>JXCR01143352.1:3202-83261 GCA_002079205.1 Phalaenopsis hybrid cultivar
ACCCTATAAAAACTCTTCTTGAGCTTTCCCATAATGATCTTACCTTCTAAACATTAGAGGTTAGGACCAATATGTGGAATTTCAAGTTGAGCAAAGAGAAGAATTTTGAATTTCTAATGGTGAGGATACCTTTTCTAATTTTCTAAGACTAGTCAATAGGAAAGTCCTATGGCTAGACCTAAGCTACTAAAGAAGTTTTCTAGACCTCAACCAAAAGTGAGGTCAACATTGGGCTTGTAGTGTTTGAAAGATGTTCTAATTTCAATGATATTTACTTTTCTAATCCTCATTTAAATGAAACTTGATTTAGCGTAAGTCACTACTAAGCCCTTAAGACCTAGGTGAGTGCCTTAATTCATTTTGAAAAGATCAAACTTTAGGTGGTCATAATTCATGATTTGAATTTTATATGAAAATCAAAATAGGGTATTAAATTGATTTATTATTGACTTCAAAAGTCATACCCCTAAGTCCTGGGTTCGTTTTATTTTAATAAACTTCCAAATTTTAATAATTTAAAATTTTATTAACTTATCTTTTTCAATTAAGAAAGTGAGGTTGGTTTCTACCAATTAACGCCTTCTATTTCAAATATCCAAATAAAGATCAGATGTCACCCATTTCCCTCCTTGAATTAAGCCTAAATGTTAATTAAGACTAAATTTCCAAAATTACACATGGCTCAAACACTTCATAATTTGTCAAATTCAATTCAAATGATTTTGAAATTTTTATCCTACCTCATTCACGGGTCAATTAAGACATCAAAGGAGAAAATGTGGTTTTTCAAGATTTAATTTAATTTACATAATTATTTTCATGCAAAAAATAGGATTTTTTAAAGAAAATTCATAACTTGACCAAGGTAAATCCTAATCCCTTAAAATTTTTAATGGAGGTAGACTAGACTAGAGAAAACTTTGGACCAAATTTCATGATTTTTTTTTTAATTTTTGTTGAATTTTAAGAATTATTTCAAGTTCTAGGGTATTTATTTAATATATAATAATTTAAATGGGGAAATTTAAGTTTTATATTTTTGAAAAATCTCCCTAAGTTCAGAAAACCCAAATGAGAAGATTTTATATTTTTCTTAGTTTAATTTGATTTATTGGAATTATTCTTAATGAAAACTCATTTTTAGCCATTAAAAATCATTTTTAAGCTTTAAAATTCAATATCTTTATTTTGAACACCAGGAAAAATATTCGAATTGTTCCTATGCACTTAAGAAATAATTTGGAACATTTCCATGAATTTTATTATCTTTGTGATTTTTATGGATTTCTTAATTATTTAAATATTTAAAATAGAAAAAAAATCAAGATTTTATTTAAAATATCATTTTATTTTTAGAAAATACCCCTATTCACAGAGAACTCAAAAAACTAATTTTAATAATTTTTCAAGTTATATTTTGATTGTTAAAAATCATTTTTTGTGCAAAAAAGTTTATTTAACTTCAAAAATCAATTTAAGTTATCAAATGAGCTTAAAATACTTTAAAATTTTCATGGTGAGTTCTCTGGATCCTAAAAAATAGTGGAGATTAAAAATAAAGTCATTTTGTTGCTTGTATATTTCAAAATTATTTGTCTTAGTAATTTAGTGTTTGTAAAGATTAGATGTCTTTCGAATGACTTGGCCCATGAAAAATTTTCCCAAGAGTTCTCTGGTCATAGTAAACCTTCCAAAATTTTCTTGGATTTTTCTAAGAAACATGCTAATTTCCATGATTATTTTAAGCAAATAATGCAAATAAACTTGAAAATTGTGATGCTTTGTTTAAGGACCTCCTCTGACTTTGGAATAATCACGAAATGTTCCCTAAGATAGAGGCAACAACATGCTAAATTTACAAGCTATAATGAAATGCCTATATGCATTGAGAATCAAAAGATTTAAATCAATGTTTAATTAATTAAAAATAAAATATGTGTCACATGGACTTGTAATTATTTCCACATTATTCTCCTTTGTTCACTAAGTAAGAAGGTATTTTTATTTTATTTTTTTGATTTTTCTACACCAAGACATGAATTTTTTTAAGTTATGGATATTTAAATAAATAGGAAAAATACCTATTTATCTATTTAAATAGCGCGGTGCCATGTAGATCCTAGGCAACTCCGAACTCCACGCAGAGCTCTCCTATTTGACGCCGTCGTCCACCTCAGTGCTGACTTGACCCGCAATTTATGTTCTGAAGCGCTATCTGGCTTGATCTCCTTCGTCCATTTGATACACAATTGATCAAACGGCTCCCCTTCATCATCCCCGATAGAGTGATCTCGTGATTGTCCACACTAAAACCTTAAGATCTTGACCAAGACTCAACCAAATGACTTCAGTTTTGATCCTATGGACTCGTCTAAGTGAGACGAACACATTCATACGGTAATCATGCAATTAAATTAAGCCTAATTAAATGGAAAATCAAAGTGGTCTCGGGAGGAAGAGAAGTTTTATACCTTTGCTCTAAAAAGTGGAGCTTCGATCAGAGGGTCTTGGCACGTTCGTTGTGATCCAAAGAGGCTAGGGATTGAGTCTTTGGTCTTGGTGTGAGGCCTAGATATGATTTCGATCATGGCCGGATTTGGGTGTTGGTCTAGAGCTATTATAGAGGCTATTTCAGAGGGGAATTTTATGGGGCTTTGGCTTCTTTCTTGGTTGTGAAGGTGTGGGCACAAATAATTGAAGTTTGGTGGACTGTGGAAGTGTAATGAGCTCTGTCCTGGTTTTTGGTAGAGGATTGAGCTCAAAATTGAGCTTCCACAGTGGAATTCAATGGGGGAAGAGGGTGCAAAGGAGAAGAGGGTTGGAATGCACTGAGAGGATCTCAGAGAAGCTCTGTGAGAAGTTTGGGGGGCTCTCTCTATGAAATTCTTAGTACACCTCCCATGGTCGTGGAGGTGAGTTTTTATAAAAAAGGCCATGGGTTGGCTCTCTGGCCAAATGTTTGGGTGCATTGTGGTGCTTAGGTGGAGGGCAGAGGAGCTCTACAATTTGGTTTAGCGGAGCTGGCCTCTATGTTTGATTTGGGTGAAGTTCCATGGAGGGTGGATCTCAATTTTGAGATTCTCCGGTGACTAGGCTGGTCGGCCATGGCAGGGGGAGGTGGCTAGGTGCTCAGGGCATCCAAAGGAATCTGTCAAAGCAACTTAATGCAATTAACTTTAGTTTTGGTAAAGGTATCTTAAGCATGTGCATTTTTGGAAATAAAATCCCTTAATTTGGGGAAATTTTGCTCTATGGCTTATTTTAGGTGGTTAGATGGGTTTTGACAAAGTCTTAGGGTCTAACCAATGGCTGAGGTGGAGTTAATTTAATGACTTTGCGATAGTTAGGCGATCTTTAATGCATAGGTTCAATGTGGGTTCAAGTGATCAAATTTTGGGCTTGGGCTAGGATAGCCATGTCAATTGACCTAATTAATTGATCAACATTGTGTAGATGATTGTTATGAAGATTTTTGGTGAAGGGTTGAAGTAATTTTGAGTTCAATTGGTAGGTCAATTTTAGGGATTTTTGGAATTTGGTCAATTTTGGGTATGTTGGACTAGACATGGGCCTAGGTTAGGCTAGGCTTGGGCTAAGTCCAAATTGAATGGTTCAAATGATCAAGAGAGATGTTTTGAAGATTTTTTATGAAGTGGTAGAGTGGAAATTTTGGGGTTAAGGCCCTTAATTTGGTGAGATCTTGAGACATGGCAAAATTGGGGCAAATTTGGGGCTTTTGGATTTAGGTTGAAATCAAATGAAATTGAGGTCTCACCAAGGCCAATTAAAGGTTAATTTCGATGTATAGGGATGTTATGAAAGTTTTTCAACAAAAATTGTGGCCAATTGAGTAGGCTTTAGGTTCAATTTGGTGGAAACAAGTGATAGGGCCAAAACTGGGTTTAGATCTAAATTAAAATTGGGCTCAAAGCATGGGTCAATTGAGCTAGGATTTGGTTTTTTTGGTCATATTGAAGGTAAATTTGAGTTTATAATTGAAATTGGGGTAAATTGACACCAATTGGCTAGACATTTGAGGTAATTTGTGGAAAATATGGGCCTTTAGATGACAATTTGGGGGTTTTGATGAAAGATGGTCAAATCGGCCAAATTGGGTCATGTGATAGTTGAGAAAAATAAATATGGGAATATTTGAGAGGTTTTGGGATTTTTTGGAATTTTTGGAATTTTGGGGTAAGGAGGGGTATTTTGGTAATTTGGCAAAATTTGGGGATTTTAGGTAGTTCGGGTGTTTTCAAGGTTTTTGAAATGATTTTTGAACCAAGTTGGGTATTTTGGCTAGATTTAGAAATTTGGCCAAATTTGGGGTCAAAAGGGTATCTAGGTAATTTGGGGGAGTTTAGGGGAAAAAGTCTAGGTTGGGTATCTTAGTAGAGTTGGAGTAACAACCACCATTAATAAGCTATGGACCAATAGAAACCCCATTTTGGGTCCTCTATGTAGTGGTTTTAGCAAACCCTAGCCTAAGGCTAATGTGTTTAAGGGACCACCAACATGAGTCTCCCAAAAGTATCAAGGGACCAAAACCAGGAAGTTCTGGGTTTAGGGTAGTGAGTGATTGTGAGTGCAAGTGATTGCAAGTAAGCGCCTTTGACCTAAACCAACACCTATGGTCAACCCTAAGGTCCGGCAGTCCTAAGGGTGACTCATCTTAAGTTTCCCCCATAGTGACCCCACATACTAAGTGCTAAAGGTTAGGACCAATATATGGAACTCCAAGTTGAGTAGAGAAGAGTGTAGAATTCCTAATGGTGAGGGTTTCATGTCTAGTTTTCTAAGAATAGTCAATAAGAAAGTCCTATGGCTAGAACTTAGGCTACTAAAGAGGAAAAACTAAACCTCAACCAAAAGTGAGGTCAACAAATGGACCCTCAATAGGTGTGGTGTGCTGGGCAAGCACAACGCTCGAATTGGTGTTGACCAACGAGATCAATAAAAACCAATACAAACTCTTAAGTCAATAGACCCAAAAGTATGTGTAGAGTTGTGTGTGTGATTTGTTTCTGCTGGGGATATTAGCAGATGATCATTTGATTGAAATCAAAGAGTAAGGACTCTCACTGGAGATCGGAGAGTGAATTTTGTGTTATGAAATTTCAAGTATTTCTATAGAATGGGAGTCAGTATATAAGTGTTGACCCCGATGTGAGAATTGAAATTTGGGTATCAATCCCGAAATAAGAATTAGATGCCATTGTTGACCTAACTTTTGGTTGAGATTTAGTTTTTCCTATTTAGTAGCCTAAGGTCTAGCCATAGGACTTTCCTATTGAATATTCTTAGAAAACTAGAAATGGAACCCTCACGATTAGAAATTCTACCATCTCCTTTACTCAACATGAAGTTCCACATATTGGTCCTAATCTCTAAGCACATAGTAGGTAGGGTCACTATAAGGGAAACTCAAGATGAGTCACCCTTAGGATTGCTGGACCTTAGGATTGACCCTGGGTGTTGGTCTGAACCTAAAGCACTCACTACACTCATCTACACTCACAATCACTTACAACCTTAAACTCAATTTTCTAGCCTAGGTCCCTTGATCTTTTTGGGATACTCATGTATATGGTCCCCTAAACCTACCAGCCCTAGGGTTATGGTTTGACTAAGACCACTATGTAGAGAACCCAAAATAGGTTTTCCATTGGTCCATGGCTTGTTGGTGATGCTAGGTACCTCAAATCTACCAAAATACCCATCTTAACCCTCTGGCCCTAAACACCCCCAAATTACCAAAATACCCCTCAATAACCCAAAATTCCAAAAATTCAAAACATTCCCAGAAAATCTCAATAAATCCAAAATATTCCTAATTTCATTTTTCTGAACTACCAAATGACCTAGTTTGGCAAATTTGACCATCTTTAACCAAAACCTCCAAATTTGCCTTTGAGGGCCCAAATTCCCCAAATTTAACCCAAATGTCCATCAATTTCATCTCAATTGGCCCCAATTCCAATCCTAAACTCAAATTCACTCATGATATGACTAAGCTAAACCAAATCCAAGCTTAATGGTCCCATGATTTGAGGCAAAGTTTATATTAGATCAAAACCTCAATTTCGGTCACATTACCTAATCCCAGCTAATTAAACCCATAACCTAGTCAATTGGCCCAAAGTAATGTTGAAAAATATTTATAACATTATTATAAATCAAAATTGACCTTCAATTGGCCTTGTTGAAGCCTCAAATCCATTTGATTTTGGCCTAAATCCAAAATTCCCAAATTTAGCCCTAAATTGATAATTCCACAAATTTCACCCAATTGATTGCCTTAACCTCCAAATTGGCATTCAATTCATGTTGAAAACTCAAAATTTACCCAATTGATTGCCTTAACCCCTAAATTGGCATACAATTCATGTTTAAGACTCTTCATAGGGTCCCTATTGACAATTTTCAACAATCAATTTGGACTTAGCCCAAGGCTAACCCAAGCTAGACCCAAGCCTAGCCTAACATGACCAAATTGACTAAAATTCAAAATTTCCTCAAATTGACCCTTCAATTGAGCTCAATACCACTTCCATTCTTCACAAAAGTTGTTCCTTATGATCATCTACACCAAATTAAACATTTATTTGGTCCAATTGACATGGATAACCTAGCCCAAACCCAAGTTTTGATCATTTGCACCCACTTGGGCCTATGCACTAAATGTGACCTAACCAACCTAAAGTCTCCAAATTAACTCCATCACAGCCATTAGTTGGACTTAGTGACCAATACAAACACAATGAAATCACCTAAATCAAGCCATGGACCAAAGGTCTCCAAAATAAAGGGATAATATTTTCAAAAATGCATGTGCTTATAATATCCTTACCAAAATTAGGTATGATTACACTAAATTGTTATGACATATTCCCCTGGGTTCCCTGAGCTCCTAGCCACCTCCCTCTGGCCGGCCGGCTAGCCTAGCGGTTGGAAAAGATCAAAACCAAGAGCCACCCCCATGGCACCTCACCCAAATCAAACCTAAAGGCCAGCTCAGCTAAACCAATTGATGGAGATCCTTTGCCCTCCACCTAAGCACCACAATGCACCACCCAAGCTTGTGCCCTGAGAGCCACCCTATGGCCATTTTTATAAAAACTCACCTCCACGGCCATGGGAGGTGTGCTGAAATTTCCTTAGAAGAACCTCTCCAAACTTAACACAGAGCTTCCCTAAGATCCCCTCAGTGCATTCCAACTATTTTCCCTCACCAATTCCCACTACCGGAGCTCAACTTTGATCTTAATATTTTGCGGGAAACCAGGACAGAATCCAACACACCTTCACAATCCACCAAACCTAAATTAACTCTACCCACACCTTAACAATAGTGAAAGAAGCTAAAGCCCCATAAAATCCCCCTTCCACAGAGCCCCTACCATAGCTCTAGACCAACACCTAAATCCGGCCGTGATCGAATTCATACCTAGGCCTTACACCAAGACTAGAGACTCAATCCTTAGCCTTATTGGATCATAACAAACATGCCAAGACCCTCTGATCGAAGCTTCACTTCTCAGAGCAAAGGTATAAAACCTCACCTCATCCCGAGCCTATTTTGATTCTCCATTTAATTAGGCTTAATTTAATTGCATGATTACTGTATGGATGTGTTCGTCTCACTTAGACGAGTCCATAGGACCAAACCCGAGGTGATTTGGTTTAGTCTAGGCTGAGATTTTAGGGTTTTAGTGTTGACGGTCACGGGATCATTCTATCGGGGACAATGACGCGGAGTCGTTTGATCGAGCGTGTATCAAATGGATAGAGGAGATAAAGCCGGACAATGCTTCGGGACATAAACTGTGGGCGAGTCAGCAGCTACATGGATGACGGTGTCTAACCAAAGCGCGCCACGCATGCCTTCGGAGCTACCTAGGATCTAGTTAGCACGTGCAGTTTATATAGATAAATATGGCTTTTTCTTACTTATTTAAATACCCATAACTTAGAAATTCATAACTTTGTGTAGAAAAATTGAAAAAAATAAAATAAAAATACCCCCTTGCTCAGTGAATAGAGGAAAACAATATAAAATAAATGTCAAGTCCATTTGATGCATATTTTATTTTTAATTAATTAAACATTGTTTGGAATCATTTGATTCTCCAAGTATATTGACAAATCACCTTGGCTTGAAATTTTGGCATGTTATAGCCTCTGTCAAGGGAAATATCCTCTGTCTTTTCCAAAGTCAGAGGAAGTCCCTATAGGGAGATCCATATTTTTCAAGTTTTTGCACATCATTTCCTTAAAATAACCATGGAAATTAGCATGTTGACTAGAAAATTCCAAAAAAAAAATTTGGAAGGTCCACAATAACGAGAGAAGCTTTTGGAAATAATTTCATGGGTCAAGTCATTTAAAATATACCTAATTTTCACAAACCCTAAATTACTAAGATAATTAATTTTGGAAAATATAAACATTTAAATGACTTGATTTTTAATCTCCACTATGGTTCCTGATCGAGAGAACTCACCATAAAAATTTCATAATATTTTGAGTACATTTAATAACTTAATTTGATTTTTAAAAATAAACATCATTTTTGGCATTTAAATGATTTTCAAAAATTAAAATACAACTCAAAAAATTATGAAACTTAGTTTTTTGAGTTCTCTGTGATTAGAGGTATTTTCTTAAAAGAAAATAATATTTAGAGTAAAAACTTGATTTTTAACCTATTTTAAACATTTAAATAATTAAAAATTCCCAAAAATAACAAAAATAATAAAACTCATGAGAATGTTCTAAATGGCTTCCTAAGCACTTAAGAACAATTAGAATATTTTTTTCTGATTTTATAAGTAAAGATATTGAATTTTACATCTTTAAAATGATTTTTAAATGCTAAAAATGAGTTTTCATTAAAATAATACCAATAAATCAAATAAAATTCAAAAAAAATATAAAATCTTCTTCTTTGAGTTCTTTGATTTGAGGGAGACTTTTCAAAAATACAAGACTTAATTTTCACCATTTAAAATATTTTATATTTAATAAATACCCTAGAACTTAAAATAATTCTTAAAATTCAATAAAATTCAAAAAATCATGAAATTTGTTCCAAAGGCTTCTCTAGTTTAAAGTTACCTCTAGTAAAAATTTCAAGGGATTAGGATTTACCTTGGTCAAGTTAGAAATTCTCTTTGAAAAATCCTATTTTTGCATGAAAATAATTATATAAATTGAATTAAGTTTTGAAAAATCACATTTTCTCCTCTGATGTCTTAATTGACCCATGAATGAGGTATGATAAAACCAAAGTCCTTTAAATTGAATTTGACAAATTATGAAGTGATAGAGCCTTAGGGGCAAATGTGTAATTTTAGAAATTTAGTCTTAATTAACATTATGCTTATTTAAGGAGGAAAATAGGTAACCTCTGATCTTAATCAATTTATTTGATGTTTGAAATATAAGGGGTTAATTGGTGGAAACCAATCTCACCTTCTTAATTGAAAAAAATAAGTTAATAAAATTCTAAATTATTAAAATTTGGAAGTTTATTAAAATAAAATGAACCCAGAACTGAGGGGTATGACTTTGAAGTCAATAATTAATCAATTTAATACCCTTATTTTGATGTTCAAATAAAATTCAAATCATGAATCATTGATCTCTAAAGCTTAACATTTTCAATACTAATTAAGACACTCACTTGGGTCTTAAGGGCTTAGTAGTTACTTAGGCTAAATCAAGTTTCATTTAAATGAGCTAAATCAAGTTCCATAAACTGCATTAACATGTATTTTAAGTTTCAAGTGGTGGAATGAGAAGACTCACCAGGTACGCTTTTACAGTTTTCAGCGTTGTCTTTCTTGTATTTTTATGCTATACTTTTGTGCTTATACAAATTTGCATGGAAAACTAAAACTATCAGGATAGCCACAAAACTAAAACCAAAACCAAAAACAAAACTAAAATCAACCAAGATAAAACTCACCCCCACAACATTCAAAATATATGACAACTCAAAATTAAATCACAAACACTACATAAAACTACAGTTGGAACTAAATTAAGACATCTCTATCGGATGATCGGGAACCCCATAGAGGAGGTAACCTACGGTTGCTAAAAAGTTTTCCCACGGTCTAAATAAAATTATGGAACTCATTAAGTTGAGTTTAGTAAGTTCATTTGTACTAAGTGAATCCAATACAAAATAGTGGTGCTAGAATGAGGGAATCATAGGATCCTAACCGGTGTCGCTCTAATCAAATTTAATATGCCCCTATAAAATTTAAAGAACTTCAACCATAGGGCCACCTGATTTGATATTATAACTTAGCACACTAGAAAACTCAAACTCGTCGCGACAAGGAGCTTGGAGCTAGCATGGTGGGCAGCACAGCCATCTTCAACAGCAAAACCTGTCTTCCTCAGCTAAACCAATCTTCCTTCCTTAGAATTAAACAAAAAAGCCATAGCACTTCGAGGTTGCTTGCTTATGCAACGTAATTCCTCACCTTATCTTAAGAACTTTGTATAACCCTATTATACAATATAAGCCCTAACTCGTCTTAGGATTTTGAGGTTGTCGTTTGTGACGACCTAAATCCTCACATCTTCCAGGCTATTTGTGTGATCGTTTCACTCAAATGTAAGCCCTAACTAATAAAATTGGCAGGATGAAACACTTAAATTTTTCTCCTCAAAACTGAAGCCAAACATTAGGATAGCTTCGGAAGTCACTGAGGTTCTCCTCTGGATCCATGACATCCCCTAGCTCTTCTTCCTTTGGATTCACAAACATTAGGATAGCTTGGGAAGTCACCGGAGTTCTCCTCTGGATCCATGCCATCCCCTAGTTAAAAATTAAGATAGCTTGGGAAGTCACCAGGGTTCTCCTTTAGATCCATGGCATCCCCTAGTTCTTCCTCATTTGCAATCTACAACAAAATGTTCCAAAATTGAACTAATCCCCTTTCACACCTCTACGTCTGATCTCATTGAAAAGTCCTACCTTTTGAAATTCCTTGAAAAAAATATTTCTTGATTTTTATCGACAGTCTTCTTATGTGACTTTTGTCATTTAGATGTAATTAACTATAGGGGCTTGCCCGTATAGAAAGCATGTCCGAACCTAGCCTATTATAAACCCTATTTAATTCTTTATATTAAATAGGGGAACTTGTCGGCAAATATAAAGTTTTCGCAGACCAGCGGATGACATACTTTTTTTAGTTTATTTGATCGAGCTCATCCTCAAGTCTTGTGTTTATCCTTCGGGATAGATACAGGGTTTGAGGTATATTGCTCTATCTTTTAAATTATGAAAAATATGGGGTTAGTTTGATTTCATATTTTTCTAAACTTCAACGTCCTTTCGAAGCGGGCGATGAGATTTTGATTTCGGTGTCCCACAGCTTCTTACGGGCAACCCCACCAACCCAAAAATAGTGCCGAAAGCTTCTGGCGACTCCGCTGGGGACAAGCTTTTCTCTCCATACAAATCAAGAAATATTATTTTCACACATCATTAATTTGTTCATGTCCCTCTTGGACCAAATTACTCTTTTTTTGGTGGCATACTTTACCCATTTTTGTCTTGGAAAGGTACACCCAACTCCCTGGACTTCAAGACTAGCTGTTCAACCATATTTGAACAGAGGGGTTCAGAACGCTATTAAGGACTCCTTAAATTTTTTTGTGGGGTTGAACCCTAAATAGGTGTGTCGGTGGAGTAGTTCCACCTGGGCATTTTCTGCCACTAAATGGGTCCCGCACTGGGTCCTAAAATACTTTACATCTCCCTTCCAAATTTGATTTGCTTTTCTGCAAATTAAACAAAATCGTGTTGTGCTGCGCGCACTTTGAAATTTTCTTACATTAGTTAAATTTTTCTTAGACAAGATTTTAAATACCCAAAAGTTAAGACCCGCCTGGTCTACAGATCCACCTCTAATTTTAGTGCTTGCACTAAAAAGTACAAGGTTTTTTGTCATATAGCTAACCCTAAAACTTTATGTTTTAAAGCCTGCTGCAATGGCCTACCCAACGCTGACTTTTTCCTGCAACCTGCCAACGGACCATAGCGCCCGTAACGTCGCTTCTACCATCAAGTTTGGAGATTGATTTGAAGAACTCAAGGTCATCCTTGGGAATGCCCCATTTGTGGTAATGAAGATCGCCGCTCCAGAAATGCTGGAGCCATTTACAGAATTCAACTTGAACTGCCTTCAGAACTTCCTTGCCTGCATAAAGGCTAAAGCTACTGCCTACGACACACTCGTCAAACCCACTGTCCCACTACCCGTGTTTGAAATCGGATCAAGTTCGAGGACTGTACTGCTGACCTGAACTCAAAAAAGGAACCGTAACAGAAAAGTTTGAGGGGCCATCAAAGCCCAGGCTCCTAAAAAGACACGCATTGAGGAGGAGCCTCATCAGGTTGAAGAAGTGTTACCAGAAATCTATCCACTCCTACGAGGAAGTAGATTCCATACTTTGACATATACCGAGGGATATGAGAGTATCTATAGAATCGCTGCTGCTTTACTGTCACTTCATGGACATGGTGAGGAGGGAAAGAAATTTACTCCTATAACCCGAGTTAGTCCAATTTTTAGAAGGCTTGCTACTAAAGAAGAATATTTATTAGCGAGTTACATAAACGAGTGGGAGATGCAATTTCTCCTTGCATAAAGGAGGAAATTTTGAAGGGTGTTAAACCTGCTAGACAGTCCCACAAGAAAACTGGACTGCCACCTACTCGTATCCCCATTTGGTTTCGTTTAGGGAACAAGATTAATACCACAGTAGTTACTACTGATCATACTGCTACCAAGACCGGAAGCCATCGACTGGTTAAGTCGAGACTGGGTCTGAAGATCTTACCCAACTCCCATCATAAAGATACTCCTACAGCTTCGAAGGTAAAGACGAGACGCTTACCTGACACTGTAGCTGGTCTACACCACAAGGAGCATACTTTCCCTTAACATACTAATGTTTCTACCAAGACGCTCTGTCCTGAGACATCATCATCGAAAAATAAAAAGGTATAGGTACCAAAGGTCGCTGCACGGATACAGTCCAGTGAACCTGTACGACAGGAAATGAAACCAAGATTTGAGATATTGGACATCGTTGCGACAATTGCCAGCGAGATGGAGGAACAGGTAGAGGATGTCCATCACGGTCCTCCAGATCTTAAAGCAATCAAGGAATCAATAATTGAAGAGAAAGTTGAGAAACTTGGGATCGAGATTTCCGAGTTAGCTAGAGAACACAGAGTTTCCGTTGATAGCGATAATGAAGACTTTGATTACAATGATTACCTGGAGGAGGATTTCATGGATGTCCACGTGATCGAACTAGAGCCACCATATCTGCACGCGAGGCTCAACCTCACACAGAAGAAGACACCGCAGATGAACTGCGTAGGGTTATCCTCCTAAGGGATGAGCAGGTTATTCTACTAGAGAAAAGAATAGAAGAAATGACTGCAGCTATGACCGCCATGACCACTATTCAGGGGCAATCACAAGTTCCGCAATTGGCTTCTCCAGAGATTAATCAGCCAGAAATCATACACATTATAGATGAAAGAAGAGAGGCTACTTCAACAAACGAAGATGAGCAACCAAAGAAAGATTCTTCATCTAGTGTCATGCCAAAAAAGGAGTTCAAGCAAATGGTTGAACAAGTGCGGGACGCCTTAGCCCTATCTAAGGGCGGTGCATCAATTTGAAGGGTATACCTTACCCGAAGGAGTTTGATGTCGTGCCTTTCCCCAAGGGTTTTATGGCTCCAAAATTCAAAATATTTGATGGGACAGAAAATCCCAGACAGCATATAACACATTTCCGAGCCAGCTGTGACAACACAAGAAATAGTGAGGCTCTACTCTGCCAGAAACTCGTCAACAGCTTGTCAGGGATTGCTTTCGATTGGTAAGCTAACTTGTCCAACGGGTCAGTCAAAACATTTTTTGAATTGGAAAAATTGTTTGTGAAAAGATTTGCCGGGGCACAACACCATGTGTCTATCAGAGAGCTCATGATATAAAAGCAAAAGTCTAGCCAAACTTTGGTAGACTATTTTTTAAGGTGGAGAAACCTTAGCATGAAATGTGAACCTCAGCTACAGGAACATCATGCGATTGAAATTTTACTCAAAAGCATTCATGGGCCAGTAGCTTTCATGCTTAAGGGACTCAACATCAAATCCTTCGAGAAGCTTCATTCATGGGCCATTAGATTTCATGCTTACGGGACTCACCATCAAATTCTTCGAGAAGCTACTCAGTAAAGCCAACAGTCTTCAAGAAGAAAACCTCAGCTACAGGAATATCATGCGATTGAAATTCTACTCAAGAGCATTCATGGGCCAGTAGCTTCCTCACCATCAAATCCTTCGAAAAGCTACACGGTAAAGCCAGCAATCTTCAAGAGGAGATTAAGCACATTGAGTCACATGAAAAGGCTAAGGTGGCCAAAGTGTTCAAAAATAAATCAGAAGTAGTGGCGACCATCGACAAAGGAAAGCAACCTATAAAGATATATGCAGAAGTATACCGCCAGTCCTCTCATAAACAGAATAATCAATCCAACTAGGGGTCACCTCAAGAAGGAGCACCTCGAACAGGGGATACAAGAATATCCCTGTTGGAGCGATAGAAAGTTGTGTATTCCTTCAAGGATGAAGTTGTACCTAAAATATTCAGGAGTATGATGAAGAAGCCAGAATTCAAACAACCAGAGCCAAAGAAGCACAAAGATGTGGATAAGAAGAATGAACCAAATTATTGCCCGTACCACCTGTTGCTTGGGCACACTATAGAAAAATGCTTCATCTTTAAAGACTGGCTCGAGAAGAACCTCAAGGAAGAGAACATAACAATCATAAAGGAATATTTAAAAGAACCTAAAAAAAGTTCCATAAACATGATTTCAGCTAAGTCAATCTCCCCAATCGATCTGTATGTCGGAATAGATGGATGGAGTACAACTTGGGATGAACTCAAGAGGGTCCTTAATCTAATACATGATTCATCAAAATAAGCTTCTACAAATTTCGAAGGAGAATGGAATGAGGTATGGAGCAGATCATCCAAAAACATACTGAACAAGATCCAGTCTCCATCAAATCAAGCCTCCATTCAGAGCCCGCAACATACCAAGCCCGAGATGAAGATTTCGCCAAGAGATCCGTCATCGTCAAGAACAAAGAATAAGAAGAAGAAGAGTGTCACTGCAAAGATTGATAGCACAGGGGGGGGTAGGATAGGGACTGCCTCTACTAGATTGGTTATCTCAGATTCAGGGAAGAAAATCCTCGAACCCCTTACTTTGTATGATTATCTTTTTGTCCCTTAGGGGTCTTACGAATATAATGATTGTGATTTTGGCTACATTTTAACTATTTTTGGAGATAACATAATTGATTATGACCGATATAGCTTCGATCTCGATCCCCAAAATGATCCTCAATTTGCACTCGAGTTTGATAAACTCGTTGTTAAGTAAAAAAAACATCAAAAATACCACTTATGACATCACCGATAACAAAGAGCCAACTTTCGAGCATCACAGTGCACCACTTTCCATTAACTTAAATCTCTCCGATGAAGAGGAAAAGACACTGGAAGATTCCAGAATGATATCTCAAGAAGAAGTCACAAAAGTTAACTTAAGGAGCAGAAAAGTGTTACCACCAAGAATAGCTCCAACAGACAAAGAAAAACAGATAATGACCCGAGAAGAGATACCTCCACCTCTGCCAGTGGAAAAACCACATGATCAAGATAAAATTGGAGGATCATAAAAAGTAGACTACAACGTGCTAGCTCATCTTAAAATTTTTTCGGCCCAATTAGGCATCTACGACGCTCTGATCCTGTCAAAGGAGATGAGAGAGTCTCTGGTCAAAGCTTTACTTGACCCAAAAATTTGCTTAGCTCAATTGGCTAGCACATCCTCAGATGAAGTTTGCTCGTTGAAAGAATAGCCTGGGATAACCTTCACAGATGATGACTTGTTGCTCGGTACGGCCGATCACAACCATCCACTCTACATCTTTTTCAACATCGGCAGATTTGTGTTATCCAGGGTTTTAGTGGATCTTGGAGCATCCCTTAGCTTGATAAGCCTACAGACATTGGCATATTTGGATATTGATGCTCAGGAGCTTACGACCGATAAAATGATGTTAAGATGATTCAACCAAAAGGAAGAAAGAGCCCTCAGATCAATTACATTACTTATGAAGGTTGCAGAACTCGTGACAACCGCTAAATTTCATATCATCGACGCCGAGACCTCTTTTAACGCTCTATGAGCTTGTAACAACCGTTAAATTTCATATCATCGATGCCGAGACCTCTTTCAACGCTCTATTGGGTGACCATGGATTCCATGAGCATAACATGGTGCATCATCTCAACATGCATTAAATACCACAAAGATGGTTAAGAAAATTGCATCAAGGGAGATCTACAACCATTTTCAGTGCATGAAGTTGGTATTCATGAAGATGCTGCCTACTACGCGCCTCCAAAAGAAGACTGTCTTCTCATGTGAGATTCTGACAAACAAAGATGAACATTCAGATGAATTACAAAGAGGAGGCCATTTAACTCCGCTTCAGCAATCTTCCACCACTCCTTTACAAAGAGATGGTGAATGACCTTTTAGTTCGTGCACCCGAGGTCGAGGCTGGGGACGTGGACGTGGAAGGATCAATTTAATTGTTGAACGGACTAGGCCAACTATCAACATTGATGAGGAAGATAGTTCTAAAGATGAGATAATGATGAAAAGATAGAAAAGACCTCAGTACGAGATATCCTTAGAAGATATAGAAAAGAATGAATATGAAATAATGTACGATCGGATAAACCACTATGTGAATGTTATGACCCTTACTCTGATTCTTCCTCAAAAGGTCAAGAATTTAGAGTTCAAGGAAGTCCGCAGTGTTGGTTCGAAGTCGATCAAATTTTACCGTGCTTCTACCTCTACTGAGCTTCAAAAACATGTAAATTTGGATGTTGATTCTAATGATTTAATGGAATTGCCTTTTGGTTACTTCTCGCCTTGTGTTCAAAAGTTAATTCAACAGGGACATTTATGAAAACAAATGCCAAAAGATAAATTTCAAATTTTTTAAAAATTATGGAATGGTAAAAAGTTAAACTTCAAATTCAAAAGAGGGTCTCGGATTTGGTACAGTCGGACCAATAGATGATTCTGAATTTTTCATGGTTCTTACTGGTGAATCAGAAGAGGATTGCCTCGATATAGAAGATGACTCTACTGATCAACCAATAGAAGATGCTCCCCCAAAATTTGAGGAAGAAATTAAATCCACTATCGATGAATTGAAAGAGAATAACCTCAAGACTAAAGAACGACCCCGACCTACACTTATGAGTTCTCTACTCAATGACGAAGAATCTGTAAAATTAATCAAACTGTTAATAAAATTCAAAGATTGCTTTGCTTGGAGCTACGATGAATTGCCAGGAATGTCAGCAGAGGTTGCAGTCCATAAACTTGGGGTGGACAAGAATATAACCCCAGTAAACAAGTTCCCAGGAGAATGCGCCATGAGATAGCACAACAAGTCATCATTGCGATGAAGAAATTAATAGATGCCAACTTTGTGAAAGTGGAGCAGTACCCCACATGGTTAGCCAACATTGTACCTGTTAAGAAAAAAAATGGACAGATCTATGTTTGTGTCGACTTCAGAGATTTGTACAAGGCATGTCCAAAAGATGAGTTTCCACTACCCATACCAGAGATGATGGTGGATATTGCTTCAACACATGAAATTTTCTCCTTCATGGTCGTCGGGATAAAACCAAATCAAGATGGCTCCTGAGGATGCAACACTTACAGCCTTTAGAACACCAGTTGAAACTTTCTACTACACAGTGATGACGTTCGGCTTAAAGAACGCTGGTGCAACATATCAACGTGCAATGACGAAGATTTTTGACGACCTCATTCACAACCAAGTAGAATGCTACGTGGATGATTTAGTTTCATCAAAATTAAACAAAAAATAGACCATTTGTATGATTTGAGGATCGTGTTTGAACGGTTACAACGATATGAACTTAAAATGAATCCCTTAAAGTAGGCCTTTGGCGTTACCTCCGAGAAATTTCTGGGATTCGTTGTCCGTCATCGGGGAATCGAGATCGACCCGGATAAGATTAAAGCTATCTTGGAAATGCCTCCCCTTAAAACCTTGAAGCAACTACGTTTCTTTCTAGGGAAGTTAGCATATTTGAGACGCTTTATTTCTAATCTCTCAGGTTGGAGTCAGCCCTTCTCGGAATTAATTAAAAAGGATGCCAAATTTATTTGGGAAGAGAAATGTCAGCGAGCTTTTGAGGACGATAAACAATATTTAATGACATCTCCTATCTTAGCTGCCCTTATCCCAGGGAAACCTCTGATACTTTATATCGCGGCCTTAATTGACTCTCTTGGAGCCCTCTTAGCCCAAGTCAATGATGAGAGTAAAGAAAATGCACTATACTACATGAGTCGTCATTTAATACCGATGGAGATAAGGTATCCACCTATTGAGAAGCATTGTTTGACATTAATTTTTGCCGCCCAAAAGCTTAAATATTACATGCTTTCTCATAAGATTACCCAAATCTCGAAAGTTAATCAATTGCAATATCTGATGACCCGACCAACACTCTCTGGACGTTTAGCAAGATGGTCAATGATCTTATTGCAACTTGATATTACTTTTGTACCCCTCCGTGCTATCAAGGGACAGATTTTAGCAGATTTTCTTGCTGCACACCCGACATAACTTTTGTGCCCCTACGTGCAATCAAGGGACAGATACTAGCATACTTTCTCGTTGCACACCCACTGCCAGCTGGGTCCTCTCTCAACGATGAGTTACCAAACAAACAAATACTACAAATGGAATTATCCAGTACACAATGTTGGGAAATGTTCTTCGATGGTGCTTCGTCAACCAGAAAAGACAAAAAGTCGAACACAGTTATACCAAGCAAAGCAGGGATTGGTTTGATCTTTATCACGCCAGACAAGGGTATGTTGAAGTTCTCATACCACCTAACAGAGCCATGCACCAACAATGAAGCAGAATACAAAGCTTTAATCACCGGATTGGAAATGCAAATCTCAATGGATATAACAAACGTTACCATTTATGGCGACTCCCAACTCGTCATCCAGCAAGTCACCGGACAATACAAAATTTTGAAACCAAGATTAGTAGAATACCATCAATACATGATGAAGCTTCAGGAACAAATTCCAGATGTGACTTTCTACCGGATTCATAGGAGATAATGCCCATGCCGACGCTTTAGCAAAACTTGCTAAGGAAATGGCGTGTCCCCCGGAGGATTCCATTGAAGTCACAGTGCAAGGAAGGCGGGTCTTGTCTCGGATCAACATTGAAACTCTACAAGAACTTGAAAAAAAAAAACAATAAATACAGTTGCAGACATCAACAAAGATTAGTGCAAGTCATTAATAGAGTATTTACATACTGGGAAGCTACCAGAAGACAAGTCTGAGGCTCACCACATCACAAGAAGGGCCATGTCTTACGCCCAGATGGGAAATGTTCTCTACAGAAGATCGTTCGACCAGATATGGCTATGGTGTTTGATCAGAGCTAAAGCACATAATATTGTTAAAGAGGTACATGCCAGATTGTGTGGCGCTCACCAGTCAAGGCCGAAAATGAAAATGAAGATCAAAAGACTTGGGTATTATTGGTCAACAATGATGTCTGATTGCATGGATACAACCAGAAAATGTCACCACTGCCAAGTGCATGGGGTGGTCTTACACCAGCCTCCGAATTTGCTACACCTAACTGTTGCCTCGTGGACATTCGAGTGTTGGGGCATGGACATAATAGGTCTGATAGACCCTCCACCTTCCAAAGGACACAAGTTCATACTTGCCTCTATAGATTACTTCTCCAAATGGGCAGAGGCAGTATCGTTACATGAGGTTACGACACAGCACATCCTTCAATTTTTTAAAAGTTAAATCTTCTACCATTTTGGAGTACCACAAAGAATAATTTCTAACAATGGGACAACATTCAGGAGTACAAAGATCAACAATTTTGTCAGAAGATATGGGATAGGTTGGAGATACTGTATGATTTACTAACCCAGAGCAAATGGTCTGGTTGAGGCTTTTAACAAGACACTAGTACAGATTTTTAGGAAAATACTGGATGAAAAAAAAGGGATTGGTACAACAAACTATTAGAAGCCTTGTGGGCTTACCAGACCACTTTCAGGACTTCTACTCAGTGTACACCTTATATGCTCGTGTATGGGTCCGAGGTCGTGCTACCGCTAGAAACCCAGACACCATCTCTCAGAGACGCCGTTGCCAACCAACTCACAATGGAAGAAAGTGTAAAACTCAGACTTGAAGAACTGGAGAGTCTCGAGGGAAAACGACTAGAAGCATAACAACATTTAGAACTTTACCAGGTGAAGATGGTACAAGCCCATGACAAATTGGTCTGCCCAAGGACAATCAATATTGGTGACCTCGTACTTGTGCTCAAAAGACCTATTCTTGCACGCTACAAAATAGGTGAAAAATTTGAGCCAACTTAGGAGGGACCATTTGTCATTGAAAAGGTCTATACGGGAGGAGCCTACCAGTTAGTCCCGGTGCGAAAGACCCATGTTACCAATAAACAGACAATATCTGGAAACTTATTACGCAACCTGATGTCGCTTGCCTTTGCTTGCTTTGAAATTTTGAAAACTTTGATTATTTTGGGGTTATCTATGTGGCCAAATGTCTATGACCGGGTCCAAATTTTGTAATTAACCTCAATATAATGAAAATTTTGAAAAGAAAAATATTTTAAACTTTAAATTTTCTTCTTTCCACTTCCAATTAAATAAAACTCATACATAAAATTATTAAACTCATAACAAACTAAAATTTAATTTAATAAATACTTGGTTTTGTTCTTGGTCATGAAAAGTTTCGGCCCACGGACGTTTTTCCTGTCGTCTGCAGAAAAATGTCGGGATAGTGGATGATTTTTGCTTTGCAGGATGGCTAGAACCTCTCATTAAATGAGGAGATGGCGCTACGAGGCGATACCATAGACTTCAACGTGGATTTCAACTAGGTTCACATGGACTACGAAGGTCCTCTAATGCACGTAGTCAGCTGCAAAGAGAAAGAATGATTGCCTTCACTACTGAGAGTGAGCACTAAAGATAGTATATCACACAAGGGCAAGAACATGATAGCAGAGTGGGACCCGATGGAGGGGCCCAGTCGTCTACCCTCCATGGTAGCTACACCTGTTGGAGGCTTAATAGGCACCAATAACAAACAACTACCAAGTACTCCGCTCTACAGAACGCAACGCAGGAATGCCAGTCGCAAGAAGCAGAGAGCTTTTCTACGACAAGAACGCAAACGTCAAAGAGAGATGAAGAAATTGCTCACCCCTATTCCTAAGGGGCACATTTATGATCCAGACCTGAAAGAAACTTCTGCTAGCTTACCCACCATGGAAGAAGAACCAGGGTTTGTGACAGATTCAAACACACTTTTAGTTTCAGACATTTTGTGCGAGGGTTGCCCGACATGCAACGTTTAAGTACCAGCCGGGACATCAGCCATGGGCGCATTTGTAGAATGCCTAGATTGTAATTTTCTGCATCTACAACATTTCAGTGTGTTGGAAGAGTACACTTCAAGCACTAACGAGTCTCAGACTCTAGATTTCATGATGGATGAACCATATGTCTCGATGGGGACGGATCAGTATGTACCGTGGAGCCCAGGGTCATACATCCCATTAGAGGCCGAGTCTCATATCCAGGTCGACCGACACCAGTTTGAGTTCCCACAGATGCTTGAAGGAAGGAACGCCCACAACAGCTGTCAACCCCTGGTATGGCAGAATACTATAAGATAAGCAAAGTAAATAAAAGAGAATTTGAGTTTTATGAAGAGGTTCAGGGAATGTTCATCAATATAATGGAAGGCCTAGAGCTGTACGCCAAGGTTTTCTCCGAGACTGATGAAAAAAACATTCTGGACTGTATCTTTGATTTAAGAGACAAAGGCCGAGCGAGCCTTCTCATTGAAAGAACATATTTCAAGCCAAAGAAGTGGATGAGAGGGAAGGGAAGGATCACCATCCAATGTGGCTGTTGTTATAACATTACGAATGACAGAAAGGGGAATCAGTCTGGGATCCTTAGACATGATCAAGTAGACCCGCTACAACTGATGATAACATGAATGATCAAAAGGATAGTCAAATGGAATATTCTACCTGCTACCTGCATTCATAATAGTTGCATTATCAATATTTATGAAGATGGTGATTGCATTCCCCCGCACATTGACCATCATGATTTTGTGAGGCCTTTCTGCACGGTCTCATTCATGAGTAAAAGCAATATTCTATTTGGGAAAGAAATCAATATCGTCAGCCCCGGTGAATTCAGAGGTTCTGTGGAGATTCCTCTTCCAGTCGGTTCAGTACTTGTTCTCAAGGGCAACAGTGCAGACGTTGCCAAACATTGCATTCTAGGAGTACGACACCGTAGGGTGTGTGATTTTCCACTGAAAGCATGACAGTAAAATGCCATATGGATTCCAATAGGACCCAGAATTGGAGGAGTTATTTTCCCACGAGCTGTGAGAAGGTTGTACCTCTAAGTACATATGAAGGGAACTCTTATCCTGGAGCATGACTTAGAAGGTCTGCTTGATCAGGAGCTCAACATACCTGGCACAGAGGGTTCACTTTCTTTCTTTTAAAAGCATAACATGTATCTGATGTATTTAGTCTACAATGTATTCATAGCATGAGATATTCTTGATGTATTTTGATATGGACTACATAATGTACCTTTTGAGGCATTAGCCTTTATACAATTTATGACATCTTTGTTGGAGCAAATTAATGGAAATTTCTCTCAAATTGTACCTTTCTGTCAGTTACCTTTTTTTGCAAGGGATGAAAGCCAAGAACAATGCGTTGGTTCAAAATTTCAATGAACAAAGAACGAAACAAAAAAAATTTTAAAATATAAATGAAAAAGAAAATAATCACCAGTAAATAAACAACAAAACAAATTTCTTTCGAAAATCAACCAATTAAAATTAAAACTCTAAGCACATATTTTGAAAAATTAAATGTGATAAAAAAAAAGAAAATGAAACAAATCTGTTGAGTAGAGCCTCTCATTTTTGGAATTTCCTACTCTTGTGCGCGCAGCACAATCATCTTTATCTACCTTAACTCTCTTTACATCCTCGTAGAGTTTTGCATTCTACACAAAACCCCACAAAGCTCCACAAATCATTTACAAAATTAAAGTTTTCACATGACACACTTCTGCAAATTTAACACCGCAAGCTCTTTGTAAATTTCAATTCTTACATTTTTGAATCAGTACCTAAATTTTGATTCTCATCTTTCAAGGTCGATAATTAAATTTTGACCATCTCTTCTGGAATTGATACCTAAATTTCAATTCTTATATCTTCGAATCAGTACCTAAATTTAGATTCTGATCTTTATAGGTCGGTACATAAATCCCAATCATCTCCAAATTGATACCCATATTTCAATTCTCACATCCTTGAATTGATACCTAAATTTCAATTCTCACATTTTTAAATCAGTACATAAATTCTGATTCTCATCTTTTGAGGTTGATACCTAAATTTTGACTCTCTCCATGAAATTGATACCTAAATTTCAATTCTTACATTTTTGAATCAATATTTAAACTCTGATTCTTATCTTTCAAGGTCGATACCTAAATTTCGACTCTCTCCCTGAAAATTATAACTAAATTTCAATTCTTACATTTTTGAATCAGTACCTAAATTTTGATCCTCCTCTTTCGAGGTCGATACCTAAATTTCAACCATCTCTTCTGGAATTGATATCTAAATTTCAATTCTTACATCTTCGAATCAGTACCTAAATTCTGATTCTCATCTTTCGAGGTCGGTACCTAAATCCCGATCATCTCCGAATTGATACCCACATTTCAATTCTCACATCTTTGAATTGATCCCTGCATTTCAATTCTCACACCTCGGGATTGATACAAATATTTCAATTCTCACACCTTGGGATTAATACCTACATTTTAATTCTCACATCTTGGAATCAGTACCGAAATTTTGATTCTCGTCTTTTGAGGTCGGTACCTAAATTCTGACCCTTCTTGTCTTTTCAGAATTGATACTTAAATATCAATTTCCACCTCGGGTCAGCACTTACATACTGACTCCCATACTTTGGAAATCTTTGAAGTTTTATAACTCAAAATTCACTCTGTGAGCCCCAGCGAAATTCCCTACTCCTTGGTTTCAACCAGACGATCATCTGCTAATTCCCCAACAAAAGCAAATCACACACACATCTCCACACATACTTCCAGGTCTGTTGACTTAGGAGTTTGTATTAGTTTTTGTTGATCGCATCAGTCAACTCCAATACGCGCGGTGTGCTTGCCCAACACATTACACCTAATGGGGGTCCATTTGTTGACCTCACTTTTGGTTGAGGTTTAGTTTTTCCTCTTTAGTAGCCTAACTATAGGATTTTCCTATTGACTATTCTTAGAAAACTAGACATGGAACCCTCACCATTAGAAACATTGACTTTTCTATTGACTATTCTTAGAAAACTAAACAAGGAACCCTCACCATCAGAAACTCTACACTTATTTTCTTATTGACTATTCTTAGAAAACTAGACAAGGAACTCTCACCATTAGAAATTCTACAGACATGGAACCCTCACCATTAGAAATTCTACCATCTCCTTTGAAGTTCCATATATTGGTCCTAACCTCTAAGCACTTAGTAGGTATGGTTACTATAAGGGAAACTCAAGATGAGTCACCTTTAGGACTGCTGGACCTTAGGGTTGACCCTAGGTGTTGGTCTGGAGCTAAGGCACTCACTACATCTACTACACTTACTACACTCATCTACACTCACAATCACTCACAACCCTAAACTCAATTTTCTAGCCTAGGGCCCTTGATCTTTTTGGGATACTCATGTAGATGGTCCCCTAAACCTACCAGTCCTACCCTTTTAAACTCCTTGAAGATAATATTTCTTGATTTTTATCGAGAGTCTTCTTAGGTGACTTTGGTCAGTGAGATGTAATTAACTATAGGGGCTTGCCCGTATAGAAAGCATGTTTGAACCCAGCTTAATATAAACCTATTTAATTTTTTATATTAAATAGGGGAACTTGTCGACAAATTTAAAAGTTTTGCAGACCAAACGAATGTCATATACTCCTTAGTTTATTTGATCGAGCCTCATCCTCAAGTCTTTTGTTTATCCCTCGGGATAGATACAAGATTTGAGGTACAACGCTCTTTCATTTAAAGTATGAAAAATATGGGGTCAGTTTGATTTCATATTTTTCTAAATTTCAACGTCCTTCTAGAGCGGGCGACGGGATTTCGATTTCGGTGACCGACAGCTTCTTACGGGCAACTTCAACCAAAAATTGTGCCGACAACCATATTTTATTTAAGGTAGACTTGAAACTTATTTTAAAATATGAGAATAGGATTGTGTGGGGGGACCAAATTAAGATGGAAAACACATACGCCCACATCTGGCTCCCAAGAAAATATCAGCTATATTGAGGAGAAAACCGCTGGGACTCACATCCAACTCGAGTGGTAACAAGAAAATATGTGTGTCACATTAGGAAGGAAAGCACTAGGACTCACATCCAACCCAAGCGATGACAAGAAAATATATGTGCAACATTGAGAAGGAAAGCACTGGGACTCATATCCAACTCAAAAGGTAACAAGAAAATATATGTGGGTCACGTTAGAAAGGAAAGCGTTAGGACTCACATCCAACCCAAACAGTGACAAGAACATATATGTGTGTCTCGTTAGGAAGGAAAGCACTAGGACTGACATCCAACCCAAGCATTGATAGGAAAATATATGTGTTACATTGAGAAGGAAAGCGCTGGGACTCATATCCAACTCAGGAGGAAACAAGAAAATATGTGCGTCACGTTTGGAAGGAAAGCGCTAAGACTCACATCCAACCCAAGAAGTGATAAGAAAATATATGTGTTACATTGAGAAGGAAAGCAGTAAGACTCATATCCTACTCAAGAGGTAACAAGAAAACATATGTGTCACGTTAGGAAGGAAAGCACTAGGACTCACATCCAACCAAAGCCGTGGCAAGGGATTATATGTGTTACATTGAGAAGAACTGGGACTCATATCCAACTCAAGAGTTAACAAGAAAATATATGTGTAACTTTGGGATGGAAAGGACTGGGAATCACATCCAACCCAAGCAGTGACAAGGGAATATATGTGCTACATTGAGAAGGAAAGCGCTGAGACTCATATCCAACTCAAGAGGTAACAAGAAAATATATGTGTCAAATTAGGAAGGATTGCACTAGCACTCACATCCAACCCAAGTGTGACAAGAGAATATATGTGTTTATGTAGAAAATATGCAGATTCACAAATATGAATTTGTGGGGAATATGTGCATAGAATATGTGAAAGAATCAGAAGCCTTAAAATTCGTTAAAACCGATCCTCAAAGAATTTGAAATTTGAAGGAATCAGAAGCCTTAACATCCATTGAAGGGGGCCTCACACCGATCATCGGAGAATTTGAAATTTGAAGGAACTGGAAGCCTTAACTTCCATTTAAGGGGGCCTCACATCGATCCTCAAAGAATTTGAAATTTGAAGGAATCGGAAGCCTTAACATCCATTGAAGGGGGCCTTACACCGATCCTCAAAGCATTTGAAATTTGAAGGAATCAGAAGCATTAACATTTATTAAAGGGGGCCTCACACCGATCCTCAGAGAATTTGAAATTTAAAGGAATCGGAAGCCTTAACATCCATTGAAGGGGGCCTCTCCCAGATCCTCAGAGAGTTTGAAACTTGAAGAAATTGGAAGCTTTGACATCCATTGTAAGGGGCCTCACACCAATCCTCGGAGAATTTGAAATTTGAAGAATCAAAAGCCTTAACATCCATTGAAGGGGGCCTTACACCGATCCTCGAAGAAGTTGAAATTTAAAGGAATTGGAAGCCTTAACATCCATTGAAAGGGGTCTTACATGGATCCTTGGAGAATTTGAAATTTGAAGGAATCGAAAGCCTTGACTTCCATTGAAGGGGGCCTCACGCCAATCCTCAGAGAATTTGAAATTTGAAGAAATCGGAAGCCTTAACATCCATTGAAGGGGACCTCACACCGATCCTCGGATAATTTGAAACTTTAAGGAATCGCAAGCCTTAACATCCGTTGAAGGGGGCCTTGCACCGATCCTTGGAGAATTTGAAATTTGAAGGAATCAGAAGCCTTAACATCCATTAAAGGGCGCCTCATATCTATCCTCAGAGAATTTGAAAATTGAAGGAATCAGAAGACTTGACATCCATTGAAGGGGGCCTCACAACGGTCCTTGAGGGACTTGAAATTTGAAGGAATCGATAGCCTTAACATCCATTGAAAGGGGCCTCACACCGATCCTTAGAGAATTTGAAATTTGAAGGAATCAAAAGCCTTAACATCCTTTAAAGGGGGCCTCACACCGATCTTCAGATATGGGGAGTCAAAATTTGGTTACTGACCCCAAGAGTCATATAAAAACAATGTAAAGAGTTCGTGATGTTGAATTTTCAGAAATGTGTCATGTGAAAATGTTGATTTTATTGAAGAAGATTTGTAGAGTTTTCTGGGGTTTTGTGCAGAATGTAAAATTATACAGGGATGTGAAGAGAGTTAATGCATATAAAGATGGTTGTGCTGCACGCACAAAGAGTAAGAAACTCCGAGAATGAGTGAATCCACCCAACATATTCTTTTTCTTTTCTTGTTGTTTTTATCACATTTAATTTTTCAAAATATGACTTTAAAATTTTAATTTTGGTTGATTGACTTACTAAAGAAATTTGTTTTGTTGTTTATTCATTTGTGATTATTTAAATTTAAATTTTATTTAATGTTAAAGATTTGTTGTTTCGTTCTTTATTCATTGAAATTCTGAACCAACGCGTGGTTCGTGGCTTTCATATATCGCACAAAAAGGCAACTAAAAAAAAAGTCACATTTCTGAGAGGAATTTCCATTAATCTGCTCCAACGAAGATGTCACAGATCGAACATAGGCTGACTCTTAAAAAGGTACAATATATAGTCCATGTTGAAGTTCATCCAGAACATCTCATGCCATGAATACATTATAGGCTGAATATATCAGATACATATCATGTTGCTATAAAAAAAAATAAAGTGAACCCTCTGACCATTTGTATCAGGTATGAGGAGCTCCTAATCAAGAATACCTTCTAAGTCATGCTTCAGAATAAGAGTTCCTTTAACATGTACTTAGAAGTACAACCCTCTCATAGCTTATACGACAGTAGCTCTTCCAATTCCGGGTCCGGCCGAAACCCATATGGTATTTTGCTGTCATCCATCCTGCGGAAAGTCACAGACACCATACGGTGTCATACCCATAAAATGCAATGTTTGGCGACATCTACACCGTTGCCTTTAAGAATGAGCACTGAAACGAATGGTAGAGGAATCTCCACTAAACCTCTGAACTCACCAGGGCTGATGATATTGATTTTTTTCCCAAATAAAATATTGCTCTTGCTCAGAAATGAGATTGTGCAGAAGGGTCTTACAAAATCATGATGATCAATGTGTGGAGATATGCAATCGCCCTCTTCGTAGATGTTGGTAATACAACTATTTGGAAAGCAGGTAGCAGGCAGAATACTACATTTGACAATTTTGTTTGAACATCCACTTTATCATTGGCGGTAGTGGATCTACTTGGTCGTGTCTGTGGATACCAGACATATTCCCCTATCTATCCTTTGTGAAGTTATAACAGCAGCCACACTGAATGGTGCTTCTCCTTTTCCTCTCATCTATTTCTTCAGCTCAGAGTATGTTCTTTCCATGAGTAGGCCCGCTCGGCCTCTATATCTCAAATCAAAGATGTAGTCCAGAATGCTTCTTTTGTCACTCTCGGCGAAGGCCCTGGTATATAGCTCCAGGCCTTCCGGTATGTTGACAAATTTTCCTTGAACTTCTTCATAAAATTCAAATTCTCTTTTATTTACTTTACTTATCTTATAATACTCCATCGTACTAGGGGTCGGTAGCTGTTGCGGGCGTTCCTCCCTTCGAGCATTGACAGGAACCCAAACTGGCGCTAGTTGATCTAGAACATGAGACTCGGCATCTAGATGGATGTACTACCTTGGGCTCCATGGTACATACTAATCTGTTCCTAGTGGGACATATGGCTCATCCATCATAAAATCTAAAGTCTGAGACCCGTTGGTGATTGAGTATACTCTTTCAATGTACTGAAGTACTGCAAATGTAGAACATTGCAATCTGAGCATTCTACAAACGCGCCCGTGGCTGATTTCCTAGCCAGCATTTCAACATTGCACATCGGGCAAACCTTAAAAAAACATCTGAAACTGAAAGTCTATCTCACGTATCCTGGCTCTTCATCCGTGGTAGGTAGGCTAGCAGAAGTTTCTTTTAGGTCTGAATCATAAATATGCCACCCAGGAATAGGGGTGAGCAAGTGGTTCATCTCTCTATGAAGTATGCGTTCTTGTTGTAGAAAAGCTCTTTGCTTCTTGTGGCTGGCATTCATGTGTTGCATCCTGCAAAGTGAGGTACATGACAGTTGTTCGTTATTAGTGGCTATTAGGCCCCTGACATGTGTAGCTACCATGGAGAGCAGACAGCTGGGCCCTTCCATGGGATCTTTCTCTGTTATCACATTCTTGCTTTCATGTGATACATTATCTTTAGAAGTCACCCTCAGTAGTGAAGGCAATCCCTCTTTCTCTTTCCAGCTGACTACATCCATGAGAGGACTGTGGTAGTCCATGTCAACCTAGTTAAAATCAATGTTGAAATCTATGGTACCACGCAGAGGCGTCATCTCCTTATTTTGTGAGAGGCTCCAACCATCCTTGAAAGCAAAGATCAGACTCTCTCCCGACATTTTTCTGCAAACGCCAGAAAAAATGTCAGTGGACCGAAACTTGTCATGAATAAGAATAAAACAAAGTATTTATTGAAGTGAATTTTAGCTTATTTTTGTGAAATGAATCATTTACTTATATATGAATTTTGTTAAAATTTTGTGGAACATTATACTCAAAAGTAGAAAGGAGAAAATTCGAAGTTTAAAAATTCTTTCTCAAAATTTTCATTATATTGAGGTTAATTACAAGATTTGGACCCAATCATAGACATTTGGACACATTGATAACCCCAAAATAATCAAGGTGTCAAAGCAAGTAGAGGCAAGCGACATGAGGTTGTGTAATAGGTTTTCAGATATCACCCATTTATTGGTAACATGGGTCTTTCGCCTTGGCAATCCATTAACAGGTAGACTCCTCCTATGTAAACCTTTTAAATGACAAATGGTCCCTCCCAATTTGGCTCAAATTTTTCACCTATTTTGTGGCGTGCAAGAATAGGCCTTTTGAGCACAAGTACGAGGTCACCAACTTTGACTTGGGCATATCAATTTGTCATGAGCTTGTACCAACATCGCCTGGTAAAGCTCTAAATGTTGTTGTGCTTCTAGTCATTTTCCCTCGAGACTCTCCAGTTCTTCAATTCTGAGTTTTGTACTTTCTTCCATTGTGAGTTGATTAGCAACGGTGAGTTTGAGAGATGGTGTCTTGATTTCTAGCGGTAGCACGGCCTCGGCTCCGTACATGAGCATATAGGGGGTACATTGAGTGGGAGTCTTGAAAGTCATTCGGTAGACCCACAAGGCTTCTAATAGTTTGTTGTGCCAATCCCTTTTTTTTTCATCCAGTGTTTTCATGAAAATTTGTACCAGTGTCTTGTTGAAGGCTTCGGCCGGACCATTTGCTCTGGGATAGTAAATCGTAGAGTATCTCCAATCTATCCCATGTCTTTTAATGAAGTTGTTGATCTTGGTGCTTCTAAAAGCTATCCCATTGTCGGAAATTATTCTTCACAGTACTTTCAAATGGTAGACAATTTGGCTTTTGAAAAATTGAAGGATGTGCTGTGCTGTAAGCTCACGTAACGGTACTGCCTCTGCCCATTTGGAGAAGTAATTTATAGCGGCAAGTATAAACCTGTGTCCTTTAGATAATGGAGGGTCTATCGAACCTGTTATGTCCGCGTCCCAACACTCAAATGACCACGAGATAACAGTTGGGTGTAGCACATTTGAAGGCTAGTGTAAGACCACCCCATGCACTTGGCATTGGTGACATTTTGTGGCTGTATCCATGCAATCAGACATCATTGCTGGCCAATAATATCGGAGTATTTTGATCTTCATTTTCATTTTTGGCCCTGACTGGTGAGCGAAACACAATCTGACATATACTTCTTTAACAATATCCTGTGCTTCGACTCTGCTCAAACACCATAGCCACATCTGTTCGAATGATCTTCTGTAGAGAATGTTTCCCATCAAGGCGTAAGAGATGGCCCTTCTTGTGATGTGGTGTGCCTCAGACTTATCTTCCGGCAGCTTTTCAGTATGCAAATATTCTACTAATGGCATGCACCAATCTTCATTGATGTCTGCAACTGTACTTATTGTTTCTTCTTTTTCAAGCTTGTGTAGAGTTTTAAGATCGATCTGAGACAAGACTCGTCTTCCTTGCACTATGACTTCAATGGAATCCTCCAGGGGACATGCCCTTTCCTTGCAAGTTTTGCTAGAGCGTCAGCATGGAAATTATCTCCCCTAGGCATATAGTAGAAAGTCACATTAGGAATCTGCTCAAGGAGCTTCATCGTGTACTGATGATATTCTGCTAATCTTGGTTTCAAAATTTTGTATTGTCGGCCGACTTGCTGAATGACGAGTTGGGATTTGCCATAGATGGCAATGTTTGTTATATCCATTAAGATTGCCACTTCCAACCAGGTGATTAAAGCTTCATATTCTGCTTTATTGTTGGTGCACAACTCTATCAGGTGGCATGAGAATCTCAACATACCCTTATCTGGTGTGATAAAGTTGATAAAGTTCAAACCAATCCCTACTTTGCCTGGTATTACTGTGCCTGTTCTTTTGTCTTTTCTGGCTGACGAAGCACTATCGAAGTACTTTTCCCAGCATTGTGCACTGGAGAATTCCATTTGTAGTATTTGCTCGTCTGATAAATCGTCGTTGAGAAAGGACCCAGCTGACAGTGGGTGTGCAGCGAGAAAGTCTACTAGTATCTGTCCCTTGATAGCTCAGAGGGGCATAAAGTTATATCTTGCAATAAGATCATTGACCATCTTGCTAACCATCTGGAGAGTGTTGGTTGGGTCATCAGATATTGCAATGGATTAACTTTTGAGATTAGGGTAATCTTATGAGAAAGCATGTAGTGTTTAAGCTTTTGAGCGGCAAAAATTAACGCCAGAAAATGCTTCTCAATAGGTGGATACCTTATCTCCATTGGTATTAAATGTACAATGCTTCTGAATAGGTGGATACCTTATCTCCATCGATATTAGGCGACGACTCATGTAGTAGAGTGCATTTTCTTTACCCTCATCATTGACTTGGGCAAAGAGGGCTCCAAGAGAGTCGTCTAAGGCTGAGGTATAAAGTATCAACGGTTTTCATGGAATAAGGGCTGCCAAAATAGGAGGTGTTGTTAAATATTGCTTAACGTCCTCAAAGGCCCGATAACATTTCTCTTCCCAAACAAATTTGGCGTCCTTTTTAATTAATGTTGGGAAAGGCTAACACCTACCTGAGAGATTAGAAATAAAGCGTCTCAGATGTGCTTACTTCCCTTAAAATTCTACATGGTTGCAGTATAAAGTATCTACTTTTTAATTAATGTTGAGAAATAACATAGTTGTTTTAAAGTTTTAGGAGAAGGCATTTTCAAGATAGCTTTAATTTTATCTGGGTCGATCTCGATACCCCAATGACGGACAACGAATCCCAGAAATTTCCCCAAAGTAACGCCAAAGGCGCACTTTAAGGGATTCATTTTAAGGTCATATCAACATAACCGTTCAAACACAATCCTCAAATCGTACAAATGGTTTATTTTTTGTAATCCACGTAGCATTCTACTTGGTTGTGAATCAAGTTGTAAAAAATCTTTGTCATTGCACGCTGATATGTTGCTCCAACGTTCTTTAGATCAAACGACATTACTGTGTAGCAGAAAATTCCAATTGGTGTTCTGAAGGCTGTAAGTGCTGCATCCTTGGGAGCCATCTTGATTTGGTTGTATCCCGACGATCTGTCCATGAAGGAGAAAATTAATGTGTTGAAGCGATATCCACCATCATCTCTGGTATGGGTAGTGGAAACTCGTCTTTTAGACATGCTTTGTTCAAATCTCTGATATCAACAGAAACACGGATCTGTCCATTTTTTTTTCTTAACAGGTACAATATTAGCCAACCATATGGGGTACTACTCTTCTTTCACAAAGTTGGCGTCTATTAATGTCTTCACTTCGGTGATGACTTGTTGCTCTATTTCGAGGCGCATTTGCCTGGGAGCTTGTTTTACTTGGTTTATATTCTTGTACACCCCGAGTTTATGGACAACAACCTCTGCTGACAGTCCTGGCATTTCATCGTAGCTCTACGCGAAGCAATCTTTGAATTTTGTTAATAATCTAATCAATTCTTTAGATTCTTCGTCATTTAGTAGACAACTTATAAATGTATGTCGGGGTCGTTCTTCAGTCCCGAAGTTAATCTCTTTCAATTCATCAATGGTAGATTTAATTTCCCCCTCAAATTCTTGGGGATCACCTTTTATTGGTTAATAAGTAGAGTCATCCTCTATATCGAGGCATTCCTCTTCTAACTCACCAGTAGCAACCATTCAAAATTCAGAATCATTGACTGGTCCGACTGTACCAAATCTGAGAGTAACCAAAATTCAGAATCATTGACTGGTTCTTTTGAATTTGGAGTTCGACTTTTAGCATTTCATAATTTTTCAAAAAGTTTAAATTTATCTTTTGGCATTTCTTTTGGTAAGTGTCCCTGTTGAATTAACTTTTGAACACAAGGCGAGAAGTAACCAAAAGGAAATTCCATTAAACCTGTTGAATTAACTTTTGAACACAAGGCGAGAAGTAACCAAAAGGCAATTCCATTAATTCACGCTGTTGAATTAACTTTTAAACACAAGGCGAGAAGTAACCAAAAGGCAATTCCATTAATTCATCCTTGTTGAATTAACTTTTGAACACAAGGCAAGAAGTAACCAAAAGGTAATTCCATTAATTCATTGTCCAGGTTGAATTAACTTTTGAACACAATGCGAGAAGTAACCAAAAGGCAATTCCATTAATTCATTAGACCTGTTGAATTAACTTTTGAACACAAGGCGAGAACTAACCAAAAGGCAATTCCATTAATTCATTAGAATCACCATTCAAATTTACATGTTTTTCAAGCTCAGTAGAGGAAGAAGCACGGTAAAAATTGATCGTCTTTGAACCAACACTACGGACTTCCTTGACCTTTAAACTCTTGACCTTTTGAGAGAGAATCAGAGTGCGGGTCATAACATTCACATAGTGGTTTATCCGATCACACATTGTTTCATATTCATTCTTTTTTGTATCTTCTAAGGATATCTCGTACTGGGGTTTCTCTTATCTTGTCATTATAATCTCGTCTTCAGAATTGTCTTCATCACCAACGGTGATGGTTGGCCTATTCCGTTCAATGATTAAATTGATCCTTCCCCGTCCACGTCCCTGGCCTCGACCTCGGGTGCGCGAACTAAAAGAACTTTCACCAACTCATTGTAAGGGAGTAGTGGAAGATCGCTGAAGCGGAGTTGAATTACATCCTATTTGTAATTCTTCTGATTCTTCATCTTTGTTTGTGATAACTTGATGAGAGAAGCAATCTTCTTTGGAGGCACATAGTAGGCAGCATCTTCATGGATACCAACTTCATGCACTGAAAATGGTTGTCGGTCTTTTTTGATGCAATTTTCTTGACCATCTTTGCGGTATTTGATGCAATGGTATAGAGATGATGGAACCATATTGTGTACATGAATTTATGGTCAACCCAATAGAGCGTTAAAAGAGGTCTCGACGTCGATGATATGAAATTTAGTGGTTCTCATGAGGTCTCCAACCTTCATAAATAATGTAATTGATCCGAGGGCTCTTTCATTCTTTTAGTTGAATCTTAACATCATTTTATGGACCGTAAGCTCTTGAGCTTCAATATTCAAATAGGTCAATGTTCGTAGGCTCATAAAATTAAGAGATGCTCCAAGATCTACTAAAACTCTGGATAACACAAATCTGCCGATGTTGATGGAGATGTAGAGGGGACGATTGTGGTCGGCGGTACTGAGTAGTAAGTATTTGTCTGTGAAGGTTAACCAAGGATGTTCTTTCAATGAATAAACTTTATCTGAGAATGTGTTGGCAAACTGAGCTAACCAAATTTTTGGGTCAAGCAAAGTTGTAACCAGAGACTCTCTTATCTCCTTTGACAGGATCAGGGTGTCGTAGATGCTTAATCGGGTCGGCAACTTCCTAAGATGAGATAGCACGTTGTAGTTTACCTTGTATGATTCTCTGATTTTGTCTTGATCATGAAGTTCTTCCACTAGTGGAGGTGGGGGTATCTCCTCTCGAGTCATTATCTACTTTCTTATGTCTGTTGGAGCTGTTCTTGGTGGTAACACTTTTCTGCTCCTTAAGTTAACTTCTGTGCTTTCTTCTTCTTGAGATATCATTATTGAATCTTTTGGTGTCTCTTTCTCTTCATCAGAAAGATGTAAGTTGATGGAAAGAGGTGTACTGTGGTGCTCAAGGATTGGCTCCTCGTTATCGGTGCTACCATAAGCGATGTCATTGATATCTTCTTTGGACTTAACAACGAGTTCATCAGACTCGGGCATGATTTGAGGATTGTTTTGGGGATCAAGATCAAAGTTAGATCGAGCATGATCAATTACATTATCACTAGAAATAGTTAAAACGTAGCCGAAATCACAATCATTATATTTATAAGACCTTGGAGGGACAAAAAGATAATCATACAAAGTCAGGGGTTCGAGGATTTTCTTCCTCGAATCCGAGACAACTAATCTAGCAGAGGCAGCCCCTATCCTATCCTCGTGCTATCAGTCTTTTTAGTGAAACTTTTCTTCTTCTTTTTTGTCTTTGACGATGATGGATCTCCTGACGAAACCTTCATCTCAGGCTTGGTATGTTGCGGACTCTGAATGGAAGCTTGTTTTGTTGCAAACTGGATTTTGTTCAGTATTTTCGTGGATGATCTACTCCAGACCTCATTCCATTCTTCTTCAGCATTTGTAGAAGCTTATTTTGATGAATCATGTATTTGATTAAGGACCCTCTTGAGTTCATCCCAATTTGTACTCCATCCATCTGTTTCAGTATACGGGTCAATTAAAGAGATTGGCTCCGCCAAAATCATATTTATGGAACCTTTTTTAGGTTCTTTTAAATATTCTTTTAGGATTTTTATGTTCTCTTCTTTAAGGTTCTTCTCAAGCCAGTTCTTAAAGACGAAGCATTTTTTTATAATGAGCCCGAGCAACTGGTGGTATGGGCAATAATTTGGCTCATTCTTCCTATCCACCTCTTAAGGCATCTTTGGATCTGGTAGTTTGAATTCTGGCTTCTTCATCAAAATTCTGAATATTTTAGGTATAGCTTCATCTTTGAAAGAATACGTCGCTCTAACAGGGACATTTTCTTATCCCCTGCTTGAGGTGATACCACTTGAGGCGGTCGCTGGTTAGATTGACTATTATGTTTCTGAGAGTATTGTGACAAAGACTGGCGATGCTCTTCTACATATATTTTTATCAGCTGCTTTCTTTTGTCGATGGTTGCTACTACTCTTGATTTCTTTTCGAACCCTCTGATCACTTTAGCCTTTTCATGTGGCTCCATGTGCTTAATTTCATCTTGAAGACTGTTGGTTTTACTGAGTAGCTTCTTGAAAGATTTGATGGTGAGTCCCTTGAGCAAGAAAGCTATTGGCCCATGAATGCTCTTGAGTAGAATTTCAATTGCATGATGTTCCTATAGCTAAGGTTCACATTTCATGCAAAGGTTTCTCCACCTCAAAATATAGTCTACCAAAGTTTCGCTAGGCTTTTGCTTTTCCATCATGAACTGTCTAATAGACACATGGTGTTGTGCCCCGACAAATCTTTTCATAAAAAGTCGTTCCAATTCAGAAAATGTTTTAACTGATCTTTTGGGCAAGTCAGCGTACCAGTCGAAAGCAATTCCTGACAAGCTGCTGACGAACTGCTGGAAGAGTAGAGCTTCACTATTTCTTATGTTGCCACAGCTGGCTTGAAAATATATTATATGTTGTCTGAGATTTCCATTCCCATCAAATATCTTGAATTTTGGGGCCACAAAACCCTTGGGAATAGGCACGACATTGAATTCCTCTGGGTAAGGTCTACCCTTTAGATCCAATGCACCACCCTTTGATTGGGTTAAGGCATTCCGCACTTGTTCAACCATTTGCTTGAGTTCCTTTTCAGACATGACACCTGATGGAGAATCCTTTCTATGTTGCTCATCTCTATTTGCTGAAGCAACCTCTCTCCTTTCGTCTGTGATGTGTATGATTTCTGGCTGATTGATCTCTGGAAAAGCCAATTACGACGCTTGTGATTTCCTCTGAATAGTGGCCATGGCGGTGATAGCTGCAGTCATCTCTTCTATTCTTTTCTCCAGTAGACTAACCTTCTCATCCCTTAGGAGGATAGCCCTACGCAGTTCATCTACGGAGTTCTCTTTGGTGGGAGGTTAAGCCTCGCACGAAAATGTGGCGGTTCTGGTTTTAATTACATGGACATCCATGAAATCTTCCTCCAAGTAATCATTGTAATCAAAATTTTCATTGTTCCTATCGACGAAAACTCCATGTTCTCAAGCTAACTCAGAAATCTCAATCCCAAGTTTCTCAACTTTCTCTTTAATTATTAATTCCTTGATTGCTTTAAGATCTAGAGGACTCTGATGGACATCCTCAACTTGTTCCTCCATCTCGCTGGCTTATGTCGCGACGATTTCAGATATCTCAGATCTTGGTTTCATTTCTTATTTTTGTCCCGCGGGCTCACTGGACTGTATCGGTGCAGCGACGTTGGGTACCCTTACCTTTTTCTTTTTCGACGATAATGTCTCAGAACGGAGTTTTTTAGTAGAAACATTGGTATGTCGAGAGAAACTATGCTCCCCGTGGTGTAGACCAGCTACAGTGTCAGGTAATCGTCTTGTTTTTGCCTTTAGGATTGTAGGAATATCTCCATAATGGGTGACGGGTGAGATTTTCAGACCCGGTCTTGACTTAACCGGTCTACAGCCTGTAATCCTGGTGGCAGTGTAATCAGTAGTAATCACTGCGGTATCAACTCTATTCCCTAAACAGAACCAAATGGGGATAAGAGTAGGTGGCACCCCAGTTGTCTTGTGGGACTATCTGGTGAACTTGACGCCCTTCAAAATTTCTTTCTTCATGCGAAGGGAAATTGCATCTCCTACTTGTTTATGCAACTCGCTAATTGAACATCCTTCTTTGGTAGCAAGCCTTCTAAAAACTACATTAACTCAGGTGATAGGAGTGGACTTCTTTCTCTCTTTTCCATGTCCATGAAGTGGTGATAATGCGACAGCGATTCTCCGGATACTCTCATATCCATCAGTATCCGTCAGAGAATGGAATCTACTCTCTCTTAGGAATGGATAAATTTCTAGTAACACTTCTACATCTTGATTAGGCTCCTCTTCAATGGGTGTCTCCTTGGGAGCCTCGGCTTTAATGGCCCTCCAAACTTTTCTAATATGATTCCTCCATTGAGTTCGGATCAGCGGTGCAATCCTTAAAATTGATCCGATTTCAAACACAGGTGGTGGGACAGTTAATCCCTCAGTCAGATCCTTCATAATCATTACTTCTTTCCCCTTAACAGCAGCAGGGCTGGCAGGTTTGGCGGGTGCCGCGATGGCAGTAGTTTTAGAGTTCTTGCAGGCAGGGAAGTCTTGAAGGCAATTCAGATTGAATTCTACAGATGGTTCTTGTATTTTCGGAGTGGCAATCTTCATTACTACAAACCGAGCTTTCCCGAGGATGACCTTGAGATCTTTAAATCCATCTCCAAATTTGATGGTAGGAGTGAGGTTACGGGCTTCATGGCTCGTTGGCAGGTTGCTGGAAAAGGTCAGCGTCAGGTAGGCCATTGCAGCACGCTTGAAAACAGAAAGTTTCGGGGTTAGCTATATAGCCAAAAATCTCGTAATTTTTAGTGCAAGCACTGAAAGTAGAGGATGATCTATAGACCGGGTGGGTCTTAATTTATGGGCATTTTAAAATCTTGTTTAAGAAAAAGTGTAAAATTTAATTAGTAAAAAAAAATTTCAAAGCGCACGCAGCACAACACGATTTGGTTTAATTTACAAAATAGCAAATCAAATTAGAAGGGAGATGTGAAGTATTTTAGGACCCAGTGGAGGACCTATTTAATGGCAGACAACACCCAGGTGTAACTAGTCCACCGACAAACTTATTGGGGGTCCGACCCCACATGAAAATTTAAAGAGTCCTTAATGGCTTTTTGAACCCCTCTGTTCAATGATATATGAACAGCTAGTCCTGAAGTCCAAAGAGTTAACCGTACTTTCCCAAGACAGAAATGGGTAAAGTATGCCAACAGAAGAAGGGTAATTTGGTCTAAGAGGGACATGGACACATTTTCGATGGTGTGAAGATAATATTTCTTGATTTGTATGGAGAGAAAAGTTTGTCCCCAGCGGAGTCGCCAGAAGCTGTCGGCGTTATTTTTAGGTTGAAGGAGTTGCCCGTAAGAAGCCGTCGGTTACCGGAATCAAAATCCTATCACCCGTTTCGGAAGGACGTTTTAATTTACATATATATTGAGTTTTAGATAAATATGAAATCAAACTGACCTCATATATTTCATAGTTTAAATTAAAGAGAACTGTACCTCAAATCCTGTATCTATCCCGCAAGATAAACACAAGACTTGAGGATGAGGCTCGATCAAATAAACTAAGGAATATATGACATTTGTAGCATAAACACAAGACTTGAGGATGAGGCTCGATCAAATAAACTAAGGAAAGTATGACGTCCGTTCTGAAATCTTTGTATTTGCCGACAAGTTCCCCTATTTAATATAAAGGATTAAATAGGGTTTATTGAAACCTTTATATTTGCCGACAAGCTCCTCTATTTAGCATGAAGAACTAAATAGGGTTTACATTAAGTTGGGTTCAAACATGCTTCCTATAAGGGCAAGCCCCTATTGTTAATTACATCTTAAATGACAAAGTAACCTAAGAATACCCTCGATAAAAATCAGGAAATATTATCTTCAAGGAGTTTCAAAAGGTTGGACTTTCAATGAGATCGGACGTAGAGGTGTGAAAGGGGATTGTCTCAAATTTGGAACATTTTGTTGTAGAGTCCAAATGAGGAAAAGCTAAGGGTTTTCATGGATCCATAGTTGAGCCCTGGTGACTTCCCAAGCTATCCTAATGTTTGCCTTCAATTTTGAGGATAAATATTTAGCTGTTTCATCATCCCAATTTTATTAGTTAGGGCTTACAATCGTGTGAAAACTATCACACAAATAGCCTGGAAGATATGAAGATTTAGGTCGTGACAAATGACAACCTCATAATCCTACGACGAGTTAGGTCGCAGTGCTATGCAAAGGCCTAAAGATCTGGTGAGGATTTACGTTGCATAAGCAAGCAACCTCAAAATTTTATGGCTTTGTTGTTTATATTTAAGGAAGGAAGATTGGTTTAGTTGAGGAAGGTAAGCTTTGTTGTTGAAGATGGTTGTGCTGCCCATTATGCTAGCCCCAAGCTCCTTGCCGTGGCGAGTTTGAGTTTTCTAATATGTGAAGTTATAATGTCAAATCTGGTGGCCCTATGGTTGAAGTTCTTTAAATTTTATGGGAGCTTGTTAAAGTTGATTAGAGCGACACCGGTTAGGATACAACGGTTCCCTCATTCCAGCACCACTATTTTTTATTGGATTCACTTAGTCCAAATGAACTTACTAAACTAAACTTAATGAGTTCCATAACTTCATTTAGACCGTGGGAAGCCTCATTAGCAACCGTAGGTTACCTCCTCCGAGGAATTCTCGATCATCCGATAGAGACGTCTTAATTTAATTGCAATTGTAGTTTTGTGTGTTGTTTGTGATTAAATTTTGAGTTGTTTATATTTTGAATGTTGTGGGCGTGAATTTTATCTTGGTTGATTTTTTTTTTTTTGGTTTAGGTTTTGTGGCTATCCTGATAGTTTCAGCTTTCATGAAGGGTGACATCGTTGTTTAGCTTTTATATAAAAGTACAGTATGAAAGCACAAGAAAGACAACACTAAAAACTGTAAAAGCGTACCTGACAAGTCTTCTCTTTCCACCACCTGAAACTCAAAAGGCATGTTATGGTAGTTTATATGAAACGGGGAAGTAAAATTTTGACGACCTATCTAACCCTAGGTCATATCTTGGTGGGTCCTTAGGAGTTTAATTAAGGATGATGTTGCCAAGCTAAATAAATTAAGTTTAGTAGATCTCTGGGGTATCCAACAGATCTAGAGAAAGAAGTAGGTCCGTGCTATTCTATCGCTACCTGGTGAAAAATTTCAAGTTCTTTTAAACTTATTATGTTGCTTAATAACTCATCCTGTAAATACTCTTAGTGCTCAATGAACATTAATGTCTCAATTATCCCTAAGAGTCAGGTAATTATCATTTATAATTTAATTTTGAAAATTATGTGGGTCAAGTCCCTTAAAGAGGCAAGTTAGTGTTACCAGAACACTTAATCAAATTTTTGTTGTAATTGGGCTTGTAGTGTTTGAAAGATTTAATTTTCAATGATATTTGCTTTTCTAATCCTCATTTAAATGAAACTTGATTTAGCCTAAGTCACAACTAAGCCCTTAAAACCTAGGTGAGTGCCTTAATTAGTTTTGAAAAGATCAAGCTTTAGGTGGTCATAATTCATGATTTGAATTTTNGATTTAGTCTAAGTCACCACTAAGCCCTTAAGGCCTAAGTGAGTTTCTTAATTTATTTTGAAAAGGGTTAAAGTTTAGGTGTTCATGATTCATGATTTGGATTTTATTTGAAAATCAAAATAGGGGTATTAAATTAATAAATTTATAACTTTAAAATTCATACCCCGAAGTCCAGGATCATTTAATTTTAATAAACATCCAAATTTTTAATGATTTAGAAATTTATTAAGGATTTTATTTGAAATTCAAGATAGGGGTATTAAATTGATTAATTATTGACTTCAAAAGTCATAAGATTCTATTTGAAAATCAAGATAGGGGTATTAAATTGATTAATTATTGACTTCAAAATTCATACCCCACTTGGATTTTATTTGAAAATCAAAATAGGGGTATTAAATTGATTAATTATTGGCTTCAAAAGTCATACCCCAGTCCAGGATCGTTTAATTTTAATAAACTTCCAAATTTTAATAATTTAGAAATTTATTAACTTATATCTAGGATCGTTTAATCTTAATAAACTTCCAAACTTTAATCCTAATTGGGCTTAGTGGTGTTTCAAGGATGTTCGATATAATTATGTTTATTTCTCACCTAATTGGGCTTAGTGGTGTTTCAAGGATGTTTGATTTAATTATGTTTCTTTCTCTAATCCAGACCTAGGTGAGTGTCTTTTTAGTTTTGAAAAGGGTTAAACTTTAAGTGGTCATGATTCATGATTTGGATTTTATTTGACAGTTTAATTAATTTTTAATTTAGCCTAAGTCACCACTAAGCCCTTAAGACCTAGGTGAGTGTCTTAATTAGTTATTTAGCCTAAGTCACCACTAAGCCCTTAAGACCTAGGTGAGTGTCTTAATTAATTTTGAAAGGGTTAAGCTTTAAGTGGTCATGATTCATGATTTGGATTCTATTTGAAAATCATGAAAAGGGTTAAGCCTTAAGTGGTCATGATTCATGATTTGAATTTTATTTGAAAATCAAGGTAGGGGTATTAAATTGATTAACTTAAAAATTCATACCCCTAAGTCTAGGATCATTCAATTTGATTTGATTTGACCTAAGTCACCACCAAGCCCTTAAGACCTAGGTGAGTGTCTTAATTAGTTTTGAAAATGGTTAAGCTTTAAGTGGTGGCCTAAGTCACCACTAAGCCCCTAATCCTCATTTAGTCAATTTTGATTTGGCCTAAGTCACCACTAAGCCCTTAAGACCTAGGTGAGTGTCTTAATTAATTTTGAAAAGGGTTAAACTTTAGGTGTTCATGAGGCCTAAGTCACCACTACCCCTTAACGCCTAGCCCTAATCCTCATTTAGTCAATTTTGATTTGGCCTAAGTCACCACTAAGCCCTTAAGACCTAGGTGAGTGTCTTAATTAATTTTGAAAAGGGTTAAACTTTAGGTGTTCGTGATTCATGATTTGGATTCTTGTTTAATCAATTTTTGATTTAGCCTAAGTCACCACTAAGCCCTTAAGACCTAGGTGAGTCATTTAGTTAATTTTGATTTAGCCTAAGTCACCACTAAGCCCTTAAGACCTAGGTGAGTGTTTAGTTTTGAAAAGGGTTAAACTTTAAGTGGTCATGATTCATGATTTGGATTTTATTTGACAGTTTAATTAATTTTTAATTTAGCCTAAGTCACCACTAAGCCCTTAAGACCTAGGTGAGTGTCTTAATTAGAGGGTTAAGTTTTAAGTGTCATGATTCATATTTGAATTTTATTTGAAAATCAAAATAGGGGTATTAAATTGATTAGTTATTGACTTCAAAAGTCATACCCCTAAGTCCAGGATCGTTTAATTTTAATAAACTTCCAAATTTTAATAATTTAGAAATTTATTAACTTATTTCCAGGATCATTTAATTTTAATAAACTTCAAAATTTTAAAAATTTTGAAATTTATTAATCTTAATTAAGAAAGTGAGATTGGTTTCTACCAATTAACTCCTCATGTTTCAAATATAAANATAATAAACTTCCACATTTTAATAATTTAAAAATTTATTAACTTATCTTTTTCAATTAAGAAAGTGTGGTTGGTTTCAAACATCCAAATTAAGATCAGAGGTTACCCATTTCCCTCCTTGATTAAGCCTAAATGTTAATTAAGACTAAATTTCCAAAATTATACATTTGCCGCTAAGGCTCTAACACTTCATAATTTGTCAAATTCAATTCAAATGACTTTGAAACTTTTATCCTACCTCAATCATGGGTCAATTAAGACATCAGATGAGAAAAATGTGATTTTTCAAGATTTAATTTAATTTACATAATTATTTTTATGCAAAAAATACGATTTTCCAAAGAAAATTCTTAACTTAATCAAGATAAACCCTAATCCCTTCAAAATTTTACTAGAGGTAGACATAGACTAGAGAAACCTTTAGACCAAATTTCATGATTTTTTGAATTTTTTTTGAATTTTAAGAATTATTTCAATTTCTGGGGTATTTATTAAATATAAAATATTTTAAATGAGGAAAATTAAGTTATATATTTTTGAAAAATCTCCCTAAGGTCAGAAAACTTAGAGGAGAATATTTTATATTTTTCTGAGTTTTGTTTGATTTATTGGAATTATTCTTAACGACCATTTTTAGCCTTTAAAAATCATTTTTAAGCTTAAAAATTCAATATCTTTATTTAGAAAACCAAGAAAAATATTCTAATTGTTCCTAAGTGCTTAAGAAATAATTTATAACATTTCCATGAATTTAATAATTTTTGTGATTTATATGGATTTTTTAATTATTTATATATTTAAAATAGGCCAAAATAACAAGTTTTTATTTTAAATATGATTTTATATTTTTAAAATACCCCTGATCACAGAGAACTCAAAAAACTAAGTTTTGTAATTTTTCAAGTCATATTTTGATTTTTAAAAATCATTTTTTGTGCCAAAAATGCTATTTAGATTGAAAAATCATTTTAAGTTATCAAATGAACTTAAAAATGCTTTGAAATTTTCGTGGTAAGTTCTCAAGATCATAAAATATGGTGGAGATTAAAAATTTTCATGAGAAATTTTCTCACGGGTTCTCTGGTCGTAGTAAACCTTTTAAAATTTTCTTGGATTTTTCTAAGCAATATGCTAATTTTCATGATTATTTTAAGCAAATAATGCACATAAAATTAAAAATCAGGAAATGTTCCCTAAGACAGAGGCAACAACATGCTAAAATTACAAGCTATAATGAAATGAATATATGTATGGAGAATCAAAAGATTCAAATCAATGTTTAATTAATTATTAATAAAATATGTATGACATGGACTTAAAATGTTTTCCACATTATTCTCCTCTTTTCACGGAGTAAGAAGATATTTTTATTTTATTTTTTTGATTTTTCTACACCAAGATATGAATTTTCTTAAGTTAGGAGTATTTAAATAAATAGAAAAAATTCCTATTTATCTATTAAACAGCGCGACGCCATGTAGATCCTAGGCAGCTCCGAACTCCACATAGTGCGCTCCCATTTGAAGTTGCCATCCACCTCAGCGCTGACTCGGCCTGCGATTTATGTTCTGAAGCACTATCTGGCTCGATCTCCTCCGTCCATTCGATACACGCTTGATCAAACGACTCCCCGTCATCGTCCCCGATAGAGTGATCCCATGACCGTCCACACTAAAACCTTAAGTCCTCGACCTAGACTCAACCAAATCACTTTGGGTTTGATCCAATGGAATCGTCTAAGTGAGACGAACACATCCATACGGTAATCATGCAATTAAATTAAGCCTTATTAAATGGAGAATCAAAATGGGCTCGGGAGGAAGAGAAATTTTATACCTTTGCTATGAGAAGTGGAGCTTCAATCAAAAAGTCTTGGCACTTTTGTTGTGATCCAAAAAGGCTAGGGATTGAGTCTCTGGTCTTGGTGTGAGGCCTAAATATGATTTTGATCATGGTCGGATTTGGGTGTTGGTTTAGAGCTATTGTAGAGGCTATTTCAAAGGGGGATTTTATGGGGCTTTGGCTTCTTTCTCAATTGTGAAGGTGTGGGCACAAGTAATTGAAGTTTGGTGGACTGTGGAAGTGTAATGAGATCTGTTCTGGTTTTTCGCAGAGGTTTGAGCTCAAAATTAAGCTTCCACAGTGGAATTCAGTTGGGGAAGAGGATTGGATTGCATTGGGAGGATCACAGAGAAGCTCTATGAGAAGTTTGGGGGGATATCTCTAAGAAAATTTTAGCACATCTCCCATGGCTGTGGAGGTGAGTTTTTATAAAATTATCCATGGTGTGGCTCTCAATGCAAATGTTTAGGTGCATTGTGATGCTTAAGTGGAGGGCAGAGGAGCTCTACATATTGGTTTGGCTGACCTGGCCTGTAGGTTTGATTTGGGTGAAGTTCCATGGGGGTGGTTCTTGGTTTAGAGCTTATCTAGCAACTAGGCTGACCGACCATGGCTGAGGGAGGTGGCTACGTGCTTAGGGCATCCAGAGGAATCTGTCAAAGCAACTTAATGCAATGAGCTTTAGTTTTGGTAAGGGTATCTTAAGCATGTGCATTTTTGGAAATAAAATCTTTTAATTTAAGAGAATTTTGGTCTATGGCTTAGTTTATGTGATTAGATGGGTTTTGGCACAGTCTTAGGGTCTAACCAATGGCTGAGGTGGAGTTAATTTGATGACTTTGAGGTAGTTAGGCCATCTTTAATGCATAGGTCAATGTGGGTTCAGGTGGTCAAAGTTTGAGTTTGGGCAGGTTAACCTTGTCAATTAACTCATTTGATTGATCAACATTGTGTAGATGATTGTTATGAATATTTTTGGTGAAGGGTTGAAGTGATTTTGAGTTGAATTGGTAGGTCAATTTGAGGGATTTTTGGAATTTGGTCAATTTTGGGTATGTTGGGCTAGACATCAGCCTAGGTTGGGCTATACTTGGGCTAAGTCCAAATTAAATGGTTCAAATGATCAAGGGAGATGTTTTAAAGATTTTTCATGAACGGATGGAGTGGAAATTTTGGGGTTAAGGCTTTCAATTTTGTGAGATCTTGAGACATGGCCATTTTAGGGTAAATTTGGGCCTTCTGGACTTAGATTAAAATCAAATGAAATTGAGGTCTCATCAAGGCAAATTTAAGGTCAATTTTTGTTTATGGGGATGTTATGAAGGTTTTTAAACACAAGTTGTGGCCAATTGAGTAGGCTATGGGTTCAATTTTGTGGAACTAAGTGATAGGGCCAAAATTGGGTTTAGATCTAAATCAAAATTTAGCTCAAAGCATGGGTCAATTAAGCTTGGATTTGGTTTTTTTATCACATTGAAGGTTAATTTGAGTTTATAATTAAAATTGCGGTAAATTGAAACCAATTGGTTAGACATTTGAGGTAATTTGTGGAAAATATGGGCGTTTAAAGAGCAATTTGGGGGTTTTCATCAAAGATGGTCAAATAGGCCAAATTGGGTCATGTGATAGTTGAGAAAAATGAAATTGGTAATATTTGGAAGGTTTTGGGAATTTTTGAAATTTTTGAAATTTTGCGGTAAGGAGGGGTATTTTGGTAATTTGGCCAATTTGGGGATTTTGGTTAGTTTGGGTGTTTTCAAGGTGTTTGAAATGATGTTAGAACCAAATTGGGTATTTTGGCTAGATTTGGAAATTTTGGCAAAATTTCGGGTCCAAACGGTATTTAGGTAATTTGAGGGAGTTTAAGGGCAAAAGGCTAGGTTAGGTATCTTAATAGAGTCGGAGTACCAACCACCATTAATAAGCTATGGATCAATAGAAACCCCATTTTGGGTCCCCTATGTAGTGGTCTTAGCCAAACTCTAGCCTAAGGCTAATGTGTTTAGGGGACCACCTACATGAGTCTCCCAAAGGGACCAAAGCTAGGAAGTTCTAAGTTTAGGGTAGTGAGTAATTGTGAGTCCAAGTGATTGCAAGTGAGTGCCTTAGCCCTAGAACAACACCTAGGGTCAACCCTAAGGTCTGACAGTCCTAAGGGTGACTCATCTTGAGTTTCCCCCAAAGTGACCCCACCTACTAAGTGCTAGAGGTTAGGACCAATATGTGGAACTCAAAGTTGAGTAGAGAAGAGTGTAGATATCCTAATGATGAGGGTTCCTTGTCTAGTTTTCTAAGTATAGTCAATAGGAAATTCCTATGGCTAAACCTTAGGCTACTAAAGAGGAAAAACTAAACCTCAACCAAAAGTGAGGTCACTATGGCTAGACCTTAGGCTACTAAAGAGGAAAAACTGAACCTCAACCAAAAGTGAGGTCAAGTCATATGGCTAGACCTTAGGCTACTAAAGAGGAAAAACTGAACCTCAACCAAAAGTGAGGTCAACGTTATCAAATAATCAGTTTGGGGAATCACCAACTGAAGATCCAAATTTACATCTTGCCAATTTGAATTGTGCGTTACATTTAAATATGATGGTGCATCAGATGTTGCCATAAGACTTTGGTTATTTCCTTTCTCTCTGAGGGATAAAGCTAAGATGTGGTTGAATTTTTTAGCACCTAGATCTATCAGAACTTGCGGTGGTTTAGCATAAAAATTCCTTACAAAATGTTTTTCACTATCACAAACTGCAAAGCTTAGAAATGATATTACATCTTTTAATTAGTTTGAAGGGGAATCTATTTATGAAGCTTAGAAATGATATTACATCTTTTAATCAATTTGAAGGGGAATCTATTTATGAAGCATGAGAACGATTTAAAAAAACACTTAAGAAAGTGTCCATAAGATGCTATACCAGATTGGTTAACAATTCAAACTTTTTATAATGGATTAGCTTGATCTCTTAGATCTATTATCGATGTCGCTGCTAGTGGTTCGTTAATGTTAAAACCATTTCATGACGCATATGGTTCAATTGAAGAAACGACTACCAATAATTTTTAATGGCCTTCTGAGAGGGTAAATCCTAAAAAAGTAGCTAGTATTCATGAATCTGATGCATTTACTATGTCTGAAAATCAAGTGGCTGCAATATCAAGAATGTTAGACCAATTTGGAATGAAATTTTTCTCAACCAATTTCTATGATTGAAGATAATTTATTAGGACAAATAGTAGACTATCAAGCATCATTAGAAACTTTAAATGCCATAAATAACAAGCAGAATAACCCATATTTAAATTATTATAACCTAGGTTGGAAGAACCATCCTAATTTCAATTAGAATAATACGGCGGGTGGTAATAATCAGCAATGGCGGAAAAATCAAGTAAAATCATTGGGAAATTGGAACAACCAAGGGAATAATAGTTATAGATGTACTTATTCTTCGGGTTTCAACAGTAATCCACAATTTAAAGAGAAGAAGTTGTCTATAGAAGAAGTGGTGTTACAAATGGGAAATTAATTACAAATTCAAGGAGCTTCAATTAGAAATATTGAGAACCAACTTGAAAAAATCACAAATTCGTTATGTAATAGATCCCAAGAAACACTTTCTAGTAATGCTGAAACAAATCCAAAAGACCAAAATAAAGAGCAAGTAAAATCTATTCTACTTAGAAGTGGAAGAGAGTTGGAAGGTTGGGTTCAAAAAGAAATTGAAGTAGAGATAGAATAAATTAAAGAATCAAAAGAGGATTCTCCAAAAGATTCTGAAAGACCTATTTCTTAGTTGAAAATTGATTTGGAAAAGCCACCATCTCTATTTCCTCAGAGAGTTCGTCAACAGAAGTTGGATAAGAATTTTCAAAATTTTATGAAATTTTTAAGAAGCTTAAAATTAATATTCTGTTTGCTGAAGTCTTAGAACAAATGCCAAGCTATGTAAAGTTTATGAAGGATATTCTCAACAGGAAAAGAAAGTTTGAAGATAATGAGGCGTTGCACTTAATGAGGAGTTAGTATTATAATTCAGAAAAGCTTCTTGAAAAGCTTAAAGATCCTTGTAGGTTTACAAATTTATGTGCAATAGCATATAGATTTTATGGGAAAACTTTATGCGACTAGGTGCAATCATTAACCTTTTGTCATTATCAATTTTTAAAAGATTGGGATTAGGAGAAATAACCCCTACTACTATAACTCTGCAGTTAGCAGATCGTTCAATAACAAAGCCTAAAGGAGTTATAGAAGATGCCCTAGTGAAAGTGGATCAATTTATCTTTTCTGTTGATTTCATTTTGTTGGATATGGAGGAAGATAAAGAGATACCTATCATTTTGGGGAGACATTTCCTAGCCATAGGAAGAGAAATGATAGATGCGTAGAAAGGGAAATTAACTATGTGTGTCAATGATCAAACTGTCACTTTTTACATTTTAAAGTAAATGAAATATCCTGCAAAAGGTAAAAATGATGAATGCTATAGAATGAATGTTATAAGATATCTGAGTGAATGTCATTTCAATCAGTAATTATGAAGAAAAATGTAAAGTAAAAGATTTGGAACACGAGCATAAAGAGGAATTAAATCAATGTGAAGATATTATTATGGAAGATTCAAACTATGTTCGAGAAAGTTTTGAAATTTTTGACACGATAGGAAAAGATAAATCATTTTGTCCATCGATTGAAAAACCTCCAGAACTTGAGTTGAAATTACTTCCTGGTCATTTAAAATATGCATTTTTAGGTGATTCATCTAATTTACCAGTTATAATTTCCTCAAAATTAATAATGGAAGAAGAAGGAAGATTGATGAAAATTTTGAAAAATTTTAAGAAAGCCTTTGGATGGACAATAGCTGATATTGAAGGAATCAGTCCTTCAGTTTGTATGCAGAAAATTCATATAAAAGAGAACTACAAACCCATGGTTGATCCTCAAAGGAGATTGAATCCTCTTATGAAAGAAGTTGTAGAGAAAGAAATTTTAAAGTGTTTAGATGCTAGAATTATCTACCCTATTTCAGATAGTGCATGGGTTAGTCCAATTCACTGGGTTCCTGAGAAAGAATGAGTAATTGTGACTATGAATGAACATAATGAATTAATACCTACTAGATAAGTCACAGGGTGGCAAATATGCATTGATTATAGAAAATTAAATCTTGCCACTAGGAAAGATCATTTTCAATTACCATTTCTAGATGAAATGTTAGGTAGACTAGCTGGGCATAAATACTTTTGTTTTCTAGATGGATGCATTGGGTATCAACAAATTTAAATAAATTATAAGGATGAAAAGAAAACAACTTTTACCAGTCCTTATAGTACATTTGCATTTAGAAGAATGCCCTTTGGTTTATGTAATGCCCCTGCTACATTTTAAAGATGTATTATAGCAAATTTTGTGATTTAATTGAAAAAGGGATTGAAGTGTTTATGAATAATTTTTCATTATTTGGAACTTCATTTGACACATGTTTAAAACATTTAACAAAAGTTCTTAAGCACTGTGAATAAAAAAATTTAGTACTTAATTGGGAAAAATGTCAATTTATGGTAGCATGAGAAATTGTATTAGGATATCAAATATTAGAAAATGGTATGAAAATATATCCTACTAAAATTAAAGTGATCACTGATTTAACTTATCTAACAAATGTAAGAAAAAATTAGGAGTTTTTAGGACATGCTGGATTCTACAGACGATATATTAAAGAATTTTCAAAAATTGCTAAGCTTTAATGCTATTTACCGAAAAAAATAGGCAATTTTCAATTTTGATGAAGAGTGCCTAAAAGCTTTTGAGTTATTAAAAGAAAAATTAATCACTACACCAATTATAGTTTCACCAGATTGGGGAAAACCTTTTGAATTGATGTGTGATGCTAGTGATTATGCTATTGGAGCAGTTTTAGGACAAAGATATGATAAATATTTCAAACAAATTTATTATGCTAGTAAAACTCTTAATGAAACCTAAATTAATTATATAACAACTGAAAAAGAGTTATTAGCAATAGTATATGCCTTTGATAAATTTAGATCATATTTAATTGGAACCATTGCATATAAACCATTCTACTGTTAAGTACTTAATGAAAAAGAAGGATGCTAAAGCTAGACATATAAGATGGATTCTTCTTTTGTAATAATTTGACTTTGAAATAGTAGATCAGAAAGGGATTGAAAATCAAATTACTGATCATTTGTCCAAACTTGAGTTAGAAAAACCACTCTGTTTTGAAAAGAAATTAATGAACATTTTCCAGATGAAAAACTGTTCAATATTAATGAGTGGTGTGTTCTGTGGTATGCCGATAATGTGAACTTTCTTGTAAGGGATATTATACCTTATGGAATGCATACCAACAGAAGAGGAAATTTATATCTGAAGCTAATACATATTTTTGGGATAACCCATTTTTATATCAACAAGGAAAGGATCTGATTATTTGAAGATGTGTACCTTTAGAAGAAACTTATGAAATTATCCAAAAATGTCATAATTCTGATTTTAGGGGATATTTTGGTTTTGATAAAACAGCATACAAATTTTTAGAATTTGAATTTTATTGGTCTACTATCTTTAGAGATGTTAATGCTTATATCAAAACTTGTGATAGATGTCAACGAGTAGGCAATATTTCTAGGAGAAATGAGATGCCCCTCAATTATATGCTAGAAGTTGAAATATTTGATGTTTGGGGATTAGACTTCATGAGACCATTTATACCATCTTTTAGAAATTTATATATACTGTTAGTAGTTAACTATTTATCCAAATGGATAGAAACTGTTGCTTTACCTTGTTGTGATGCTCAAAGTGTTGCAAATTTTTTGAAAATGAACATATTTTATAGATTTGGATGTCGAGAGTTATCATAACTGATGGGGAAAGTCATTTCAGAAATGCCACAATGGAGAAACTATTAAAGAAATATTATATAAACCATAGAATTACTATTGCTTATCATCCTCAAACAAGTGGTTTAGCTGAATTATCAAATCGGTAAATTAAAAGAATTATGGAAAAATCTGTGTATCCAGCAAAGATGAATTGGTTAGTCAAACTTGACTTTGGATCATCAAAGCTGCGAAGTTAATTGCACCATCAAAGCTGCGACACTACTTTATTTCAGCTCGTTTGTTATCAATGAATCATCTTAGTGAAGTTACAAAGGAGAGAGCAACGTTTAATTTTTGTATTCAGGAAGGCAAGATTATCAATATTGGAGCTTTGATTCATCAGACCATCATCAGTTCTGCCATTGCCACTACTACTGTAGGCCTGGGATTTGCTTCCTTGATCTTTTCCTTATGTAAGCAGACTGCTGTGAGATATGATAGCTGGGAAGAAATGGTACTGCCTCAAAAGCCAATTATAAGTGTAAATGGGAAATCCTATTATGAGCACTCTATTTTTGATTGAAGAAGAGGATTTTCGAGAAGTTATGGAATGTCAATATTTGCTGCATATACCTCTGTTGCTTCTACATCAAGACCATCTACCTCGCGAGCATCTACTTCAAGAGGCGATTTTACTGAAACTCAGGATCAATTATTACAGAGGATGATGAATAATATTAAGTATACCGCAGAAAAGGTTCAAAATCTAAAGCATTTTATAGAACATGTTGATGGGTATGCTGGAAGGCACAATAATTATGAGGAGAAATTTCACTCATCTTTGGAAAGCCTGATTAGAGATAACTAAGGAGTGGAATTTCCTTCATATCTAAGATACCCTGATTATGTGCCTATAGATGTCTAGAATAGCGATAATTCAGATGATGAAGAGGAGGAGGACTAAGTTATTTTTATATTTGTAAGATGTAATAGACTACGTGGTGTGAATTTGAGACATTTGAATTTGTGTACTTGTTTGGACTATGTGATGTGTTGGATTTTTTTTTTATTTATTTGTCATTGTGATGTTTGTGTTTTTTTAGTATTTTGTTTTAAATTCTAGGGTAGTAATTGTTGTTGTGTGTTGAGTAATGTGTTTTAGTTAGTTAGGATTGAACTTATTCTTATGTCTTCTGAAAAGTTGAAAATCTTGCTAGCTTTAATTTTAAACTTTAATTTTAATAAATATCTACCATGTGTTTTTCTTTTATCTTGTCAGTGTGTTTGTTTTTATGTTTAAATTGTGAAATCAAAGTTAGTGTGTTTGTTTGTTTTATTCTCTACATGTTGAATTAAAATTAAAATGATAGAAAATTGATCAAAAATTAATTTTACTCCTGTTTTTAGTTTTATATTTGTAATATTAGGGTATAAAAATCCATGTAAGCATGTTATTTCAATTTTTATTCATGCTTATATGTATCTGCTGCTAAACTATTTAATCTTGTTATAAAATTAAGTTTGGGGGGGGGGAAATGAAAAATATTTTCAAAACTTGATTTTTCTTTGTTCTTAAATGTGCTACGAGTGAATTTGAATTTGAAGAGAAAAATAATCATGTATATGAAGTTATATTAGGGAAGTAAAATTTGATTATAGAAATGAGTAAGAAAGTTTAGTGAAAGTTCATAGTAATGAAGAAAAACTTTAAGTTAAAAATTTTTAGTGTAGAAATGGTTAAATATAGTGTAACTATCTTTAGTAAGAAAAATAACTTATTTAAAAAATTTAAAAATTTAGACTTTTATTTTTATTACTTAAATTTTTTTAATCAAAAATAATTTTCAAAACTATTATTATATTTATAAGTAAAAGATTTATATGTAGACTTTGATTTAGGAAAGGAGAAGTGGAATTCAAAATTATTAAAGACCTATCCAGATATAGTAATTCTTGCTTGAAAAAAAAAAGAAAAAAAAAAGAAAACGAAAAATAAATAAGGGAGAACAGGCTTGAGGATTAGTGCCTAATCAAAAAAATGGTTTCACATTTGATCTTTTTAAAGTACAAGACTTGAGAAACTCTTAAGCTTAAGGATAAAATATAGTAAGAAAAATTACTCTTAATAAGTCTTTTTAAGAGAAGATAATATACGGACTAAATTCTATATTAGGAAAATTTACATTATATCTGAGTTAGATAAGAACTCATATTTTCATATTTCTTAACATTAAAAATTTATAAACTATAAATTGGTCTCACTTACTAATTATTTTTTTCTAAATTGGACTACTATATTTCTAAATCTAAATTTTAGTAACTCTTAAGGAAACTCATATTCAAATCATACTTATTTAGTTTTTAAAGATTGAAGTATCACTTGAGGACATGCAACATTTTAAGTTTGGGAGATTTTGATACACTTAAAATATATAGTGTTTTTAGACACATTTTTATACTTGTTTTTAAGATATTACTCTGTAATGGAAGGTATTTATGTATTTTTTTTCAGGTACAAGTAAAAAGTTGAAAAATGCTAATAGGAGTGAAAAAGGAGGACCAAATTTGGAGAGAGAATGCAAAAATGGTGCAATAGTGTTTTATCGCTTAAGCACCAGATCCGACGCTTAAGCCCGGTGAAACAGATAAGGCCACGCCTAAGCATTTAAGCGCCAGAGACAGCAATCTGACGGGTTAATTCATTTTGTTGAATTTTGAAGGGACATCTGAGACACATATTGGCTAAAGAGGGTGGTTATGACCACTAGAAATGAAAATACGGTTAAAAGACTTGTGAAAGGAGGCATCCCTTAGAAAATACATCAAATCAGGACACATTTTGAAGAGATGCCAAGGCAACTCTTGGAAAATTATAAAATAAGGAAGTTGAGAGAGAAAAAGAGGGAGTCCTGAGAAGTTCTTGAAATAGTTCGTGGAGAAAGTTTTGGAGAGATTTTTCAGGCACCAAAAACTTACTTTATCCTTTTTGTTTTTAGTTTTATTATGAGAGTTAAGAGTGTTGTAAAAGAGAAGAGATTCAAAGGAACTTTCAGAGTTTGGTGAAGGATTTGAGATAAGTTTGATCTTTTTTTTAAACTACTTTTGTTTTAATCGAGACTTCTTGTTGGCTTAACAATGATTTCTACTTTTAAACTAAAGTTGAGTTTATTTTCTCCATGAATTCTTAGTAGATTTCTTTATCTTTCTCTTTAAAAGGATAAATAATTAAAGTGTTGGATGGAAGTTGTGGAGAGTATTAATCTTTAATATTGGAAGAAGTTATGATGANTAAAAGTGAAACAAGAGAAAAAAAATCTAGCTTTAATATTGTTGCTAGTAATTGATACATCTAAAATATATAGTATTTTCAGACGCATTTTTATACTTATTTTTGAGATATTGCGCTTTAATGGAAGGTATTTGTGTGTTTTTCTTTCAGGTACAGGTAAAAAGATGAAAAATGCTTAAAGGAGTGAAAATGGATCAAATTTGGAGCAAATAGGTGAAAATTGGGCAAGAGTGTTTTGGCGCCTAAGCGCCAGATCCGGAGCTTAAGCGCCGGTTAAACAGAGAAGGTCGTGCCTAAGTGCAGTGGCAGTTATTGGATGAGTAAATTCAATTTTTATGAATTTCGAAGAGGTTTTTGAGGCACCCATTGGCTTAATAGGTGGTTACAACCACCATGGACGAAAATTATTGCGAAAGGAGGCGTCTTTGGGAGAAATACATCGAATCAAGACATATTTTGAAGAGATACAAATGCACCTTTTGGAGATTTATAAAAGAATGAAGATTGAGTCTTTGAAAGTGTGTTTGAAAAGAGAAAGTTATGAAAGTTCTTAAATTGGGGAGTTAGTTTGGAGAGATTTTCAGGCACCACATATTTATTTTATCCTTTTTGTTTTAATTTTTATATTGAGAGTGTTTTAAAAGAGAAAAGATGCAAAGGAAGTTCAAGGGTTTGGTGGAGGACTTGAGATAAGCTTTTATCTTTTATTTTAGAGTACTTTTGGTTTTAATTCAGACTTGTTGTTGGTTTGACAATGATCTCTACTTTTAAAATAACGTGTGGTTTTGTTTTCTCCATAGATTCTGAGTAGTTTTCTTTATCTTTCGTCTTAAAATGATATGTAATTAAGTGTTGGATGGAATTTGTGGAGAGTATTGATCTTTAATGTTGGAAAAAGTTGTGATGATTAAAATACATGCATTTCATTTACTTTTCGATTTGACCAATCCAGATGTTAAAATTTATTGTGAGAACATGTAAGAAATGGGCTGGTATTGTATCAGTAAACAATTGAAAAGAATCACATGAGGTAGTATGAATGAGAATGTAGTTCATATGATTGAGTGCAAATAAATAGAGAAATATTCATTGAAGGGTGTAGAGTTAGAGGACTTTAAAGTGACAGGTTAAAGCCCCCAACTTGGTTTATTGTTTTAGGTTCTGATACGAGAATGTTAGCCCCCAGGTGGAGGGAATTGAGGAAACTCTAGAGTGAGAGCTAGTATCTTCACTGCCTAGCCGGTCTTCATAATTATTCAAACTTTAAATTAACCAATGTTCTTTATAACATCTCTAGTAAGGGTAAAGAATATTATTTTATTTGGCACAACACAATTTGCATACTTTCACAACAGAATTCCTATACTTATTACTGATTCACTTTGACACAACATAATTTGCATACTTCCACAATAAAATTTGTATTGCTTATTATTGATTCATGATAAGCAGAAAGATATTTTTCATCTTTAGTGCTTTTCTTCTGCAAATACTCTAGTTATTATTTTAATTTGTTATTGTTCTATCAAAATATTGAAAATACCAAAAATATTTAAATTTTAATTATTGCAAGAATCATCTTTAGTTTAAATAATTATCTTTTAAAAATAAAAAGTTTCTAAAATAGCATATTGCATAATCTCCCTATGGGTTCGATATTCAAGTCTTAATCAAAAAGTTCTATATTACTTGATAACGATACGTATATTTGTGTAGTATCCCAATATACAAAAATTAAAAGTTAAATTCTTATTTTTCTTCAGGATCACGATTTTAGTTTTGTTACAAAATAAGGAAATATAAGTGAAAAATATAATCAAAATTGTTGTATACTGTTGCATATAAGCAGTAATCCGGGATCAAGTTTTTGGCACCGTTGCCGGGGAGAAATTAATTTTAAAAGTAAATTGCTATTTTTAGAAAGTTTTATTTAAACTTTAAAAGTTATTGTATCTTATTTTGAGTGTTTTTTGTTATTTTTTTTCTATGTCAGTATATGCATAGTTAAGGTTCTGAAGGACTAGTACGATACGATTCTGAATTGAGAGAACTATTAGAAAAATCAAAAGAAACCAAAAAAATTAAAAATCTTGAAAAATCTAAAACTAATTACATAAATGATAGATTAGAACGATCAAAATGCTGAAATTTATCAAGAGTTTAGACCTTTAAGAGATTATGCCAACCCTACTGTAGATGAACTTCATTGTAGTATTCAAAAACCTACTGTAGTGGCTAATTCATTTGAGCTTAAACTTGCTATTATCCAATGATATCAAATAATCAGTTTGGGGGATCACTAACTGAATATCCAAATTTACATCTTGCCAATTTTCTAGAATTTTGTGCTACATTTAAATACGATGGTGTTTCAGATGATGCCATAAGACTTAGGTTAGAATTGTGCACTACATTTAAATACGATGGTGTATCAGATGATGTCATAAGACTTAGGTTATTTTTTCTCACTTGGGGATAAAACTAAGATGTGGTAGAATTCGTTAGCACCTAGATCTATCAGAACTTGGGGTGATTTAGCACAAAAATTCCTTGTATATTTTCCATCATAAAAAACTGTGAAGCTTAGAAATGATATTACATCTTTTAATTAGTTTGAAAGGGAAACTATTTATAAAGCATGGGAATGACTTAAAGAACTCTTAAGAAAGTTTCCACACCATGATATACCAGATTGGTCAATAATTCAAACTTTTTATAATGGATTAGTTGGATCTCTTAGATCAATTATCGATCCACTGCTGGAAGTTCATTGATGTCAAAACCATTTCATGACGTTTATGCTTTAATTGAAAAAAAATTACTACCAATAATTTTTAATGGCCTTCTGAGAGGGTGAATCCTAAGAAAGTAGCCAATATTCATGAAACTGATCCATTTACCATGTTAGCAAATCAAGTTGCCACAATTTGAAGAAAGTTAGACCAATTTAGAATGAATTTTTCTCAACCAATTTCCATGATTGAAGAGAATTCATTAGGCCAAATGATAGATTATTAAGCATCATTAAAAACTTTGAATGTCATAAATAATAAGCAGAATAACCCATGTTCAAATTATTATAACCCAGGTTGGAAAAACTATCCCAACTTTAACTGGAATAACAATTCAGGTGGTAATAATCAGCAATGGGGGAACAACCAAGGAAACCCATTGGGAAACTGGAACAAACAAGGGAATAATAAATATAGATCTACTTATCCTCCAGTTTTCAACAGTAATACATAATTTAAGGAGAAGAAATTATCTATAGAAGAAGTGGAGTTACAAATGGGAAATGAATTACAAAGTCAAGGAGCTACAATTAGAAATATTGAGAATCAACTTGAGCAAATTGCAAATTCATTAAGTAATAGATCCCATGGAAAACTTCCAAGTAATATTGAATCAAATCCAAAAGACCAGAATAAAGAGAAAGTACCGCTCAACTTAGAAGTGGAAGAGAGTTGGAAAATAGGGTTCAAAAAGAAATTAAAGTAGAGAGAAGAGATTGAAGAATCAAAAGAGGACGCTCCAAAAGATTCTGAAAGACCGATTTCTCTGCTGAAAATTGATTTGGAAAATCCACCATCTCCATTTCCTCAAAAACTTCGTCAGCAAAAGTTGGATAAATAATTTTTAAAATTTTTGGAAATATTTAAGAACCTTACAATTAATATTCCATTTGTTGAAGCCTCAGAACAAATGTCAAGCTATGTAAAGTTTATGAAGGATATTCTCAACAAAAAAGGAAATTTGAAGATAATGAGACTGTTGCACTTAGAGAGGAGTGCAGTGCGATAATTCAGAAGAAGCTTCCTAAAAAACTTAAAGATCCTGATAGCTTTACAATTCCATGTGCAATAGGAGACATATTTATGGGAAAGCTTTATGTGATTTAGGTGCAAGCATTAACCTTATGTCATTATCAATATTTAAAAGATTGGGATTAAGAGTGCAGTTAGCAGATCGTTCGATAACATACCCAAAGGAGTTATTGAAGATTTTCCAGTGAAAGTGGATCAATTTATCTTTCCAGATGATTTCATTGTGCTAGATATGGAGGAAGATAAAGAGAAACCTATCATTTTGGGGAGACATTTCCTAGCTGTCAAAGACTTTATGTATAATTAAAAATACAAGAATTTGATACTGTTGCTGGAAGATTTAAGTCTTCGACAACGATGCCTAAAACTTGACAACGGTTATAGATTTGATAAAAATGTGTATAAATTATTTAATAATTGTAAAGTCACACTTATCAACGCAAGTATACGTATCGCTCAAGTAATACAGGGCTTTAATGGAGTCCTGGATATCGATCCCACAGGGAGTAATACTAGAGGCTACGAACTAGGATTTAGAAAATCAATACTTAATCACAACAATACAGGTTCAAATTGTTTATTTGTCACTAATAAGCAATTGAAATAAATATGTAATTTTAACAAACTTTTAATTAACTAATTCTTCTAATAATGTTTCTAATGTGAAGTTCAATATATAAGAAAGCATCCTTCTCCTTGTCAAGAAATTAAAGTGAATGGATAAAGTGAATTAGTTCAAATTGTATTGTGCCAAATAGGAGCATACAAATTCTTTACCCTTTTAGTCCAGACATAAATAATATTGACTAATCCTATGCTTGGTTACTGAATCTGCGGCTAGGCTGGGAGGATACTAGCTCTCACTTCGGAGCTCCCATGTTCCCCTTGCCTGAGGGCTAACATCTACACTTTAGCACCCAAATGATAGGACCAAATTGAGGATTTTAGTTTGCCACTCTAAAATCTTTAATTCTACGCCTGATAATTTTATTTCCTTATTTATTTGCACCCAACTTTCAAGACCTTTGACCTTTCTAAATCTTGGGTGTAATCTTCACTTTAGTTGTAAAACTCAACATATTTTAACAAATCAATTGGCCAGATTGAAAGTAAATTAAGATCAAAGTGAAAAGAACATCATAATTTCTTTAACATTCTCATGGCTCAACCAATTTAAATCACCATTTCACAAAATCTCAAGATAAGGNTGTAGGACCATGAAATGTGGCCTATTAGATGAGAGACATATAATGATACATTTGATTACAGACGAAGATTATGCTAGGATTTTCTTCAGGAAATACCTCATCATTTAAGGAATAACTATGAAGTTACTCAAGTGGTCTCCTGAATTTGATCCAAACCAAGAACCACCTACAGTACCAATATGGTTTAAGTTATCTAGGCTTAGGTTGCGTTCTTTCAACCATCAGGTCCTTTATTCTATTGGGGCCATGCTCGGGAGAACAAAAAAATTAAACATACCCACTTTTAATCTCACCAGACCTTCAGTTGTCAGGATCCTTGTGGAGAGAGATATCACTTTACCTGACATTGAAGAAGTTTGGCTTGACACTGCACATAATGGGTACTGGCAACAGATTGTCATGGAATAAAGACCATACTATCGCACCCATTGTAAAATGTTTGGACACACTTGTAAAATGTTTCAGACTCCATCCTAATATGAGACCCCAACCTCAAGTGCATCACCTAACTACTCAAGGAGCACCTATTCCACTGGCTAATATGATGTAAACTGTAACTAGAGAGGATATTGCCCCTGATTTTACCCAGAGGAGCACCCCTCACTACCTCAGCCCCCTCATATTGCTGAAAATGAGGATACTCTCATTTTAGTGTCTACTGATTCTTCATATGCTATGGAAACAATTATTGCTAATGTTGAGGGCCCTCAAACCTTGCGGTGTGCCAAGTTCGAGGTGATCAATAGGTAGAAATTGCTCCCACTAATGATCAACTCAGTGATAAGTTGAGACAACCCTTCGAAGATGATTGACAGGTTTACAAAACCAAGAAGAAAAAAAGACTAAGAGAACTCAAGAATTTACAAGAGGATACTTTGCTCGTTTCGTGTGGAAGCCCCCATCGCAGTTTAGTGCTCGACTACCTCTCTAGAAACAGGGAGAGAGGAAAGCCCACTCATCTTGATAAGCTCTCTGGTGGAATTCTGCTCCTCCCGAGTAGCCTGCAGACAATTTTTATCTTTTTGAGGAAATTGTCACTAGCTTTATTGGGGTATACTTGTACATTTTAGTTATTTTTTAAGTCATGTTAAGGAAGAAGTAATATTCACATACTGGCTCCCTTGCGGAGACCATCATGACTATGCTCAAAAGCAGCCTTANTAAGTATAGCCCAAAAAATTAAGAAGAGAAAAAGATGCTCTGAAATGAAATGGGGAATGTCTTGTTGTAAGGAGCAAAGAAGGCTACAAGGTCGGCGAAGAATATAACGAAGTGTATCAAAAGTCACCGAGGAAGAACACAACACTAACACCGAGCACACGTAGTATACCACCATCAATAACACGTGATACAACTAAGGAAATCACCCTATGCAAAATTCTGTTAGCAAAAACAACGTGCTACTCCAAAAAATAGCACGGCGAATAAACCGCACGATACTACCATAGATAACACTGCTAATAACACCCGTGGGAGACATCAATATAGTCATGAATAACACCTGCGGGGTGTAAAGAAAAGCCGAGAATAAACTCGTCAATACCACCAACCGAACTACCTCCAAAACGTGACCGCTTGAATCTTCATAAAAAAACTTAGTGGGCTAAGGTGAAAAAAATGAACGTGATTAGTAAAGGTAGGGGGTTAATCCCATTTCCATTCATTAAAGACTTTACCTCTCCCCCTCTACCTGCCCCTAGTCCTAGGAAGTGAGTCCAGCAACAAGCGGTTATGAGGGTAGTCACTCAAGCCTAAAAAAGTGTCATATAACTTCGGAGTTCACGCATTTTTTTATTCTTCTTTTTGGTTGTTTGGACCTGTCATTCCTCATCCATTAAAGCGGGTTGTTGCACATTCTGGGCTTGGCCCTCCTTGAAGAGTGGAGTGCCCAACTGATCAGCTATAATATGTTGATCCAGAGATCGTTGAATGGTTGCTAGCTGTTGCACATTTTGAGCTCGACACTCCTTCAAAATTGGAGTGCTCACAGCATCAGTATTCAGAAGTTCTGGAGTTCTATGAGTCTTATTTTCCAGCATAATTAGAAAATCTTCTTCTTTAGCAGTATGTTGAGGTTGAAGAAGTGAGGGATTTGCTTTGGGGGCAACTGAAACCACAACTCTGCCCCTCTAAAGGTAATTTCCACCACTCCAGTAGGTGGACTAGATGGTTCGGTTACCACATTAGTATTGGGATCGGGAATACCCTTATAATGATCAAGAAACTCATTAGCCTTGAGAAGGGAAGGGTTCTCGACAGGTACAATTGGGGTCGGGTCAGGAGGATGGGGGACCTCAGATGAGGCACTTAGCTTGTTTTATTTTAGATAAGGGTGTAAGTGGTAACAGTGAGGGTTAGAATGGTCAAACATAAGACAGTGAGATCAATACATAGGAAATGACTTAATAATAACCCTTTGTTAATAACCCTGCTGTTGTGAGTCTATCCAAATTTTCTCAGGAGAGATTAAAGTGATGTCCCATTCCACAAGCGCTCTGGCTTCTGAAGGACGAGAAGATTAAAGACGGGAATGTCCATTTTGAGTGGCTTACCATAGACTGCCGCAATGTAGTACAACACTTCTTGATCAAAATAATGAAATTTCAGACTAGGAAGGTGAATCCATACTGGAATGGTTGGTGGTTCAACCTGTGAGTCAAAATCCATAGCACATTTCAGAATCTTCGTCGCACGATTATCAATCTGAGCAAATCTTCTTGCAAATAAGAGTGTGTAAAAATCTTCATTTTTAAGTTAAATGAGGATGTGCTGCCCATCTAAAAGCCCAGTTTTCCACTCACCAACAACGTGCATACGCTCAAATTCCTTACGATTAATCTTGAGATTAGGATGACTATAAAGAAATTTCCCAACCAAAATTAGATGGCAGGAGGAAGCAAGCAGATTACATTCATCTTAAAGATGGTTGGCTTCCCATTTTGCCTACCAGCATTTTTAATGAAACAGAACTCGCCACCAGCCGACAGAGTAAACGAGGAACAAACAGGATTTAGGAGTACCGGAAGTCCGACCTTTTGCAAGGTCTCCAACATATGATCGATCCAAAGCCATCTTCTGTAGAGGCAGGATAAGTGTCAAATCTTGATTTATCTGTGAATTACACTCAAGAAATAGAACGTAAGAAGAAAGAATAAATAGTATTGTGTCGTAATCAATCATGTCTCATTCATAAAATAATTTTCTTAATTATAGAAGTAAGAATACATAATGATGAGATAACATTTTTGTCCCAGATTTAATGGGGTTCGTACTTGGGTATTTCTGATATTTTACATGTATAAGCCTATTGTCTGGCTACTTTCTGACTTTGCGGCCGACCTTAGTCAGTTTGGGGTCGGCAAGATCAGCTTAGTCAGCTGTGTTTGGCCTGTATGGATCAACCAGCTGATACGCCCTGATTGTCAAGCCATAGTTCCTTATGAGAAACTTCTGGGGCATCTCTTGGATGGTTAGAGATGTGAAGAACCGGATCTCCCCTTTGATTGGTTCCGTAGGAGAGTTGGCTATTGCATTCGATCAGTTCTTCTATAACGGCTCAGAGGTTCTTTCAATTTGTATCTACCAAATTACTTCAAGCTTGGTTTGTCTCGTCGACTTTTTGTCAGCCTCGTGGCTCGGTCAGTTTTGGCTGTGACGGCTCAAATCAGATGACTTCACTCAGTAGGACATTTAGACTTCATGATTTGGCAGTAGGAACACCTTCATCATATTCTTCCATTGTGGATCGTTACATCTCTGGATCAACATTGACACATTTTTATGTATATATTTTAGTTCTCCAATTCTTTTACTTCTTGAAAGTGACGTCGTCATAAAAATAAGAGAATTAAATATAAAAGTAAATTTCATTTATTATTTAATTAATGTCTCAATATTAAACTCCCTTGATTTTCACATTTTTTATCTGTATAAATAAGAAACGATGAGACTCTTTCCCATTCTTTATTAGTTTCGTGAGTCCTCGTTTGAATCAGTCGACTTTCGGGTATTGTGATGAAGAAAGTATCAAACCCCTCGAGTCATATCTCTAACAGAAATCTAATCTATTCTGCCTTCAAAAAATTGAAAGGATAAGCTGTCAGAAAGATGAAAGGAATATGAAAGTCATAATTAAAAAGAGAATCAGTTGCACTCTTACTGCCCATTCCTCGACAATAAGTAGATGAATATTTCGCCGACTGGCCAGACCATTGATGCTGCTCGATCTTCTGTTGTGGTGCAAGACCCGCTAATCGGACGGCTCACGTAAGAGGAAGTTGTTGCTATCCCGTCGCACGGTGATGGTGCTATGTTGATTGCAATGTCTTAGTCGGATCGGCTCCTCAGTATGAGGAGCCTTGGTTATTTGTTGGATTTTTTTTTGAAGTGCTTTTGATTTACGTTGTCCCTTGGAGCAGATGACTCAGTCTTAAGCGACATTGGTGAGGATCAGCCCTGACTGGCACTGGTGAGAATCCAACCGAGGTGCCAGTGATAGCAGAACAAATGCCACAATATGGCACAATATGGCGAGCGGCTCTTGAGCGAGGATGGTGGAATTGATTTCCTGATGTCTACCTTGAAGGGAGTGGGGAAGCAGCTGAGCGACACTAGATGTCCCCTAGATTACTTGCCCGTCGTTTGAAAGAAATTGAGAATTCCTTTGCTCATTCGATAACGATCAAATATTGGAAGGAATTGTGCGAGCTGTCAGCTCGAGTGAAGGAGGAGAAGTTGAAAATGGTGATGGTCGCTCTTCGTCGGAAATTATAAGACTTCCGTAAGAGATCTTTGATACTCCATGCACAATTCGAAATGGATTAGCTGAATCAATTTAAGTCGGGGTGGGGGGGCTTCGGCTATGGTATGTGCGAAGCGTGGCCGACCCCCTCGTAAAGTATTTTATTTTGGGCTAATTTCCGAGTCCTTTTTTTTGGTAAATTTAAGGTCTTTTTTAGTATAAAGATTATTTTCTTGCTTTATTTTGAATTGATGTTATCACACTATCAACACGTTATGGAAACCAATGTAGAATTCCATTTTTATCCCTAGCGGCGATTCAACTTCCCTCTTTTTTCCAATATATATAAGTCACATGATTGGTGATGTTACGCTTACGCTGCCTTTTTTCCCTTCTTATCTTTCTCTCGGTCCTCTATTCGCATTCTGCTAAATGGCTCCACAATGTTCTCTATAAAAATTCAAGTCGATCGTACTAATTGAATGATCATGGATGACTTCAAAAGAAATTGATCAGTTGTAGGACACTATCGTCTTCGAACCCGACATCAAGCTTTAGGCCACTAGTGAGATCAACTGAGCTACCTCTCTGTATGACCCGCTCTCGACTTTTTCTTGTAACATAGATAATTTATTTTCCTTTCTTAAACACTTGTAAGAAGATTTATGGATAATTTTGGAAGTTTCAATTATGAATGCAGATAAGATTTTTTAATCAGTCACACCATTGTATTTTTCTTATGCATCTCTGTGTTGAATTATCTTGTGATGATCGCTTGACTGAGACGATTGATTGATCAACACTTTTAAGAATGTTACTGGTCACTTCACTAAGTTACCGTCAGGCTCAAGTCTTATACCTCTCATGTCTCAATCGCTCAGTTAGGTCGTTGCCTTGGATGGGCCACTCCTTTTGCCAAACGTATTAAGTGGATCTTATCACACTTTTCATGGGAGTAACCGTCTAGACTTGTTGCTGGGTGATTCGTGCGCTGCCTACCACAGATTTTTTCAGTAATAGGTAGGGAATCTTACAGTCAGAGCTTGATCCGTTCCAAACTATGAGACATAGGTTTTTGTAATGTATTAGCATTATATGTTAGATGTTTCATATTTCTTTAATTGGACATTAACCACGGTTGTCAGCTTTTCAAGAGATTTTACCAATAGAAAGGTACCCATCGTTGTAAGTTTTTTTGCTTTGGTGGAATCACCGTCGACGGGCAGGTTTGAGTTCCCTGAGTGTCGGCCAGACTTGATAATCCCTTGTGCGAACTTTCCATGTTCCTTNTGTACCCATCGTTGTAAGTTTTTTTCCTTTGGTGGAATCACCTTTGACGGGCAGGTTTGAGTTCCCTGAGTGTCGGCCAGACTTGATAATCCCTTGTGCGAACTTTCCATGTTCCTTAGTGTCGATCGGCCCTAAGATCGTGCACATGATTAGAAAAATTTTACTTAATCATTATTTTTAAAATTGACAATGAAATATAACACATAGGTCGGAGCAATAAAACATTTTCATTGCCCAAAAAAAAAAATTATTCCTAAGGATAGAATCGCTTCAAATCATTTCCCCTTCATGTCCATGACGCTCTCTTTCTCCTGTAGGCTCTTAACTTATATGCTCCAGAGGCGATTTGTTTGTCAAAAATGAATGGCCTGATCCATATCTGGTCGAGCTTTTCCACGACTTGTCCACCACGACTTGGTCGGCTATCTTCAGAACAAAGTCTCCGGTAGCAAAACTTTTCTCTCAAACATGCTCTTTGTAGTACCGAGTCATCCGTCTCTTCAAATATTCATGTTTGAGGGCTGAGCGGGCACATATCTCCTCCATAAGGTCGACCGCAAGTAGTACTCCATTTATTTCCCACCACTTAACTAAGTCCTCTTCGTCAAATGCGGAAGCTGCCACCACTCTCTGGTTGTGATGGTTGCATCCAATCGTCAGCACCACCTCTATCCCATGTGACAACATGAATGGGGTTTGCCTCATCGTCGTGAAAGGTGATGTTCGAACTCTCAAAGAACATATTATAGTATTTTGGCCTAATTTTCCTTACGACCTAAACTTATTTTAGCAGGTTTAGGATTATTTTATTGACTACTTTGGTCTGCCCATTTGTTGGAGGATGATGGACAGATGTAAACTTCAAGTTGATCGCTTAGTTTTGACAAAAAATCATTTACCTCTTGGTTGACAAATTGTGGTTCGTTGTATGTGATATTATGAGTGGCAGCCCGTGCCAATAAATGAGATCAGTCCAAATGATTTTTTGAACGACCTATGCAGTAATCGAAGTGAGCACCTTAGCCTTAATGCACTTTAAAAAATAATCAACAGCAATGAGTAGAAATTTTTGCTGGCCTCGTGTAACAACTTTTGAGAAAAATGGTTGAATGCCTTTCTCCTTTGCTTTCATTCCAATAAATAATAATATGTACAAGCTATTTTAGGTAACCTGATAATACATAATAATTTGTACAATCTATTTTAGATAAACTAACAATTCATATTCTTAATCTAAATCTTCAGCTAAAAGGAAAGAATATGTATAATTAAAGAGAGAGGAAAATCAAGAGAGAGAAATTGGAAGCAATTAAAATAAGAAAACTCTTAACTCTGTCTGATTTCTGCATTCTTGATTGATATCCCCCTCAAATTGTTAACTGATCAAGAAGCATCAATTTGTCAACAAGGAACTGATGACGCTGCCGAGAAAGATTATTAGTAAATATGTCAGTGGTTCGAAGATCAAAAGAGATATGAGGAATAGAAATAATGCCACTATCATAACCTGCTCAAATAGAATGGCAATCCACTTCAATATGTTTCATGTCCTCACGAAAGATATGATTAACAGAAATCTGGATAACACTATTATTATTTGCATAAAGAGAAGTAGACTCAAGTTAAGAAAAACCAAGCTCAGCCAACAAATCCCGAAGCCAAATGATCTCAGATCGAGCAAAGGGCAAAACACGATCTTCAGACTTAGTAGAAGACTTAAATACTCGATCTTGTTTCTTACTCTTCCAAGAAATTAAAGAGTTTTCAGGAAACATACACAAACAAGTAATAGATGACGAGTATCAGAACAATCAACCCAATCAGCATCACTACAGATTGTAAAGCGAATAGGAGACTTCGTTAAAAAAAACAAACCACGATAAGAAGTACATTTCAAATACCTAAAAATACGTCAAATAACAACTAGATGAAGATATGTAGGTGTCTATATAAAGTGACTAACTTGTTGCACAGAAAATGAAACATCAGAACTGTAATTGTTAGATAATTGAGACTCCCAACAAGTTATTGATACAGTGATGGATCAAATAGAAAGTCACCATCATTCCGTTGATAATTAACTTTCAATTCCAAAAGAGTAACAACAGGACAATCCTTCTGGAGAGCAGCCAAAACAATGAATTCCTTAGTATATTTATGTTAATGAAGAAAAATATCAGCGGGAGGAGTGACCCTCAAGACCTAGGAAATAACTTAAACACCTGTAAGACATGAAACAACATCCCGAGTGTGATTGTCTTAAAGTGTGTAGAGTTCATCTTGCATGGCTTTAATTCAACAAGTCAGTTTAGTAGCCTGAGAATAAGAGGTAGGAGCTGAAGTGTTAGTTAAAATTGCAGAATAACCATATCTATTAGGACGACAAATGTGCCAAGTTGATCTTGGAAGAATCTTTGGAGCATTTGCAGGAGCAGAGTCGAGAAACACTAGAGGTCAAGGGGGCAGTTATCGTGTGTAAACAAAGACAGGCTTGAACCTTTTATCAAAAGAAGAATCATCAGAGTGAGAAAGTAAAACAGTATCAGATGTCAAAAGATGATGCTAAAAATAGAATTCATGTTCAAAGAAAATCACATTCCAAGAGATATGTCATCAATTGTTAATCAAATCATAACACGCAAAACTTTTATGAATATAACTGTAACTCATAAAGACACATTAAACAGACTGGGCTCTCAACTTAGGATGTTCCTGAGCAGGTAAATAAACAAAACAAACACATTCAAAAGTATATAACATATGATAATTAGGATGTTTACCAAAAATTTGATAGTAGGGAGAATCAAACTTCAATTGTTGAAATGATAAATGATTAATCAGATAAACTGCAATAGATAAAGCTTCAATCTAAGATTTAGCTGTGATAGAATATTCTAACAACACTGTGCGCACCATATTCACAGATGTTGATATTTTCGTTCGACAACTCCATTTTGTTGAGATGTATAAGGACATGAACACTGTGAAGCAATATCCTTGTTATAGAGAAATGTTTGAAACTCATGAGACATGCATTCACAACCATTGTCAGACCGTAACGTTTTAATACAAATGGAGAACTGAGTTTTAATATGTCACAGATTTGGAACACAGTAAACACTTCTGCTTTGGAATGCAAAAAATAGATCCATTTGAATCGAATGTAATTGTTAATAAATATCACACAATAATTTTAATGAGCATGTGAAATAACCGGTGCAATTCCCCAAACATCACTAAGAATAATATCAAAATATTTATTGGCACCACTACACAAAATAGGAAAATGTAATGTCTTATTTTTGCCGAGTTTACAAGAAGAACAATTAACTAACAAATTTTTATCTGTAGAGCCAAAAACACCACTTTGCAACAAATGATTCAAAATAATATTATTTGGATCACCAAATGGTCTATGTCGGATGTCAGCCTTATTTTCAACAATTGAAGAGGCAAATGACAAAGTTTGAGGAACGGTAAAGTATAATGGAAATAACCTGCTCATTTTAGGCCACTTCGCAACCAACTTCTCTGATACCTAATCCTGCACAATACAACCCTCATGAGAAAAATGTACATCACAGTTATTATCCACCATTTGACCAAAAAAAAGTAAGTATATATATTAGGAGAAACCAAGACACGTTGGAAGGAGGAGCTAATATCACCAACTGTTGTAATTGAATTATTTTTTCTATCAGCAACTTGAATACGTTGAGTATCAGTATACAAGAATTGATTAAGCAATAAATCAGCTATGTTGGTCATATGATTTGTGGCGTCGAAATCAATAAGCTAAGGAGAAGAAATAGAAGTACTACTCTTACCTTTCCCTTGAAAACCAAGAGCAGAAAGAGCAGAGAATCATTTTTCGAACCATATTTGGTGTGAGAACAGATTGATTATTGACAACAACTGTGGATGTCGAATCAAAATTTTGAGAGATAGATACCGCAGCATGAAGGGCTTGTGGTTTGCGGTTTTGAGGTCGTATAGGACACTCCTTAATAATATGTATGATTTGCAATAATTACAGAAATTCTTACTACAATGATGAGCAATATGACCAAATTCTTTGCAGTTGTAACACTGCTTTGTCCATTCTCTTTGGTTTGAGCAGCATATGCAACATTAACTATTTCAGATGATCCACCAACTGCACCAATAGAAGCTTGTGTTGTCAATCATTGTTCTTCGTGCAATAATTCACCAAAACATACATCCAAACAAAGAATTGAATCTCTATTCAGCAACCTAGCCCTAGTTCACTGCTTTGTCCATTCTCTTTGGTTTGAGCAGCATATGCAACATTAACTATTTCAGATGATCCACCAACTGCACCAATAGAAGCTTGTGTTGTCAATCATTGTTCTTCGTGCAATAATTCACCAAAACATACATCCAAACAAAGAATTGAATCTCTATTCAGCAACCTAGCCCTAGTAATTTCAAATTCAAGTCTAAGCTTCATCAAAATTTGATCACGACGACTCACTTCATGAAAAACCTAAAGACTAGCTAAATTCTCTACTGACATCTTAGCATAAATAATATCAGAAAATTCGCTCCATAAAAAAAGAAAGTTAACATAATATTATTCAATTGAGAGATTATCTTGATTATAATTACTCATATCAAGTTGAAATTGAAAGCAACTTGCAGTATTATCTTGATTATAGATGTTTTGAGTATTCTCACATTTCTTTAGCTATGTCAAAGAATCGTAAATTGTTCATCATATGAACCACAATAGATCCCAAAATCCAGGATACAATCCAAACATCTTTTGTCTCTCATTGTCCAATATCTTTTGCCTCTGTAGGGGTTGGGGAAGACCCGTCGATATGACCCCAAAGCTCCAACCCTTTCAAAAATATCATGAATTGAAATTCTCATGCTGCATAATTCTTTACAGTAAATCTAATAGCTATGATTTCATGTGTTTTCTCATAAGTCATTCTAAAATGAATTGTCACTCACATGTTGATTATCAAGAAAGTAATTGATCAAAATTAATCAACCTAAAACCTAAGAAAACAAAAAAAAACCCTATGAAAATCGGCGACAACTCCCCCATAGAAAGGCTTCAACACGGGGAGCTTTTGAGTGCCAAGAAACACGTAAGGTTGGCACCGATTAGGGCAGAGGGGAGATTTTTGGCTTTCTGTTACGTGAATAGGGAGGAGCGGGTCGGGCGTTGCAGAAAGGAGCTGCGACTCTGTGTGAGGCTAAGGGAGAACCATGCTCTACTTTGTAAGGGNCCCTATAAAAATCGGCGACAACTCCCCCATAGAAAGGCTTAAACACGAGGAGCTTTTGAGTGCCAAGAAACACGTAAGGTTGGCACCGATTAGGGCAGAGGGGAGATTTTCGGCTTTCTATTACGTGAATAGGGAGGAGCAGGTCGGGCGTTGCAGAAAGGAGCTGCGACTCTGTGTGAGGCTAAGGGAGAACCATGCTCTACTTTGTAAGGGAAATGCGGCAGCGAGACGCAACAGGTAATGCCACATTATTCGAGCTTCGATGTGGGGACCGTAGAGGAGGGAGAATCGGCGGCTCTGGTTGTTCGACTNGAGGGAAATGTGGCGGAGAGACGCAATAGGCAATGCCACATTATTCGAGCTTCGATGTGGGGACCGTAGAGGAGGGAGAATCGGCGGCTCTGGTTGTTCGACTAGGAAGGAAAGAGATCGGGCTTCGGTTTGGGGACAGTGGTTCGGCTAGGGCATAATCGATTGGTCATGGGCGGCTTAGGTAGGGAAGACTGGATCACGAATGAGGCTCTCGGCTATTTGTAGAGAAGATTGCCTCAGGGAGGTTTGGAGTTGCCTGGAAACGCAGAAAAGTTTCAGTAATTCCAAGAATAAAAAAAGAAGACTACAGATTCAAAAAAAGTATTCAGTTGTGCGGCTCTGATACCATAATGAGAAAATTAGCTGAATGCCTTTTTCCTTTACTTTCATTCCAATAAATAATACTCTTTACAATGTATTTTAGATAATCTAATAATACATAATAATTTGTACATTCTATTTTAGGTAAACTAATAATACGCATTCATAATCTAAATATTTAGCTATAAGGAAAGAATATGTACAATTAACAAGAGAGGAAAATAAGTAGAGAGAAATTGGAAGCATTTTAAATAAGGAAACTTAATTCTGCATAATTTCTGGCATTCTTGATTAATATTGTGATGGGGGAGGGGCCCAAAATTTTAAGTCCCCATACGGCAAAAGGCCATGGGAAGCAATGGGCTGCAGTTTGTGAGACAGCTAGTGTTGCAGCAGTGCGCACTTCTGACACCTTGAGAATCCGTCGACATCCTCTTAGAGAATCAGCCAAAATTATCCCCATTATTGTACTTGGTGTGCCAGAATCTTCCCTCTAGAGTGACTTCTGCATTCCCTTGAGAGTATTTCCCTGAGGATATCCTTTATCTCGTCTTCTTTGATGCAGTTTAGATACAATGAGGTGACTGACCTTTGGACAATTTCTCCTTTTATCATAATGTATTGAGATGCCTTAATCTGGAAACAATTGGGGTTGGTTAATTTATAGAAGACCTTTCCAGTCTCAAAGAACAAGATGCATTGATCCATCCAGCTCCTTAATTCTTCGGCCCCCAGCTCCATCACTTTGGCTTCATCTATGGTAAGTTGGATGAGCCTCCAGGGAGTCCTCACTCCTAAGCAAATGCACTTAAATAAAATGTCTGCTACTTGGTTGTTCATTCTGAAGATGTGCTCGATCTTGAAATTTTCAAACTTACCTATCTTGTTTTTGGCTTCACCATACTACTTGGACACCCTCTCGTCTCTAACTTCGAATTGTTTTTTCACCCAATTGACCATCAACTGCGAGTTGGATTTTACCATGTATCACACCCCCATTTTGTAGGAAAACAATAACCTAACAATCAAAGCTTCGTACTCAGCTTGATTGTTGGTGATTTCAAATCCAACTTTTATCGAGATGCACAAATTATCTCCAGTCAAATTTGTTAGAGCAAGACTGAGTCGCCCATATTTGTTTAGATGCTCCATCGATATGCAAGACTCAGGCATGGTTATTGCTCGTGATTTTTTCGTTGGTTTGCTCGGTTCAAAAAAAATCAACAAAAAGTTAGCTATGGCTTATGCTTCGATGCCAGTCTGGCGCACGTAAGAGAGATCAAATTNGAGCTTCGTACTCAACTTGATTGTTGGTGATTTCAAATCCAACTTTTATCGAGTAGCACAAATTATCTCCAGTCAAATTTGTTAGAGCAAGACTGAGTCTCCCATATTTGTTTAGATGCTCCATCGATATGCAAAGCTCGGGCATGGTTATTGCTCGTTATTTTTTCGTTGGCTTGCTCGGTTAAAAAAAAATCGACAAAAAGTTAACTATGGCTTATGCTTCGATGCCAGTCTGGCGCACGTAAGAGAGATCAAATTCCCTGAGTTTTACTGCCCATTTGAAAATCTTAAAAGAGTGATTCGACCTGGTCAAGACAGATTTGAGAAGATAATCAGTAATGATCTAGACCAGATGTGTCTAGAAATATAGGTGAAGTCTGTGTGCCTGTGTCCAAAAATGATGAAAAAAATTATTAATTTTTCCAAAATAGGATACTTGAGTTTGGCGCCTCAGAGGACTCAACTGACATTGTAGACCAAAAAACGCTTCTCTTGCTTCCCTCAGACTAAAACCAAGGTGATGGCTTCAAGTCCGACCACAAAGTATAAAATAATTTCTTCATTTGGCATCAGGCTTTAAAGGAAGGCTGGTGATGTGAGGGAAACATTCAATTTCTTGAATGCATGTTCCCATTCATCCCATNAGCTCTAGACCAGATGCGTCTGGAAATATAGGTGAAGTCTGTGTGCCTGTGTCCAAAAATGATGAAAAAAATTGTTAATTTTTCCAAAATAGAATACTTGAGTTTGGCGCCTCAGAGGACTCAACTGACATTGTAGACCAAAAAACGCTTCTCTTACTTCCCTCAGACTAAAACCAAGGTGATGGCTTCAAGTTCGACCCCAAAGTATAAGATAATTTCTTCATTTGGCTTTAGGCTTTAAAGGAAGGCTGGTGATGTGAGGGAAACATTCAATTTCTTGAATGCATGTTCCCATTCATCCCATCAGACGAAGTTCTTTGCTCACCTCATTGTCTTGAAGAAAGCAACGCACTTGTCGCCCAAGTTTGAGATGAATAGGCTCAAGTCTGCGATCCAGTCGGACAATTTTTCAAACTTAGTTTTTGGGAGCACATGCTGATCAATGCTTTAACTTTTTTTTGTGTTAGNGCGCACTTGTCGCCCAAGTTTGAGATGAACAGGCCTGTTCAAGTCTGCGATCTAGTCGGACAATTTTTCAAACTTAGTTTTTGGGAGCACATGCTGATCAATGCTTTAACTTTTTTTTGTGTTAGCTTTTATTCCCTCTAGGGTTAGAAAATATCCTAACAATTTGACTAAGGGTGTTCCGAAAGTACAATTAAGAGAATTGAGCGTCTTTTAAATCTAGTGTTGCTCAGGTTTTTTACTTTTTACTACGATATCATCCATGTATACTTCAATATTTTTTCCTTTTTATCTTACAAAAATTTACATCCATCATGTACTTGTAAGTAGCACATGCATTTTTTTCATCACAAAAGACATTAAAGTATAACAATAAACTCTCTTGCTTGTGATGAATGCAATCTTTTTAGTGTCGGTCGGATGTATTTCTATATGGTGGTAATCAAAGAAGACATTTAGGAAGCTCATTACGGAATGACTGATCGCCACATCCATAAGCATGTTGATTCATGGCGTAGTGTAGTTGTCTTTCAAATAAGCGATGTTCAAATTAGTGAAGTTGACGCATAATATTTACTTGTCGTTCGATTTACGTACCATGATGATATTTGATATCCAAGTCAGGTACTGGACCTCTCAGGTATAGCCAACTTCCAGCAGCTTCTAGACCTTCTAAATTGGCTCAGCAATTGTGATGCCTGACATCCTCATCTTCTTCTTCATCGGTCGAGCCACCGGGTAGATATTCAAGCAATGGCAGGTGATGTCGACCAGTATCCTGAGCATCCTGGTGACAGACCAAGCAAAATGTCTTGGCGGCTCCGAAGGGTGTCGATCAGTGTGTCCTTGTAACCCGCATCAAAATTCACACTTAGCATAATAGTTTTTCCGATGTAGCCTTCGGTAGCAGGGATTCGATGGGTAGTTTTGCTGGTCTCAAGACCCCTTATTTGCAGGTTGTCGCTCGAGGGGTTCTTGTTAGACGCTTCTGACAGCTTGGAGATAACTGGTGTGAGTTCTTAAGTTCGTCGTGGGCAATGTTTACTGCCTCTATTTCCCCAAGAAACTTCATAGTTGCATGGTAGGTAGAAGTGACGACCTGGAAAGAATTCAGCGGGGATCAATCAAAGATAGTATGTGGTCAGTCGACCACTATGAAATCCACCATGTTGGTGGATTCTTGTCTTTTTCTCTCTCAGTGACTGGTATAGTGAAAATTCCTAGCGCTTCATTTCTCTAGCAAAAAAATCCATAGAGTGGGTAGTTTGTAGTTGTCCATCAGTTTTTCCGGGGCCTATTTTGTCGAACACTGACTTAAACATAATGTTCACGGAGCTTTTAGTATCGATGAAAGTACTAACAATTTGGTAGTGGCCAATCAGTGCGGTAATGAAAATAGCATCATTGTAGGGGTTACTCTTGGGGGGCAAGTCCTCGTTGATGAAGGCTACGAGAGGATGTGTGCTCCGTTTGGGTAAAAGGGTGGATGCACATAGTTCTCTCAGCTGAAGCCTATTCAAACTTTTCTCAGTGTGATGATTTTACAACATCCCAAAGATGGTTAAGACTACGACACCGTTACAAATCTCACAGACTTTGAATTGCTCGTCCGATATCTCCTTAGCTGGAGCCCTTCGTTGTGGCTGGGCCTAGTGCCACAAATTCCTTCTATTTTTCAATCTTGATCAAGTCTTCGAGCAGGTTTTGGATGTGTTAACTCTTTTTTGTTGTGCCTATGGTCCCTGTGTTAGCCACAACACTTATTTAAATCTCAGAGATAAGCTTCAATTTTCATTGGTGGTGCCTCTTAAAGTAGTCTTTATTTTGTATGTCATTCATTATTTCGGTCATTGAAACTCTCAAAGAATTTTTGGGTGCTTCGTAGTTAAGCAGTGGGTCATACTGAGTCGGCCATTAGTCAAAATATCGGACCTGCCCACCTCGGTGAAGTGTTATATCAGTCGATCTCTAATCTTAGGGCAGCCAAGTGTCTTCATATCGAGGACGGGTGGAAGGTCGCGAATCATGTCTCAGTCTCCACCCTTCGCCTTAGACGACCCTTTTCTACGGACGATGGGTGAAGGATTCTACTCAAGAGAAAGCGAGGTTAAAGTTATACTCTTTAGTCGATATGTGGTTGTTGGCCAACTCCAACAAATCAGCTAGTATCTTTAGTCATTGTAGGCTTAACAGTTATCGGAAAGATCCTTCCTTTAACCACTGAGCCAAGTACATGAGCAACTGCATGCTCTAGGTCTCGCATTTCCTACATTTCCATCTGGAAGTGAGTGATAAACATCTATGCCCCTATTGGAGTTGCATAAATCGCTATGATTTCTTTAGTGTCTTATGGGAGCTGGCAAATTGTACTACAAAAAATTGCTTGAACTTAGTGAACAATGTTATTCCAAGTGATAATCAGTTGAATCACCTGAGGGCAGAATCCCTTAGTGTAGTGAATTACATAAGTCATTTTAGCACGTCGGTGACTCTTAGCGGCCACATGGTTGGCTCGAACAAGGTTAGGTGGTTAGTTGTATCATTTTGCCATTTGCAGGACTCCAGTACTAAGATCTAAATCGTTCTGGTGGTTCGGCCTAAGAGATTAGCTGAGCTAAGAGAACACGTTCTCCAGTTGTTAGGGTGCCTCAGTATGCGCGAAATAAATAATGATGCACCGATAGTGATTGGTGCCAGAAGTTGCATTTCCCTTCCATGTCTCGAGGGGACTCTGTTATTGGGTGCTAACTCTTTGTCTCAAGGTTAATGTTCTCTTCCCCGGGTCAGTGCGCCTCGGATGACATCCAGCATCCGATCCTTCAACTGTTGGATCTGTTGGATTACGAAAACTCTGGTTTTCTCTATGTTGTCATTGTCTCTATTATGAGTTTCTTCTTCTTAAACTACTCCCCTTCTTATTTGTGGTATTATCCAAGCTCACCGCAATCTTTAGGATGTTGAACCCTGATTTGACCATCAATCACAACTAAGGAATAGAGTAGAAAGAGAGAGAGAATGAGAGACAAAAAGTGGGAGGATAAATAGTACTATGTCATGATCAATTGTGTCTTATTCATAAAATGATTTTTATATTTAGAAAGGTGATGATACATAATGATGATATTACATTTTTTGCTTTTGTTTTAAAGGGGTTTGTACTAGAGTGATTTTGGTATCTTACATCTGTAAATCCCTCGTCCGACTACTTTTGTACTTGGTCGACTAACCTTAATTGGCTTCAGGTCAGTAGGTTCGGCTCCCTCGACTGAGCTTGATCGATATGGATCGGCCAACTGATATGTCCTGGCTATCAACCGTTAGTCCTTGATGAAGAACATCGGGTTGTCCCTCGAATGGTCAGAGATGTTGTGGAACCAAATCATCCGTTGGATCGGTTCCACGAGATTTGGCTATTGCATCAGTCAGCTTTTCTGTATCAGTTGGGTCAAATGTTCTTTCACCTCGTATTCGGCCAATTCGTTCGGGCTTGGGTCGTTCGGTCCTCTTTTTGTCCACCTCGTGGCTCAGTCAATTTTGGCCTTGATAGCTTGGCTCGGGTAAATTCACTCAGCCAAACAAATAAATTTCACGATTTGGCAAAGAGCCAATCATGGTCGTACTCTTCCCTTCTATACAGTTGGATCTCTTCAGGATCAACATCGACACATTTTTTTATGTGCAAAAAGCATGTTAGGTTTAGATTTTATTGTTCATGAAGTTTGCTAAAATAATCCAACCATAAATAGAAAAGTTATTTTTGTTTTCATTTTTTGAAGCTCTTCTGAATTTTAGGTATATGATATTAAATTAATCATACAAAAAAAGAACTTGCTTCATTAAGGTTCAACAAAACAACAAATGTTAGAAATTAGATTTACATGCATGTCACACAATTTTTATGTCGTTACATATTTAGCATCTAAAATTTGTTATTTACTTAAATTATAGTATCATAATCACATCACAACACATGCATGATAATGTCTCACTATAGAAAAAATCATACCAGTGATAATTTTTATGTGATGTTTAGAATTTAAATGTTGCATAAGTAAATATTATAATTTGTGTTAGATATATAAATCTCCCATTATATTTTGCAGATATACTCATCTGTCTTATTAAAAAAAAAAGAATTACAGCACAAGTTTACACTTCCACAAAAGCAATGTAAAACCTAATCACACTGAAGTCAACATTTGCTAGCCTTTGATAAATACAAGCCTAACTAGCTCAGAATTTAATAGGCAGGAAACTAGCTAAAACAAACCAACCAAAAGTACATAAGTGGCTCTTTCTTTCCATCTAAAAATCTTCTTTTTTTAAAAGTTTTGCATTATAAAAGCCAATTAATAGTGCATGTTGTTCCACAAAAGCAATTTAAGGCCAAGGTAAAGGTGATCTTAACAAACATAAGACATTTCAGATCTATTAAGACGAAGCTTAACTTTCAATATAGAGGAATTAAAAGGCACATCAAAAACAGAATTTCATTAAACTAAAATACCTTTTTCTGGTTCAGTAAAGTTAAGAAACTTATTAAACCCAATTATAAGAATGAATTCAAGAGCATTACCGGAAATTTTGTATCATAATAGTC
>JXCR01143352.1:123156-170172 GCA_002079205.1 Phalaenopsis hybrid cultivar
TGCATCAGAGTAACCAAAGGCCCTCGTGTCGTCATACAAGGAGTCAGGAAAAAGGGACTGTATTCTCTTATCGGAAGAACCGTGATTGCTAAGTCCATGTACTGTTTGGACTTAGCAAACTCAAGCAAGGGCTGAAGGCCCCTCAGGGGCCAGGTGGATGGAATCTTTACTTCGATGCTTCTCAATTGAGGGTCAAGGTGGAGAATTGTTATTTTGACCCCCAATTAATGAACTAAGGTAAAAGGGCAATTTTGTAATNAAGGACAATTTTGTAATGTGGCACCGCCACCTACCGCATCTCACCCACCGCTCACGTACCGGCCACCTACCGGCCACCTACCACCCACCTACCTCCCACCTACCACTCTCTTGCTTCTATAAATAGAAAGGGTGTGAGGCTTAGGAGAGAAAAAAAGGGAGAAGAGATCTTAAGCTACCACAAATGAGGAGAGAATAGCTATAGAGAGCAAGAGAAGAGATCTTAAGCTATCACGAAGGAGGAGAAAGGGAAGAAATCTTAAGGGTGTGAGGCTTAGGAGAGGAAAGGGAGAAGAGATCTTAAGCTACCACAAAGGAGGAGAGAATAGTTATAGAGTTAGAGAGGAGGAGAGCATCTTGAGGCCTTGTATCAAGGTGTCGCTTGAGAGGGAGGCCATAGAAGGAAGATGAGGGCTCATCTCTATGTATAAGCTATTTATTCTCCATTTCTTTTACCTTAGTGAAATATTTGATTGATTCCCTTCCGTGGACGTAGATCCAGTTGGATCGAACCACGTAAACGATCTGTGTTTACTTGTGTTCTTTTTCGTCTCATTTCTATGCCAGGAAGTATATATCTCACAACAAAATTTTTATTTTATGATTTGAAAATTAATTTTGAAATAACTAGACTTGTCAACTCCAATCCTTGCGAGGAGGAAGATCAGACTAGTTATGTGAAACTTACAACCCCATCCTATCGACAAAGTGGTCCGATTGGCCCGCACAGTATTCTTGAACCTAGTATTTGAGCATTCAATACATTGGTTGGAGCACATTCGGGCCTTCAACTTCATATATTTGAATAGCTTAAAAGGTTCTGCAAATTTTAAAGATTACAAGATCTTTTAAACTAAAACTTTGATGTGAAATTTACTTCAAGAAACATATGCTAAATATTGAAATTATGCATAATTGGCTTATTTCCTTAAGTATTTCAAAGCATTTGTAGCTTCAGAGTATTCGGCTGATTATTCATTTATGTTATAGTAGTGCTTCTACAAATTTCAAAATATTGCATTTTACTTTGAGATAATTTAGAACTTGAAATGCTTGCAACATTATAATTTTTAAATCACACAAATTTCCATTTTTCGGGTTTTAAAAGGGTCTTTATTCGTTAATAAACAAATTGTGAATTCATTGGCAAAATTTGAATATTAATTCTTTATTTCACTGTTTAAAAATAACATTTATATTTTAAATTTAGCCTCAATTTATGATATTTAACATTTAAGTTAAGCTTGATCCCCAATTTGTAGAACTTGATATTTAATTTAATTTAGCCTTTTAATTTATGACATCCATAATCAAAGCCCCACTAATTTATAATATCTCAAATTTTAACCAACCTTACAGGCTTAGCTCCCAAATTATAATATTTTATTTAATTTAGCCTCTTAATTTATGACATCCATAATCAAAGCCCCACTAATTTATAATATCTCAAATTTTAACCAACCTTACAGGCTTAGCTCCCAAATTATAATATTTTATTTAAGTTAAGAATATACCACCCCCCCACCCCCGGGAAAAAATATTACATCAGTACTAAGCACGTAGAAATATCGTGCGTAGCCAATAAAATCACGCCAAGCGCGACAGGAGAAAAGAAACGGCGCAGTAACACAGGGAATATTCCCCCTGTGTTATTCATGTGTTATTGTGTGTTATTCATGTGTTATTGATGTGTTATTGTGTTATTCTAATACCAATAATATTCTCAGGATACAATAACACATGAATAACACACAATAACACTTGAATAACACAGGGAATATTCCCGACAGAGAAAAAAACCGCGCAGTAACACGGGGAATATTCTTCTCTGTGTTATTCATGTGTTATTGTGTGTTATTCATGTGTTATTGATGTGTTATTGTGTTATTATAACACCTTGAATATTCCTAGGACACAATAACACATGAATAATACACAATAACACATGAATAACACGGAGGGGAATATTCCTCGTGTTACTGCGCCGTTATTTTTTCTCTGTCGCGCAGGGTGTCGTGGCTTTATTTTATTGGCTACGCATGTTACTCCACGTGCGTAGTACTGATGTGATATGTTTTCCACCCCCGGGGGGGGCACAGAAGAACGCCAACATTCCTAACTCTTTTAAAAAATGTGTTGGTTAGTGTTGTAAAATATTGCGATCGGGGAGCAAAAATATAAATTTAACCTGTGATCTTAAAGGACGCAATGGGTTTTGAATGTATATGCACAAAAGATCACATCGCAAACCAACATTTCCTAAACAGTACTTTACTTTCCTTAACTTAAGCAGTACTTAATTACCATGGATGGATACTCAATTTTTCCACAAACAGAAGGTTTAAAATCCCAATTTTAAAAAGTTATCCAAACGAGTCTTTGATTCCTTCCAAACAGTACTTAATTCTACACGGATGATTACTTGCACTTTCTCAAGTAGACATTTTGAAAATTGTCCCATTGCCACAAAATTATATCTTTCAGAGCTCCAATATCATCAACGGAGAAGATTCATCCATCCATTGAACTCTATGAGAAGCTAGCAACTTCTGGGTACTCTTGCTGAAAGCCATGTGAATCTTTTTTTTAATCATAAGTCTGCCATGTATCTTCCTAGATTGAAGCAACTTGGATGATTTTATTTGTTCTTCCCTCCTTGCTTGATGCACATAATGTCTCCTTCCTGAAGCCGAACGTTCCTTTGATGGAGAAGAAGAGAACATTCAGTGACTGCACAAATTTGATGTCCCATTTCTCCACCACATCAGGCTTTTTTGAAGAAGAGTTACCATCATATGCTGTCTCGTTAATAGTGTCAGCCATCGTCTTAACATAAAAAAAGTCTTCTACACCCACTTTTCTACTGCAAGGTTGCTGCCTTTATCTAGCATGATTTTCCTAGAAAATACTCAAGCTTGTTTAGGGAGAGGCATAATATTATAAACACCATAATATTATAAACAAAAGAGGCAGAGGAAGACACCATGAAGGAGCGGATATTCGCTGCTTTTGTTAAATTGCAGAACCCATATGCCAATACGGAATCGGAGGTCAAGTGGTCCGATCGCAATATATTTAGTAAATTTCTTACTTGACACTTGACTCCCCATCATTGAACTCTAGATGCTTTCAGAATCTTGACATAATATTATAAATAGTTATTAGATCAAACAAGCTTTAAGAGAACAAAACATCATGGTCGGACGTTTGTACTGTAAGATAAATGATAACGTGGCTGACAGTCATCGTCAGCGGATCATATGTATGACAATGTGACCATTGGTGATTGGCCGTCCCGACGTGCCATCTCAGGACGGTAATCAAGGATTTCAAATTAATTAATTAATCATTTATTTATATATTTATTATTATTTATGGTCAACAGGGTTTAGCTGGCACAATGTGACAATTTGTTGTACCAATGGCTGCTGCAGGGACCTAGGAAAAATATCCTACTAGTCCTGCTGCATCGCTTGACCCGTCATCGCCTTCATTAATGGAAAATTTTGGATGACGAACCAGTATTCCATCTATAAATCTATCAAAAACAAAATTTGGTAAATCTATGATTTTTCGTCTTTTGAAAAATGTGCATTGTTTATTCAGGCTGGAGTTACAGATGCAAATGCTATTTCATCCAGGTTATTTCATCTTGAGAATTTACATAAGCAAGAGCTGTCTCATACAGTGGCAATTATTATGCAATTATATTTCTAGTTCTGGTAGTTGTCTCCTTGGAAGATGTCTACTTCTCTGCTTCATTCTATTGCTACGCTTACAAGATATGGGAAAGAAATAAAAAAGGAATATTCACAAACATACCACTCAAATCCTATGTATTTAGGTATTTAACACCTATATTTTCATTTTCACGTGCAAATCACGTGGCTGTGCATGAAACAGTGCATGTATTTAGATGCCATTTTTGGAAGATACCTATTTTTAATTATTACTCTGTCTATTATCAATTTGTTAAGCTCAATTACGCATTTCAGTGCATTTTCTTAAAACTCCAAAGTCCATATGTATCTAAATGTGAAAGTTTGGGTGCAATTTATGCAAATACAGAATAATTATTTAACCTAGACTTTACATCTTATATTTACACCAGCCAAAATTTTCATATCACAAGAAATAAATCAGTAAAATTTTCAAATCAATTACAGTTTTAAACAACAATCCACAGTGATTTTGTTGCTTAGTTTGTTCAGCAATCTTCTGCCTGACATGAGTTTGGTGCATCAAAGGGGATAAAAGTAAACAAATTGATTTCTTAAGGAATGTTGGAAGGAGGCAGTGGATGAGAAGAAGCAACTAGTTGAGCTCAACAATTAGACATAGAATTTCTTCCACTGAAGAAAAAGCTAGCGATGGATGGTTCGACTTATATTACTAAAACTGGTACTATTGTTGTGCCAATAGATTTTTTTCCCCATAAGTTAAAAACAATAGCTTGACTATACTCGCTGCTAACTCTTTTCAGCATAAATATAGGATTTTAAATTAACAGGAGAAGGAATTCATGCTGCTGTATTCCTTTTTAGGGCCTACTTTTTATTCGTTCAATTTTCCCCCTCTTGCCCCCTCTCTCTCCCCCACTTTCTAAGATGATGAACAGAGCTTGTTTTGGTACAGATCCCGCTCGGCTTGAGACGCACAAACCATAGCTTATGGCTCCCGCTCCCGATCGGCATTAGACACACAGAACTCGACCATTGATTGGTAGATGCTTATAATCTCTTAGAGTGATGAATTTCAATGCTAAAGAGATATTATGGTGCAACAAAGAATCTTCTTGGTTTGACTATCACTCCATACTTGAAGTTATCATTCGTTATCTCTTAAATTAATAGTTTTTGTGGTGAGGCTTATGATTGTATAAAGATTGAAAAGTAGGCCATTCTAAGTAATTATAGGCTGCTACTAAACAATCTAACCAAGTAATGTTACACTGAACTAAATTAATGGTCTCCTCTCAATCAATTAACAAAAGCGAAAAGTAGATTAGTATGTCTCGGAATTGAGTCCAACTCTGAATCGATATTTTACCTATCTATTTTTGGTGTTGCACCGAATCTGATTAACTTGTATAGGAAGCTTTGTAATGAAGTTACAGTTGGTAAACTCATGCCATGGTTTGGATAGAAATTTCTTTTCCTTTTTAATTCTATTAAAAAGACTATTGTAGCCTTCCAGCATAAACCTTTCCCTTCGTTCTTAGCATTTTATACTTTTCTTACCATGATAGTTGAAAGAATATGAAGAAGCTGCCATGGAAGTCACCTTCCTCATCTCCTTCAAACTTCGGCTCATCCTTTCCCTCCTCTCCTTCTCCTACCTCTTCTGTCTCCCACCACCGACCTTGACGTCGCCCGCCGACTTTGACATTGCCGGTGACAGAGAATGGGACAGTCCCTTGTCCAAAAATCTTTATTTCTACAAATGCGCCTCCGGAAACCGGTCATCTCGGTGTCGAGGACGTTGAAGCTAGCCAGATTGTAATCAATAAAGGTTATTTTGGATATTTTAAATGTTATCAACAGTGGAACGTTAGGCGGCAAGCAAGAAGCTGTGGAGATCCCAATGCCGACATACCAAACAAACACGAGCGTTATGTCGTCGTTCTCTACGACAGAATGTCGCTCCACCTGGCTCTCAAACGAAGCCTAAGGTGCAGCTTATTGAATAATCTGCTGATAAGCTAATTAAAAATAATCTGATGATAAGCTAGGTGCGGTGAGTATTACAAACTTTTAATTTTTTTGAAAAGTCATATCGATGTCAGAAAGCTGTCACTGCACCTAGATAGGTGCGGTGTGAAAATACTGTTTTCAGTGTTTTGAAAACACATATGTTGTCAAAAGTTTGTTTACTCAAACAGGTCAGGTGCATTTTCAAAACGTCACCACACCAAATAAGCTGCCCTAAACGGGCCTGTTGACCTCACTTTTGGTTGAGGTTTAGAAACTTCTTTGATAGCCTAGGTCTAGCCATAGGACTTTCCTNGAATCTTCTATCTACTCGGCCATCATTGAATTTTAAGTCATTTTAAACTTTTAAATTTAAAGGGTGGGATATTTAGTTATGTTAGTTTAGATTTTTTAGAATTTAGGTCTTGTCGACTCCTGACTTTATAAGAAGAATGATCATATTAGGTGAATTGGACTTCTAAATTTTTATGTTAGAATTTGGATGTTTATTTTGAAATTATTAGACTAATCAAATCGAGTCCTTACAATGAGGAGAGTCAGGTTGGTTGTGTTTGGACTTTTAAATTTGTTAGTTTGACCCCCAATTAATGAACTAAGGTAAAATGGCAATTTTGTAATGTGGCACCACCACCTACCACATCTCACCCACCGGCCACCTACCGGCCACCTACCACCCACCTACCTCCCACCTACCACTCTCTTGCTTCTATAAATAGAAAGGGTGTGAGGCTTAGGAGAGAAAAAAGGGAGAAGAGATCTTAAGCTACCACAAATGAGGAGAGAATAGCTATAGAGAGCAAGAGAAGAGATCNTTTATCTTCCCATTTCAGCCTGCTTATGACTGTTTTTTATCGTATTTTAATGGCTTACAGACTGAAGTTATGGTTTTTGGTAATTGAGATGGACTCTGTCTATTTTTAATACTTGCATTGGACCAACTAGCTGCTTGCGGGAGAGCATGATCACTGGGGCTGTCCAAAAAGCTCGTTGTTCGCGAACAGCTTGTGTTAGGCTCATTAAGTAGCTCGTGTTCAGTTCGTTCATTAAGCAAACGAGTCGAACACAAATAACTCTTTGTTCGCTCGTATTCGGCTCTTTTTAGCTCGAAATAAAAAATTATATAATTATTTGTATAATAATATACTACATACATTATTTATATAATAATATATTATATATATTTATATCTAGGTTTAAATCGTAACACCTTGTGTGGTAATGTGTTTATGTGTCTTCTTTTGCATACATTTGGTCCATGTTCAAATTCAATATTTTACATCTATTTTTTTCAATTTAATTTTAACAAGTCAATTTCGAGCAGAACACGAACAAGAATATTTAAATCGAGCAGAACGTGAATACACTGTTCACGAGTCGATTTCAAACACAAGCAGTTTCGAACGAGTTGATTTCGCTCAAGCTCGGCTCGTTTATAGCCCTACTCTTAGCTAAATTTGGTGCTTCAGCTACTGCTACGGCTACATCTGTGGATGTTTCTATTTCTGATGAACTCGAAATTTTAGTCCATGGGGACAACTTAAGTTAATCTTTTGCAAGAATTAATTTTTTATTATATCCTTTTGTCTTTTCGACTGATCATTAATAGTTCTTTCTTTTAATAAACATATATACATACATTTTTTTTAAGGAATGACTGAAGGCTATTAGACGAGTCTCGATCATCCCTAGGTGTGCTAAATATTCAAGTACCACACCCTACACACAAGGTGATTCGAACCCGTGACTTGAATCAATTTTTTATTATATCCTTTTGTCTTTTCGACTGATCATTAATAGTTCTTTCTTTTAATAAACATATATACATACATTTTTTTTAAGGAATGACTGAAGGCTATTAGACGAGTCTCGATCATCCCTAGGTGTGCTAAATATTCAAGTACCACACCCTACACACAAGGTGATTCGAACCCGTGACTTGAGGAGGCTTACACTCTTAAAAGAGGTTGCTCTACCAACAGCAACGGTACGCGCACCTACAGATATATATATATATATATACATCATATATATAATTCACGGCATGTCTTCGTTCTCGCTCTGCTAGGGTTTCGCCTCACGGCAAACCCTAGCCTCTGCTACGATATTTTTTCTCTCCTCTGTTTTTGAAAAGCTTCGTCGAGCTACTCGCGGTCTCGATCGCGGTTCGTTGAGCTTCGTCATCTCTTTCGCAAGCTTCGACGACGTTGATTGCGCACTCATAGACGACGATGGACATTGCCTCTGCTTTCGTCGTCTGCTTCTGCGGCGTCTTCGTGCTGCTTTCTGCGCGCGATCGTCTTGCGGTCAAGTTGCGATAGTTGTGCGCAGGTTTGCTCCAGACAAATTGAGCACGACAACGTCAACAGCTTCCTCGCTTATCTTGTGAGGGAGATGGCCTCGACGCTCTGTTCCTATGCAAATGCCCTTACTGGCGACTTGCCTGTTCCTGCTCGTGCCTCCTCCAGGTTTAGAGTCTGTTTTTGTTATCGGTAAGTCCTGCATTGTTCCACAATCGTACCACAGGGCTATTGAAGGTGGCGGTGATCACATTTTTATTAAAAAGCTTGGAAAAAAACATGGAAAGTCTGCACTTATTCTCACTGAGGTTGAAACTGGTACTTTAGCGTCTTCTTAGCGTTTTGCTCTAGTGGGAAAATTTTTTTATGGTCTTCCAAAACTGGAGATCATTAGGAAAGAATTTGATGCTATGAAACTATTGGGCAGTTAGAATATTAATCTGCTAGATGATCGACATATACTTATTCAGTTATCTCACGATTTTGATTACACTCGCAATTTGTATATGTGGGATTATGCAATTTTTTATTAACATTGTTTTTCGTACCAGAAAAATATTATCTGGTTGATGCAGGATATCCTATGCAAAGGGGATACCTGAAGCCCTACCCTGACACGAGATATCATCTTCTTGATTTCGAGCGAGCTAGTGACACAGTTCGTGGCAGAAAGGAAATGTTTAATAAACGCAACTCATCTTTATGAGGGGTAATTAAAAGAATATTTGGAGTTTGGAAGAAGAAGTGGGTCATCTTACGTGATATGCCGTCGTATCATTTCCAAAAGCAGGTGTACATTGTGGTTGCAACAATGGCACTACATAACTTTATCCGAAGACATTCATCGCAATCAGATACAGACTTCAGTATGGCTGACAATGGTGAACTGAATGTTTTCGAGCAACCAACAGGACTTGTGGGGGGGCATACCAGTGCAGAGCAACAGTTTTGACTGTGGTGTATGTGTATGTAAATATATGGAACACTAGTGCAAAAGAATAGAGCTGATTGGAAAGAATATTTGGAATGACAGAAATCTATGACATTATTTAGAGCAGAAATAGGTTACGAGATGTGTAAATTCGCTTTGTCAAGAATATAATTCTTTATGAATGATTACAGGTTTATGTTTATTAGCATTTACCCATTTAGTCTTCTACTATCTCTTCCAAAATTGCTCATTTTATGTTACTCAGCATTGAACATTGGTTTAGCAAAAAAGTAATCATTTTGAGCATTGGACAACTGGTTGAGTGAGTTTTGCAACTGTCATTCGAACATAATTTTCTTTGTTTAATGGTGTTGATGCTTTTATAATTTTTATTTAGTCTTATTGTCAGAAAGATTGATCTTGATTTTCTTTCTTAATATGACAGATCCTTTTGGAACTTTGGACACTTTTCTCCCACCATACGAGATGCAGGTGTTGATTTTAATGATTTTAATGATACGAGATGTATGTGCTGATTTTAATGATTTAGAAGATATGAGATGCAGGTGCTTATGTTATGGATATTCATCTCTGTATTTGTATGTTTGTAAAGAACTAGGTTCAGTCCCATTGGATGTCTGTAAAAACCTGAGTTTCAGTTGTAATGCATGGTTGTAAAAAATTTGGTTATATTTTTGTTAAAAGAATTGAAATTTTTTTCCCACCTATGAGACCTTGGTTTTGATGTTAAGCTGGACATTCTCTGTAATTAAATGATTTTGAATGGTTGTAAATAAATACGTTCTAGTTGTATTGCATGGTTGTATGAGATTTGGTGTACTTTTGTTAATAGTTGTTAGAGTTTTTTTTTCTCACCTAAGGGATCTTGGCGCTGATGTTAAACATACTTTAGTTGTAATGCTGATGGAAATCACAGAAAGATCACTATATTCAACTATTGCTGCATAATGCTGCGTAAATAGAGTTTTTTTCCCACCTAGGGGAACTGCATAATGCTCATGTCAGTTACAGTCCTACATTGCATATTTATGAAGGTTAAAGATAATTTGAAGATAATATTATGCTCATCTAGTTATAATGGTTTATTAGGTCCTAAGTTGTTATGCTACACAATTAAAATTTATTCACATAGAATTGGAATCCCAACAATGAATATAAATTATACATCAAAAGGTCAACATCCCATAACACATTACCATCTGGATAAAAAAGATTCAGTAGTTATCTGCCAGTACATCTGTCATCTCGAGCCACATCCCAAGCGATGGAAATATACTAACAAACTGGCTAGCGAAGGAGAATTGTCCAAATTGAGTCTATTGTATATAGATCTAAACGTAAGAATTTATGCATTTTTTTTCATGAGGATTCTTTGAATCTTCCACATTTTAGTATATGTTTATCAGAATTCTGCTATATTTTACCACACAGCCTTCTCCTCATAATTTAATAATCAATACACACAGTCTTCTCATTTTACCACTCAATGATCCCCAAAATACTCAATATATAAAATAAATCGAATTTATGCAGTTGCAGGATTACAAAATATAAAGTTTCAGTTCCAATAACAGGATTACATAATTTACAAATCTGAATTTCTGCAGTTGCACAATTCTGAATTTCTGCTCATCATCTTTTACAGCACCAAACTTACTCCTTCGATAGCACCTGAATATGCAGTTTCAGAACCAGAATGTCTGCATAGTAAGGGTCAGAATAGGAGCATATCAGTTGTGCTCCACAAGAGATAATATATGTTTATCAAGCAGGGAAGGAATTCTATGCACATAAAAGAAATTCCAGATTTACTCATTTTATAGGTGGCTTAGAATCGAACAATGAAATCTTAAAGGGATAACTATTGAGGCATTGTTGTCTCATGAAGGGAATGCGTCATCATGACAGTGTAGGATTCTCTGGTCCGTGGAGCAAAGAAATTCTGCAGTGTATATCAATGTATTAGTGACAACAAGAAATCTTCATACTACAACAGAAATAATTAAAAAAGGAGCATTAAATTTGTACATGTGTTAGAAAATCAGATAGTGAGCATACGGGTGGATGACATTGTGATGATTCGGGTTCTTCAATTGTTGAAATATTTTTTTTGCTTTTCTATAAGTGGTTATGAATGAAAACTTGTGGTTTGATGAAATATATGAAAAGGGGTTGGAGCTGTGGAAATATACCTTCTGATGTTTTATTTCTCTCAATACCCTTTTAGTGTGACATTAGATATTCATTTAGGACGCATTTTGACAGGATCATTCAGATTCAATTCATTATTGACAGGCTTTTTATTTTTCTTTTGTTGTCTCCGTGCCTGAGAACTTTTACCAATCAATATGTTATCAATATCCAATGATAATTTCTTCAATGACTCTTTCATGTGTTACTCAGTTTCTGGATTTCCCTTTACTTTTTGGGTACATTGATATGCAACTTTCTGCATGTGTGTTTGGAATATTAAATCATTTTTAATATCATTGGAGGTTTGTGACTGTTGTTGATGCATGTATCCAGAACTGTTATATACATCCTTTTCTGCATTTTCAGATCATCTAAATAGGAGATATTTATCAGGTATATTTTTAATATGTAGAAAGTATAGGACTCGTTGAGAGTGTGCACACAATGACGTCATCATTTCGAACTTCATGCAGCTACACTGAATATCCAAACTCAAAGTGTCGAAATGAACTACCCAAGTAGTGTTTGTCTTGCGATCATCCAAATTCTTAATGAAAAATTTAGTTTCATTGTTTATAAAGGCATGTAATTGAAAACCACATGATCAATGTATAAAGTCTTCCTCAAACATTGTGAACAGCTTCCTTGAGTAAAATGCAGTTGTCTGCCTCAGTATTGGGCTGCTCTTCGCGACAGGAGTAATCATAGATTGATCACACTTAAAATTCTCGTTCTTCTCATTACGCCTCCATGTTCTTATTACATTTTTAATGCCCAAAAAAAAATTTGTAATAGAACTTGTGGGCTTTGAGACACTATGAAAAATGTTATTGGTTGACTCACTCATCTGTGTCGATAAAATTTTCATTCCAAATGCATATTTATTAAAAGTTGTAGACCACTTATGTCTCATCTTGTACATATCATCTAGCCACACATTATCCTGTAGATTACCTGTCTCAATCATCACCTCCCATGTATCATCAAATTCCTCTTTAAACTTGCATTTGCTCAAGCATTTATAAAAAAGATCATTGACTATATTATTCACCACCCTGCATTGAACCTTTGTAGACAATTTCTTGTATATGTGTCACTGACATAATCTATGTCATATATTTGGCAAAATCTTTGTTATGGCTCTGGTCATAGCCTGATCATGATCAGTGTAGATTGTTATTGCTATGACAGTTACATGAAGGTTATAATCTCTATTTAATGAGGGTTACAAGTGCGATTACGCGGCGACGGCTTCATAGTCTGTTACACCGCGATTATAATCAAGTTACACGAATGGTATAACTCCCTCCGTGACGACGAGGTTATACGGAAGTTACAATTATGTTATACGCGCGGTACAGCGAAAAGGGTACACCTGGGTTACAAATGCGGTTACAGCCGTGTTACAGGAGGCCAACCGTGAGAGTTACTGAAAGGGTACAGGGAGGATACAATCGAGATACCGTCACGGGCCGGGTCAACGGGTCACGTGCGGCAAAATTCATAATTCTTCTATAATTTAAGCACGGTGGGACCACCGCAACATACGTGGCATTCTCCTACTGGCTATCGTATCTTACAAATTTGAAGCCAAATTTGAAGACAGAAAAAGAAGAAGAGGAGGAAAAAGTTTGCCCTAAGTAGAAGAAGAATCAAGGAGGAGAAAGGGAAAGATGTTGAAGCCAAATTTAAAAAAAAAGGAGTGGTCGCACACCTCTTTCGTAGCTGTGCGGAGCTTTTTAGCAATCGAGAGACGCTCGATCGAGCACCTTAAGTCTCGAGCGGCTCTGTCAACAGCAGCAAGTAGCAAACGAAGGAGAAGGGGAGCCAAGCTACTTTCCCCATTTACGCAAGTTTCCGCGTGCGAGAAGTTCGACCGAGAGCTGGGAGAGAAGGACAGCTCGCTCGAGCTCTTTTACCTACAGAGACCCCGACCATATCTTCGATTGGCCAGAACGAATATGAGCACATTTGAGGGAGATCGAGCGTATACAAGGTCTGGAGGCAAGGGACTGCTAGTGAGAGATTTTCCTGCGGGCGTGAGATGCTCAACACAGATTCCTATGCCCCCATCCGAGCGAAAGGCGGAGACAGATTCCTATGCCCCCATCCGGGCGAAAGGAGGTGGAGGGGGATATTGTGGCTTTAAGGTACATTAGAGCCGTTGTATGCTTGCTTCATAGAAATAGAAAAAATATTATATCAGTACTACCCAAGTAGAAATACCGTGTCTAGCCAATAAAATCACATCATGCGCGACAGGAAAAAAGAAACGGCGCAATAACACGGAGAATATTCCCCCATGTTAATCATGTGTTATTGCGTGTTATTCATGTGTTATTGCTGTGTTATTCATGTATTATTGATGTGTTATTGTGTTATTATAACACAAGAATGTTCTCAAGATACAATAACACATGAATAACACACAATAACACTTGAATAACACCGGGAATATTCCGACATAGAAAAAACGGCGCAGTAACACGGGGAATATTCTTCCCCGTGTTATTCATGTGTTATTGTGTGTTATTCATGNATGCATAATTGGCTTATTTCCTTAAGTATTTCAAAGCATTTGTAGCTTCAGAGTATTCGGCTGATTATTCATTTATGTTATAGTAGTGCTTCTACAAATTTCAAAATATTGCATTTTACTTTGAGATAATTTAGAACTTGAAATGCTTGCAACATTATAATTTTTAAATCACACAAATTTCCATTTTTCGGGTTTTAAAAGGGTCTTTATTCGTTAATAAACAAATTGTGAATTCATTGGCAAAATTTGAATATTAATTCTTTATTTCACTGTTTAAAAATAACATTTATATTTTAAATTTAGCCTCAATTTATGATATTTAACATTTAAGTTAAGCTTGATCCCCAATTTGTAGAACTTGATATTTAATTTAATTTAGCCTTTTAATTTATGACATCCATAATCAAAGCCCCACTAATTTATAATATCTCAAATTTTAACCAACCTTACAGGCTTAGCTCCCAAATTATAATATTTTATTTAATTTAGCCTCTTAATTTATGACATCCATAATCAAAGCCCCACTAATTTATAATATCTCAAATTTTAACCAACCTTACAGGCTTAGCTCCCAAATTATAATATTTTATTTAAGTTAAGAATATACCACCCCCCCACCCCCGGGAAAAAATATTACATCAGTACTAAGCACGTAGAAATATCGTGCGTAGCCAATAAAATCACGCCAAGCGCGACAGGAGAAAAGAAACGGCGCAGTAACACAGGGAATATTCCCCCTGTGTTATTCATGTGTTATTGTGTGTTATTCATGTGTTATTGATGTGTTATTGTGTTATTCTAATACCAATAATATTCTCAGGATACAATAACACATGAATAACACACAATAACACTTGAATAACACGGAAATAGAGAAAAAACGGCGCAGTAACACGGGGGAATATTCTCTCCCGTGTTATTCTTGTGTTATTGTGTGGTTATTCATGTGTTATTCATGTGTTATTGTGTTATTACTAATACCAATAATATTCTCAGGATACAATAACACATGAATAACACACAATAACACTTGAATAACACAGGGAATATTCCCGACNATCTTGCAAATATTCATGAAGGGTTCATTTCCAATGAATCATTAACAGAAATCGAAAAATGCAACCATACCATTCTGGAGAGACCATCAGTGGAGAGACCAAAGGAGAGNTATATTTTCATTTAATTCTAAAAGATTAAGATTATTTTTATACAATATGCACAAGTCTTTTTCGGTCTCCCTCTACCCTTCAAACATAAGTCAAATCAAAAACATCTACTCTCCTAACTCGGTCATCAGATGGTTGACATTTAATACGACCAAACCATCTAAGATAACTCTCTCTAATCTTGTCTGTCACCGGAGATATACCAAACCTTTCATGGATATATTTGTTTTGCATTTTGTCTTTAAGTGTAAGGCTATTCATCCACCTAAGCATTCTCATCTCAGCAACACTTTATTTAGTTTTATACTTTTCTTTTATAGGCCAACATTATACATCAATTGAAAGCATTTGTCATGATTTTTCGACAAAAAATTTAAGTTGGTTATCGACTACCAAACACAACACTCCACTTTTTGCATCCGGGGTTTAGAACCTGACAATGACAGTGTTGCATTCCCAAATAAAATGATACAAAAAACTTTCTGTGTGACATAATAAAAGCTTAATAACAAAAAACTATTTTTAAATTTAAAATTATATCCATGCATGGTCTAGTTGAGATGTTAGCAAATATTATTGAAATAATTTAGTGAAATTCAAAGCAATTTCTTGATAGTAAAAGATAGTATCCACAACAAAATAAAAAAAAATTGAGCAAAAGACAAAATCCTACATTTGGTCTTGCAAATATTCATGAAGGGTTCATTTCCACTAAATCATTAACAGAAATCGAAAAATGCAACCAAACCATTCTGGAGAGACCATCAGTGGAGAGACCAAAGGAGAGGAGAGAAGTGTAGGCCTCTATATAAACTTTCTTGCAGCTTTTAACAGCTTCGAGACCTCTAATTGTAATGTCTCTCTCGTCCCCAAGACCCAGACCAACGATATACAGCATCGCAATTATCTAGCAGTAGGAAGCTTCCGAGGAATAATCTTGAGAATATAATCAGAAGCAGATCTGTTTTGGGGGCTGTCTGGTAACACAATTTACACAGGATTTACCATAAATCCTGCCAAACAGTTTGAATGTTCAAAATGAAACTCGGTTAGCTGTTGTTCGGCAGATTCAGGAGCTTTCTGTTAACGGATTTAAAGCAGGATTTAACCTAAAACGTTGCCAGCCGATCAATTCAAACAAAATAAAGCCGTGGATTTGATAAATCAGGATTTCACGTATTTCAGCCGTAAATCCCTGATTTACTGAATCCTGTGAATCGGCGGATTTAGTAAAGCCAGGACGGGGGCTTCACGTGAAAAGGAAGATATGAAGTTACGGGTAGCTGTACGCCGCGATCCCGTCTTCGCCTTCCCAGGTAACTCTAATCGCGTCTGTTATCGCGAGGATTCGGTCACGAAAGCTGGAGAGGAGGGCCAAGCGAGGGTTTTGGGCAGAGATGGGGGTTTGGGCAAAACCAGGTGAGGCGAATCTGTAGGCGAGGGTTTCGAGCTGGAGCAAATATTATATTAGATCCAGATTACAACTCAATTTGAGCATAAATGATGTGGCGTCAGATGTCACATATCAAATAAGTTTATTTTAATATTTTGTGATTAATCAGTATTAAAATTTATGAAACTCTAATTGCATTTAAACTCAAATTAGACCTTGAATGTTCTTAATTATCTAAAGGTAAGGGAGATATTAAATTTTTAAAGTAAATTAAAATTAGACTTATTTCTAATTTTATTAAAAAAATTTTGGTTAATGAGGCATATATATATTATTAATGAAGTTATTATTTTTTATTTTAATTTGCTTAACCTTCATGTTAATAATAAATATTTTTTTGGGGATTTTTTCTTATTAAGCATTATTTTTTTTTAAGATGATACTTCTTATTTACTTAGTTTTTTTGTGGAGTATATTAAGAAAGTTTTTTTTCTATTAGTTTCAATAAAGTTCCTGATTCAGTAGTTTTACTTCGAAAATTTTTTAAAATGTTTAGGACTTTGTTGATAATGATTATATTTTTGTTATTAATTATTTTTTTATCATTGTTAAGCTTCCCTNTCTCGTGTTACTGCACCGTTTTTTTTCTGTGTCGCGCGGGGTATTGTGGCGTGATTTCATTGGCTACGCACGTTACTCTACGTGCGTAGTACTGATGTAATATTTTTTCATCAGATGTCATATATTTTTTCATCAGATGTCACATATCAATTGGCGTGATTTCATTGGCTGCCAGATTACAACTCAATTTGAGCACAAATGATGTGGCGTCAGATGTCACATATCAAATGAGTCTACTTTAATATTTTGTGATTAATCAGTGTTAAAACTTATGAAACTCGGATTGAATTTAAATTGAATTTAGACCTTGAATGTTCTTAATTATCTAAAGGTAAGGAAGATATTAAATTTTAAAAGAAAATTAAAATTAGACTTATTTCTAATTTTATTAAAAAAAATTTTGGTTAATGAGGATATATATATTATTAATGAAGTTATTATTTTTTATTTTAATTTGCTTAACCTTCATGTTAATAATAAATATTTTTTTGGGGATTTTTTCTTATTAAGCATTATTATTTTTTAAGATGATACTTTTTATTTACTTCGTTTTTGGTGGAGTATATTAAGAAAGTTTTTTTCTATTAGTTTCAATAAATTTCTTGATTCGGATAGTTTTACTTCGAAATTTTTTAAAGATGTTTAGGACTTTGTTGATAATGATTATATTTTTGTTATTAATTATTTTTTTATCATTGTTAAGCTTCCCTATATGGTTAAACATTCGGTTATTGTGCTCATACCTAAAAGATCTGATGTCAAATCATTTTTTCTGACTATCTACCTATCTCTTTATCTTATAATTTTTATCAAATCAGTGTTATTCTCTTGGTTAAGAAATTTGAAGTGATTCTCCCTAAAATCATTCATCCTACCCAAGCTATTTTTATTAAAGATAGAGACATTGCTCATAATAAATTCTTGCTAATGAGCTTCTTTATTGTTTTAATTCCAGCNTTTACTGTCTACCTATCTCTTTATCTTATAATTTTTATCAAATGAGTGTTATTCTCTTGGTTAAGAAATTTGAAGTGATTCTCCCTAAAATTATTCATGCTACCCAAGCTACTTTTATTAAAGATAGAGACATTGCTCATAATAAATTCTTGCTAATGAGCTTCTTTATTGTTTTAATTCCAGCATTTGTGCTTAAGAATTGTGCTAAATTTGATATCATGAAAGTTTTTGATAAAATTAATAGACAATTTTTATATAACTGATTACATATAATTGGTATTCCTGGTTATTTATTAACTAGATTGTTGTTTGTACTTCATCTGTCAATTTTTCTATTATTATAAATAGTGAATTGAAAGATTTATTTTCTTCTTCTTCTCGATTAAAGCCTGGTTGTCCACTCTCATCATACTTATTTGCCATTGTTATGAATACACTTTCTGTTATATTTGATTACCTTTTGCCCAGAGACAATATAGTTAAATATAAATCACATGATCTATGTTGATGATATTCTTATTTTCAATAAGACTGATTTTCATCATCTCAACCTTATTTCTCAAACTTTCTGTCTTTTTAGCAATGCCTATAATCTTCACATTAATACTACTTAACATGTTATTGTTTTTTTCTAAAACTGTCAATTGACCTCATTTTTGGTTGAGGTCTAGTTTTTTCTCTTCAGTAGCCTAGGGTCTAGCCATAGGACTTTCCTGTTGACTATTCCTAGAGGACTAGAAAAGGAACCCTCGCCATTAGAAATTCTATACTATTTTTTGCTCAACTTGAAGTTCCGCATGTCGGTCTTAACCTCTAGCACTTAGCAGATGGGGTCAATATGATGGAGCTCAAAGAGAGTCCCCATTGGATGGTCAAGCCTTAGGACTAACCCTGGGTGGTCCGGTCTTGGTTAGGCTAGCTTACACACACTACACATTCTCACACACCCCAAACCCTAAGCCCACTTGCAGTTGATTTGGTCTCCTGACTCCTTTTAGAAAACTCATATGGATGGACCCAAACCCCTAGCCCTTGGCTAAGAAGGTTAGGACCAGCATATTGAGCATCTAAAATGAGTCCTTATATGGCTCCTATTAGTTTGACATGGCTTCATGGCTTACTTGTTCATCTTAGCCCAAAATCACCAAATGACCAAAATACTCCTACAACCCAAATTTTTGCCAAAATTTCCAAAATTACCTAAAGTACTCAAATTTGTCCAAAAATCATTTCAAGTCACTCGCCACTACCTAAATTGACCAAAATCACCAATTTCTAAAATACCCTCAAAATTGCCAAAATTAACAAAATGCCCCTCATGACCCAAAATTTTAAAAAAAATTCAAAAACTCCAAGAAAATCCCAAATATTCCCAATTTTAATTTTTAACCAACACATTGACTCAATTTGACCAAAAACTCCAATTTGCCCTTAAAGACCCAATTTCCTCATATTAGCCTCAATCTTAGCCCAAATGACCCCAATGTTGCCCAATTTCAATTCCAAATCAAAATTCAACATCCCTAATACCAATTGAAGCCAAATACAAGCTCAAGTTGATCCAATTGAAAGCCCAATTTCACCCAAATAAAAAGGCCCCAATTTTGACCATATGTCTAAATCCACCAAATTAACATTCCAATTCAATTCAAAATCACTTGAAACCCTTTCCAAATTCCTCATGACATCTCTCTACACCAAATTCAACATTTAATTGACCGAAATTTTAGCCCAAATTCACCTCTAATTTTAAAATCCCAAGCCCACCACATCTAATTCCAAAAGCCCAAATCTAAAGCCCACATGATAATTTTTCTCTTCATCATCCATTTCATTAAAGTCATTCCCTAAGTTTTAAATTTATGATCAAATCATTCCATATTAGGCCTCATGACAAACTTCACCAAAAATACCACATAAATCCAAAATCCCTTCTCATGAAAATTAGTCAAGCCAAAGACAAGCCATGAAGTCATCTCCAAGCCACATGCAGCTATATGAGTCATGCTCATGTCACCATGTTATATTGGCCAAAAGGTGGAGCCTCTTTTGTGGTCCCCTCATACATGATTAACCACTCCCATGACTCACTTAAGCACACCATTAGCCCTAATCCACTTGGATGGGGACTTCACCATGCTAACCCAAATGAACCACCTAATTTTCCTCAGCATCCAAACCCTCCTTGGTGAGTGAACCCAACCCCAAACCATGACTTGACCTAATTTGACCNAATCAAATCATTCCATATTAGGCCTCATGACAAACTTCACCAAAAATACCACATAAATCCAAAATCCCTTCTCATGAAAATTAGTCAAGCCAAAGACAAGCCATGAAGTCATCTCCAAGCCACATGCAGCTATATAAGTCATGCTCATGTCACCATGCTAACCCAAATGAACCACCTGATTTTCCTCAGCATCCAAACCCTCCTTGGTGAGTGAACCCAACCCCAAACCATGACTTGACCTAATTTGACCCAAAATAGCTCTTACCCCATTTTATTTCAATCCAAGACCTTTACACATGGCCAACCCCAATTGACTTCACCAAAACCAAGCCTTGACCTCCCTGAGTTGGATTGTGACCTGAGCCTGACCAGTCGACAACCTTGGCTGCCGGAAAACCCAAATCCAAAAGCTACACCTTAGCTAAAACTCAAAATTGAACCCATCCAAGCTGGTTCAACCCAATTGTATTGTTGCTTCTTTCTTCCCTCCACCTAAGCAGCCAGAGCCACCCAATGGTTGCCCCAATTGAACTCTCCAAGGNAGCTCTTACCCCATTTTATTTCAATCCAAGACCTTTACACATGGCCAACCCCAATTGACTTCACCAAAACCAAGCCTTGACCTCCCTGAGTCAAATTGTCACCTGAGCCTGGCCAGTCGACCACCTTGGCTGCCGGAAAACCCAAATCCAAAAGCTACACCTTAGCTAAAACTCAAAATTGAACCCATCCAAGCTGGTTCAACCCAATTGTATTGTTGCTTCTTTCTTCCCTCCACCTAAGCAGCCAGAGCCACCCAATGGTTGCCCCAATTGAAGTCTCCAAGGCCCCCTATTTAAACTCACCCTCCAGGACTAAGGGGGGAGCTTGAAATTCCTTGGGGAGACTCTACCAAATTGATCCCAGAGCTTCTTCAAGACCCACTAAGTTCAATCCAACCATCCTCAAGCCCTCAAATCCACTGACTGAGCTCAATTTTGGAGCTCAAAATCAAGCCCAAAACAGGACATGCTTTTAGAATCCATCAAATTTAAATTAATTTCACCCACACCATCCCCTGAGTGAGAGAAGAAGATCCCCCATAAAAGCCCCATCACCAGACCACCCTAAGGTGGACTTTAATCAACACCCCAAATTGGCCTTGGTCGAAATCATACCTAGGCATTTCATCACTGCTTGAGGCTTCATCTAGGAGCTCTTTGGACTCAAGGCAAGCTTTTGGAAGCACCCAATTGAGGCCACACCTCTTGGGCAAAGGTATTGAACCTCCTCTTATACCGAGCTTCATTTAGTTACCCATGCTTATAGACTTAATTTAAGACTTGATCAACCGTATGGGTATGTTCTCCTAGTTAAGACGAGTCTATAAGAACAAACCACACTTAATTTGGTTAAGTATCGAGAGAGATATTAAGGTTTGAAGTTGGACGGTTCTCGGGTTAGGGATTCAGATATGATGAATGGATGTCTTCCATTTCCGTGTGTATCGAGTGGAAGGTCGTGATGGAGCTGGATGAAGGAGTGGAACATGAACTACAGGCAGAGTCAGCGTTGAGGTGTCCGGCAGCGCCGAACCAGAAGATGTCGCATGGAAAGCTCGAAGATGCCAAGGATGAGGTGGCGCCGCGTTGGATAAGTAGAAAAATAGGGATTTAATTGATTTATTTAATTCCAAAAACTTAGAAAATGCATATCTTGGTGTAAGAAAATCAAAAAAATAAAATAAAAATATCTTCTTACTTAGTAAACAAAGGAGAATAATGTGGAAATGGTTTCATGTATGTTTGATGCATGTATGATTTTTAATTAATAAAATGGTGTTTTTCTTATTTGGATTCTTTATTTGCATAGACATTTTACCATAACATGATTTTTGGGGTTTTGATTTTCTCTGTCATGAGGGATCTTTCCTGATTTTTTTAAGGTTAGGGGAGATCTCTAGACAAAGATCTCTATTTTTCAAGTATATCATGCCTATTTTGGTAAAATAATTATAAAAATTAAAATAATCATCATAAGAATGCAAAAATTATTTGGTAGGTTCATTGTAGTCAGAGGACTCTAGGAAAAATATAAACTTGATTTAACTCATTAAAAATAACTCTGATTGTCAGCAACTCCTAAAAATGAATAAAAATTAAATTAGACTAATTATAAATGTAAATGACATAAAAATNATATTTTACCATAACATGATTTTTGGGGTTTTGATTTTCTCTGTCATGAGGGATCTTCCCTGATTTTTTTAAGGTTAGGGGAGATCTCTAGACAGAGATCTCTATTTTTCAAGTATATCATGCCTATTTTGGTAAAATAATTATAAAAATTAAAATACTCATCATAAGAATACAAAAATTATTTGGTAGGATCATTGTAGTCAGAGGACTTTAGGAAAAATATAAATATGATTTAACTCATTAAAAATAACTTTGATTGTCAGCAACTCCTAAAAATGAATAAAAATTAAATTAGACTAATTATAAATGTAAATGACATAAAAATTATTCTCCACTATAATTTAATATTAGATGAACTCCTCATAAAAGTTACAAGACAATTGGAGTTAATTTGATCACTCAAATGGACTAATTAAGTGAAATGACATTTTTGGGCATTAAAATAATTATAATAATTAAAATACAATTTTAAAAATCACCAAATTAGTTTTGGGAGCTCCTTATGACGAGAGAAACCTAAGAAAAATAAAATTGGAATTAAAATAAATACTTCATTTTTTAGCCAATTTTAAGCATTTAAATAATTAAAAAAAATTTTAAAATCATAAAAATTGTAGAATTAAAAAAACACAATAAAATGTCACATTTGACTTGACGATTACTTGAAACTAATTAAAATAATTTTTCTAATTTTTTAAGTCAAGATATTAATTTTTAAAGGCTTAAAATGAATTTTCTTTAATTTTCTAATAAAATAATTCTAATAATTAAACTATAAATCAAAAAAATATGAAATTTGTTTTTTTGGGTTTCATGGACTCANAAAAAATCACCAAATTAGTTTTGGGAGCTCCTTATGACAAGAGAAACCTTAGAAAAATAAAATTGTAATTAAAATAAATACTTCATTTTTAGCCAATTTTAAGCATTTAAATAATTAAAAACTAGTTTTAAAATCATAAAAATTGTAGAATTAAAAAAACACACTAAAATGTCACATTTGACTTGACGATTAATTGAAACTAATTAAATAATTTTTCTAATTTTTTATGTCAAGATATTAATTTTTAAAGGCTTAAAATGAATTTCTTTAATTTTCTATTAAAATAATTCTAATAATTAAACTATAAATCAAAAAAATATGAAATTTGTTTTTTTGGGTTTCATGGACTCATAGAGATTTAAGAAAAATATAAAACTTAATTTTCTACTTAAATAATATTTTATATTTAATTAATACTCAAAACAAACAAATAATTCTAATAATTAAATTAAACCTCTAAAAATAATGAAAATTGGTCTAAATGGTCCTATAACTTAGGTGAACCTCCAATAATTTTCTTAAGGATAGGAGTTTTATTTTTGTTGAATTATTAAATTTTCATTAAAAATCCTTATTTTTGCATTAAAAATAATCATAAAATTAAATAAATTTAGAAAAATCACATTTTCTCCTCTGATATTTTAATTGAGAAATGAGTGGGCTAACATAAAATTTTAAAGTCATTTGCATTAAATTTGATAAATTATGAAGTGTTAGGTCCCTAGGGGCAAAATGGTATTTTTGAGGATTTGACCTTAATCAATATTTAGGCTCAATTAAAATGGGAAATGGGCAATGAATGATCTTAATTAACATGATTGAGTGNCATTATGAAGTGTTAGGTCCCTAGGGGTAAAATTGTATTTTTGAGGATTTGACCTTAATCAATATTTAGGCTCAATTAAAATGGAAAATGGGCAATGAATGATCTTAATTAACATGATTGAGTGATTGAAATATAAAGGGGTAAGTGGAAGTAACCAATCTCACTCTGATCTCATTAAATATAAATTTATAATTCCTTAAATTAATGAAATTTGGAAGAATGGTTAAATAAGAAGATATTAAGGTGAGGGTTTGATTTTGAAAGATCATAACTCACTGATTTTAAACCCCAATTNGTGATTGAAATATAAAGGGATAAGTGGAAGTAACCAATCTCACTCTGATCTCATTAAATATAAATTTGTAATTCCTTAAATTAATGAAATTTGGAAGAATGGTTAAATAAGAAGATATTAAGGTGAGGATTTGATTTTGAAAGATTATAACTCACTGATTTTAAACCCCAATTAATGGTGTATGATTCATGATAATGATTAAGAATATAAACATTTAAAGCATTGTTCTTAAAACTGCAAATCTACCCATTAAGTTCCAAGGGCTTAGTAATGAACTAGGTTTGATAAAAATTTTGTCTAATAAGGTTTAAAAAATCGTCTATAATTAATTTAAAACCTTTTACAACACTATGAGCCCATTCTTCAAAAATCAAACTAGCTAAGCTTCTTAATTAAGTCAATTTGCCCCCTAAAGGCTTTCACCCACATAATTTATAAATAAAATATCAAATGATAATTACCCCATCCTTAGGGTTGGATAGAACATCAATTCATTGAGCGTAAGGGTATGATAAGAATGAGTTATTAACAAACATAATGAGTTTGAATGAACTCGGGACTTTTCAAGGGATTGTAAGATTCCCGGGGCCTTGTCTTTAGACCTTTCTCATGCTCTTTTAGACATCTTGAAGAACAATTAGACTCATTATGCCTTGCTTGAGAAATCAACTATACACTTAAATAACTAAGACCCACCAAGTTATGACATATAATTCAGTAGGCCTGTGACGAACCTATTTATAGGCTTTACTTTCCTACAAATTATAAATGTCTACTGAAAAAGATACTAAAGTTTATGGTGGTGGAACAAGAAGACTCGAAAGGTACGCTTTTATGGTTTACAATACTTTCTTTTCCCGCACTTTCTATACTGTACTTGTAATGCTTATAAATTTGCATGTTAAATAATAATGTCACTCTGCATGTCAAAACTGAAACCCTTAGGATAGCCACAAAACTGAAACTGAAACCAAAACTAAAAAATCAAAACAAGATAAAATTCACCGCCACAACCTTCAAAATATAAGACAACTCAAAATTTAATCACAAACAAAACGAAATAAAAATTGCAACTAAATTAAAACGTCTCTATCGGATGATCGGGAATCCCTCGGAGGAGGTAACCTATGGTTGCTAACGAGATTTCTCAGGGTCTAAATGAAAGTATGAAACTCATTAAGTTGAGTTTAGTAAATTCATTTAGACTAAGTGAATCTGAAAGAAAATAGTGGTGCTGGAATGAGGGAACCGTAGGATCCTAATCGGTGTCAATTTAATCAACTTTAACATCCCCCATAATATCTAAATAACTTTAACCTNACACTATGAGCCCATTCTTCAAAAATCAAACTAGCTAAGCTTCTTAATTAAGTCAATTTGCCCCCTAAAGGCTTTCACCCACATAATTTATAAATAAAATATCAAATGATAATTACCCCATCCTTAGGGTTGGATAGAACATCAATTCATTGAGCGTAAGGGTATGATAAGAAAGTTATTAACAAACATAATGAGTTTGAATGAACTCGGGACTTTTCAAGGGATTGTGAGATGCCCGGGGCCTTGTCTTTGGACCTTTCTCATGCTCTTTTAGACATCTTGAAGAACAATTAGACTCATTATGTCTTGCTTGAGAAATCATCTTTACACTTAAATAACTAAGACCCACCAAGTTATGACATATAATTCAGTAGGCCTGTGACGAACCTATTTATAGGCTTTACTTTCCTACAAATTATAAATGTCTACTGAAAAAAATACTAAAGTTTATGGTGGAGGAACAAGAAGACTCGAAAGGTACGCTTTTATGGTTTACAATACTTTCTTTTCTCGCACTTTCTATACTGTACTTGTAATGCTTATAAATTTGCATGTTAAATAATAATGTCACTCTGCATGTCAAAACTGAAACCTTTAGGATAGCCACAAAACTGAAACTGAAACCAAAACTAAAAATCAAAACAAGATAAAATTCACCGCCACAACCTTCAAAATATAAGACAACTCAAAATTTAATCACAAGCAAAACGAAATAAAAATTGCAACTAAATTAAAACGTCTCTATCAGATGATCGGGAATCCCTCGGAGGAGGTAACCTATGGTTGCNCATCATTGCAGCCAACAACTTCACAACTCCCAACTTTTTTAGTGTTGACACTATCATTAACACTGCTCTAAATTAAATTGGTAATCTTTGAGGTTTCTCTATTAAACCTTTACCTTGAAACTACCTTGGTGTTATTATAAAACCTTCTAAATTAGTTATTATTGATTGTCATAAACTTATTGACAAAATTCAATTTTATTTATTGGAAGAGAATTCTTTTATCGTTTGTTGATAGACTTCAGTTAATGAAATTTACTATTTGGAGCTACATTTATTATTGGTTTCATTTTTTTTTAATTCCTAAAGACTTGAAAAAAAAAAGATTTAATACTTTAATACCTAACTTTTTGCTCAATATTAATGATACGAAGAAGCTCCATACTAATTCGTGGAATAAAATTACCTTGCTTAAACAAGCTAGTGGTCTTGGTCTTTCTTCTCTTTGTTTAGTAACATTATGTGCATCTATACTCAATGCTCATTTTATTTATACTCCTTTGTGGAAGGATCTCATTATAATTGCTAATAAATATAAGAGTGCTTTAAATATTAAAGTTACTAATGATAGTTTTTTGCTTTTTTATTTTGACCCCGGGTTTTATGGGGTGGTTTCTCTTAAGCATTGTTTCGGTAATTCTACTTTTATTTGGTTTGATTTTCCTGTTAATATGAAACTGAAGGATATTATACCTAATTTCAATTGGAATTTTCCTCATAATCACAATGCTCCTCTTTCTTGTATTCAAGTTATTTGTAATGTTATTATTCTCAATAGTCTTACTGTTGACCTCACTTTTGGGTGAGGGTTTTGGGTCTTTCCTTTAGTGACTAGGATCTAGCTTTAGGACTTTTCTAATGAATATCTTAGCATCTTAGAAATGAGAATTTGTCGGTCGCCAATGTGGTTGGGTGTTGTTTAATTTAGCGTAATATAGTGTTTAGAAGTTAGGTATTTTAATTTAAAGGAAATGGGGTTAAACTCAAGCACACGCATTGAGATACATAAAACAATAAATAGAACAAAGAAAATAATATTTTATCAGATTTTTATTAAATTTTAATTATTTAATTAGTGGTAACTCAGTCAAGATGTCTATGACTCCATCGTCCCGGGTCGTCGGGTGCTCTAGCTTACTTAGTCCTAAAGGTGGTTGCCCACCAGGACCGAAAAATTCTTTTCAACATCCACAAAATGCATCGTCCAAGAAATCTTCGTAAACTAGAACAAAAAAAGGGGTTTAAGTTGTGTTATATGATCTTTCTGATTAAGATTTGATTAATTCTTGAATTACTTCATCAATTTTAGGGTTGAAATATTTTAGGTTATTTACATCTTGTTATCGGATTTTAAGTGTTTTATTTTAGTTATTTTTGTTCACTTATTATTACTTATGTGAAGTTGACGACTTTGAAGCTGACTTAACCTCAAAGCCATGTTTTAAAGTCTTGTTGCATTTGTTTTGGTTTAAGTTTAAGTTTTCAATATGTTTTATGTAAATTTTACCCCTCNATGTCCGAACTCATTGAAAAGCTCTATTCTTTGGAACTCCTTGAAGATAATATCCCCTGATTTTTATCAAGAGTTTTCTTAGGTGACCTTGGTTATCTAGGATGTAATTAACTATAGGGCATTGCCCTTATAGGATGCTTTTCCGAACCCAGCTTAACATAAACCATTATTAATTTTTTTCATATTAAATAGGGAAACTTGTCGGCTTATAATAAAAATGGTTTCGTAAACTTAAACAGATGTCATATAATCTTTAGTTTATTTAATCGAGTCTTACCAGTAAGTAGTGTGTTCTTCCTTTTGGATGGNCTCTATTCTTTGGAACTCCTTGAAGATGATATCCCCTGATTTTTATCAAGAGTTTTCTTAGGTGACCTTGGTTATCTAGGATGTAATTAACTATAGGGCCTTGCCCTTATAGGAAGCTTTTCCGAACCCAGCTTGACATAAACCATATTTAATTTTTTTCATATTAAATAGGGGAACTTGTCGGCTTATAATAAAAATAGTTTCGTAAACTTAAGCAGATGTCATATAATCTTTAGTTTATTTAATCGAGTCTTACCAGTAAGTAGTGTGTTCTTCCTTTTGGATGGATACATTACTTGCGATATTTTGCTTGTTTATTTAAACTACTGGGACTATGAGATTAGTCTGCTCTTGTATTTTCAAAATTAAAAATACTATTTTTTTCAAATTATATATATATATAATTAAATTAAAACGAGTGTTAGTATATACATCATTGCAGCCAACAACTGCACAACTTCCAACTTTTTTAGTGTTGACACTATCATTAACACTGCTCTAAATTAAATTGGTAATCTTTGTGGTTTCTCTATTAAACCTTTACCTTGAAACTACCTTGGTGTTATTATAAAACCTTCTAAATTAGTTATTATTGATTGTCATAAACTTATTGACAAAATTGAATTTTATTTATTGGAAGAGAATTCTTTTATCGTTTGTTGATAGACTTCGGTTAATCAAATTCACTATTTGGAGCTACATTTATTATTGGTTTCATTCTTTTTTAATTCCTAAAGACTTGAAAAAAAAGATTTAATACTTTAATACCTAACTTTTTACTCAATATTAATGATATGAAGAAGCTCCATACTAATTCGTGGAATAAAATTACCTTGCTTAAACAAGCTAGTGGTCTTGGTCTTTCTTCTCTTTGTTTAGTAACATTACGTGCATCTATACTCAATGCTCATTTTATTTATACTCCTTTTTGGAAGGATCTCATTATAATTGCTAATAAATATAATAGTGCTTTAAATATTAAAGTTACTAATGATAGTTTTTTGCTTTTTTATTTTGACCCCGGGTTTTATGGGGTGGTTTCTCTTAAGCATTGTTTCGGTAATTCTACTTTTATTTGGTTTGATTTTCCTGTTAATATGAAACTGAAGGATATTATACCTAATTTCAATTGGAATTTTCCTCATAATCACAATGCTCCTCTTTCTTGTACTCAAGTTATTTGTAATGTTATTATTCTCAATAGTCTTACTGTTGACCTCACTTTTGGGTGAGGGTTTTGGGTCTTTCCTTTAGTGACTAGGATCTAGCTTTAGGACTTTTCTAATGACTATCTTAGCATCTTAGAAATGAGAATTTGTCGATCGCCAATGCGGCTGGGTGTTGTTTAATTTAGCGTAATATAGTGTTTAGAAGTTAGGTATTTTAATTTAAAGGAAATGGGGTCAAACTGATTCCATTAATTCCTACAGTTTGGATAATCGAGCTAACCACGAGTAATGTATCACCCTGAAAGGTAATACACTACTTGATAATAAAGTCAATTAAATAAACTATAGAAATAAATGACTTTCGTTTGATCTGCAAGTTTGCATGATGACCGATAGATTCCCCTATTCGATATGAGAGTCAAATAGGATTTATTTTAAGTCTGGATTCTTCTAAGTTCCTTATAAGGGCATGCCCCTATAGTTAATTACATCTTAAGCGAATGAATTATTTAAGAAAACTCTCGATAAAAATCAGGAATCTTTTATTTTCATGAGTTCAAAAGAAAGGGTTTTCAACGAACATGATTGTGAAATTTTCTATAGGGACTAGTTCAAAGGTGAAAGATTTTGTTTTAAGAATCAAAGGAAGAAAAGTAGGGGGATTAAAGATTCAGAATCAGTTCTTGGTAGTCTCCAAACTATCCTAATGTTTGACTCAATTTAGGATGGTATTAATTTAAGTTTACTCTTGCCAGTTTTATTAATTAGGACTTAAATATGTGTAATGATGATTTACAAAAAAAGCCTAGAAAGATAGGAGGTTTTACGTCGAGTGACTACCTCAGAATCCTAAAACAAGTTAGGACATGTTGCATATCGGGACTATGCAGAAGCCTAAGAAAAGAGAGGTTTTATGTCATAAAAGACATCCTTGGAATCCTAAGGATTATGATTAAACTAAAGAAAGGGTCTTGAACGAGCTGCCCACGATGTCTGCTCCAAGTTCCTTACTGAAATGTCTTCAGGTCTTCAAGTCTTAAGGTCCTCTAATCTTATTTAAAAGGTTTATTTATTTCGATAATTTTATATTGAATTAATTAAAGGGTAGTGGAGGTATAGTTCAAACCTAGGCCAAGGCTAAGTTTACTTAAGGTAAGTAATTCCCTAGTGTTATTATTTCTAGGTTCTCCCTAATCTAAACAACTTTTATTCCTTCATTATTTGTCCTTAACACATGCATTCTATGTTTGATAAAAACAGTAAAACAACACGCATTGAGATACATAAAACAATAAATAGAACAAAGAAAACAATATTTTATCAGATTTTTATTAAATTTTAATTATTTAATTAGTGGTAACTCAGTCAAGATGTCTATGGCTCCGTCGTCCCGGGTCATCGGGTGCTCTAGCTTACTTAGTCCTAAAGGTGGTTGCCCATCAGGACCGGAAGATTCTTTTCAACATCCACAAAATGCATCGTCCAAGAAATCTTCGTAAACTAGAACAAAAAGGGGGTTTAAGTTGTGTTATATGATCTTTTTGATTAAGATTTGATTAATTCTTGAATTACTTCATCAATTTTAGGGTTGAAATATTTTAGGTTGTTTACATCNAATCAACTAAAGTTTAAGTTTACTCAGACGAGGCTCGGTCTAAAGACTGGCTGGCCTAAAGCCTTAAATGACTGAAATTGGACTTAATGAGTGATTGACTCAATCCTTAAGTTAGTTGACCGGGTCTGTAATCAAGTTGAACAAGACCTAAAGAGAATTAGCTAGATTGAACTTAGGTTGAGCTTGGGTTAGGTAAACTTAACCTAAATTAAACATGAACCCTAATTAACGTGTTTTAATTGCAAAAAATTATTTTAGACATGATTTTAAAATTTTTAAACCTCTGTTAATGGTCAAACTTTCAATCAAAGAGAGTTTTACAATTTTTATAATTTTTATAATTTTTAATTTACATAAATATGTCGTTTCGTTCAAAAATCAAAATACAAATACAGAGAAACTGAAATGTCTTGGAAAAATCAGAGAAGCTTTCTCCAAGGCCATTTAATATTTCTGCCAAATTTCATATTTTTCTCATTTATNTGACTTGGTCTAAAGACTGGCTGACCTAAAGCCCTAAATGACTAAAATTGGACTTAATGGACGATTGACTCAATTCTTATGTTGGTTGACCAAGTATGTAATCTGGTTGAACAGGACCTAAAGAGAATTGGCTAGGTTGGACTTAGGTTGAGCTTGGGTGAGGTAAACTTAGCCTAAGTTAAACCTGAACCCTAATTAACGTGTTTTAATTATAAAAATTATTTTAAACATGATTTTAAAATGGTTAAACCTCTTAATGGTCAAACGTTCAATCAGAGAGAGTTTTATAATTTTTATAATTTTTATAATTTTTATAATTTTTATAATTTTTAATTTACATAAATATGAAGTTTCGTTCAAAAATCAAAATACAAATACAGAGAAACTAAAATGTATTGGAAAAATCAGAGAAGCTTTCTCCAAGGCCATTTAATATTTCTGCCAAATTTCATATTTTTCTCATTTATATTTTAATTTTTATAATTTAAATACTCCAAAACTTCAAAAATTAATTTAAAAATATTTACTTTATGAAAAATTATGATTTTAGTTTTGAAAAATTCTTCTCCATTTTCTGAGTTTATAAAATCTTTTGGTTTATTTTTTTGAGTTTTCTATAAAAAGTTATGTAATTTTAAAGTTTAATTATAATTTTTCAAATAAAATAANAAGTTATGTAATTTTAAAGTTTAATTATAATTTTTCATATAAAATAATAAAATAAAAAAAATTGTTGCATCTCCTCCCTCCCTCGCGCGACGCCTACGAAGCCAGACCCTGACGCATGCATGGAGGAAAACCAATGGCCGAAACTTTTCGGAGTCCGTCCTCCACCGATTCTCAACCAAATTTTGCGTTCTTGGGTTCGTTTTGTTCAGTTCGAAGAGTAGATCACATTCATATGGATAATTAAGTGTTTTGTGATCTATTTTTCGATCTGAGAGGGAGGGAAGTTTGAGATTATTATTTCAATTTAAGAGATATACATGAGTCTAAGAGGTTTGTCCTCAATTAAGTTTGAATAAGTAGNGGGTTCGTTTTGTTCAGCTCGAAGAGTAGATCACTTCTATATGGATAATTAAGTGTTTTGTGGTCTATTTTTCGATCTGAGAGGGAGGAAAGTTTAAGATTATTATTTCAATTTAAGAGATATACATGAGTCTAAGAGGTTTGTCCTCAATTAAGTTTGAATAAGTAGGTCTTCCCGAGCTTATCCAACTCTTTGTGACGTCTTTTTGATGTGATTTTCACGTCGGGTCGGAGGTTCACCGGAATTTAGTTTGGTTTTGGCTTTTCCGGCGATGTCGGCATTTTCCGGCGAGGGAGGAGGAAGGGGAGCTACTGTTGTGTGTGGAGAAGGAATGNCGTCTGTTTGTTGTGAAATGAACGTTCTCCCTAGGTGAAATCGACATTCTAGACATGCTCGCGTGGTCCGCTTTGTCATCTGGGGTCGTTCGGACCATTTTTCTGCGATCGAGTCAAAAAATGCGTCAAATTTAACTTTCATCGAATTTTTGATTTGCGATCGATCGTTTTGAAAATTGATCATGGATTGATTAAATTGATTTGGATTCATTTGAAATTGGATCTAGACATGTTAAATTTGAAATTGAAGTATTTGATTAGTCATGAAACACAATTTGACGATTTTTGTCAAAGCGAGTGAATTTGGTCAAATTCTATCCAATAGATGGTCAAAAATTGATTTTAGTGGTGTTTGAGATGAATTTGGAGGATTTGGGAATTTTTGGTCCATTAGTGGCATTTTGGTAATTTTGGCTGACTTTGGTCAAAGTGGTCAAAAGGTTGATTTAAAGGCTCGAGGTGGTTCAGGAAGAAATTTGAAGTCAAACGACAGTGTTTGGGATCATTTTCAATCAAAGTGAAAGGTTTTATGATCCCTAAAGCATTTTTTAAATATTAATTATTTTAATGTCGAAGTGTCAAAAAGTTATCCGGAAGTATGACAATATTACAGTCAAAATTCTCTATGATAATATTACAGTCAAAATTCTCAGGAAGACGTAAGAAATGATTTAGTGTGATTTTTAGGACTTATCAGTGACTNCAGTGTTTGGGGTCATTTTCAATCAAAGTGGAAGGTTTTATGATCCCTAAAGCATTTTTTAAATATTAATTATTTTAATGTCGAAGTGTTAAAAAGTTATCCGGAAGTATGACAATATTACAGTCAAAATTCTCTATGACAATATTACAGTCAAAATTCTCAGGAAGACGTAAGAAATGATTTAGTGTGATTTTTAGGACTTATCAGTGACTCTGGGAGATTTTGGAAAATTTGATATTTTGGGGGTCCAGGGGCATTTTGGTAATTTTTTAGAAAATTAGGTATTTTTGCAATTATTGGGTTTCAAATGGTCTAAATGATAATATCAAATGGTTTGAAATGATTTGTGTGATTCAATTGCAATTGTGNGTTGCAATTATTGGGTTTCAAATGATCTAAATGATAATATCAAATGGTTTGAAATGGTTTGTGTGATTCAATTGCAATTGTGGAAAATTTTGAAGAATTAAAACATTCAGGTGGGGTATTTAGGAGAAACTGAGTCCAAATAATTTTGGTCAGCCTCATGGGTGTAATGACTGCAACTCAGTGATATGAAAATGCAATATTTATGATGATCATGGGGATTATAAATGATGATGCAATACATTGAAATCCAAAAATATGTAGAACAGTATAATGTTTTCCTATGATCCAAAGGTCCTATAAGAATTCTCATTACGGTTCCCTTATGTAATCTCTAATCTTTGTATTAAAGATTATTGATCACAAATAGAACCAACATAGGGAACAGAGATTTGTTTGAAATGTATGAGGAGAATGTGGGTACCATTTCTAAGATGCNGTGGGAAATTTTAAAGAATTAAAACATTCAAGTGGGGTATTTTAGGAGAAACTGAGTCCAAATAATTTTGGTCAACCTCATGGGTGTAATGACTGCAACCCAGTGATATGAAAATGTAATGTTTATGATGATAATGGAGATTATGAATGATGATGCAATGCATTGAAGTTCAAAAATATGTAGAACAGTACAATGTTTTCCTATGGTCCAAAGGTCCTATAAGAATTCTCATTAGGATTCCCTTATGTAATCTCTAATCTTTGTATTAAAGATTATTGATCACATATAGAACCAACATAGGGAACAGAGATTTGTTTGAAATGTATGAGGAGAATGTGGGTACCATTTCTAAGATGCTAAGATAGTCATTAGGAAAGTCCTAAAGCTAGATCCTAGTCACTAAAGGAAAGACACAAAACCCTCACCCAAAAGTGAGGTCAACATTTACTTATCATTGAAATAATGGTTATATTTATTCTCACTAAAATGTTTATTTATTTATTTTTAATTGCCATCTTTTTGTTAGCTGGTTCAATCTAGGGTGGTTTAAGGGTTTCTCCTTAAATTATACTATTCATATGTGGAAGTAATTATTAAATGTCTCAAAACTTCTGAAATTTTTTTCTTTAAGAGACACCAATATTAATTATGCTTAAGTTTTATGTTTGAATAACCTTAAAAATCACAATCATCTATATTTTAAATGCCTTTTTTCTCATCTGCTTCTTAAAAATTTATTACCTAATAGTAACTATTTTCTTGCTACATGTAATATTTATCACGTTATTTATCATTCTGATGGTTTTTCTTATGAAATTAACAAAAGTTTTTTTAATTTTGGCTACTCAAGTTATCGCTAATGTTATTTAGTTTTAACAGACTTCTAGGATTTTTCAGAAATAAATATTCTTCTGTTAATTTTAATATTTGATGTATTTATTGAATGATCTATTAAAAGACTAGGAAATGGAAGTTCAAAAATTGTATTACTGATTCTATTAGGATTTTTTATAAGTTTTAACTTTTAGCTTTTCTGATAATAATAATTTTTCTTTGTATTGCCCTTTGTGATTGTCTTGCAGTTTTCTTAATTTTGTTGTTTGTTACTTTTGTTATTTGAGTTGTTGGAGTTGATGTATCGTTTTTTAGTTATTGAAGTTTTTAATATGAGGTTGTTATTTTTGTTTTTGTGTTTATAGGTTGCTTTTGGTGCTCCTACTATGTTTATTTTCTTGAGGGATGTTCTTCATTGGAGATATTTTGCTTCTTTTAGGCTTTTGTTGTTGCTTTTGCTATTAAACCACTTTTCTCTCTGCCTTAAATCATTGTTATATGTTGAGATTGGTTATATGTTTTTAATGTTGAGTTTCGTATTGAGCATTGATCAGCATCCGCATTATTAAAATTCAACCAACTTCTGAATAAATTTTTTTATTTCAAAATTTTGAATAGAATTTTAATGTTATTCTATAGGTAAGTTCTAAGCTATGGTGAATTGTTCTTGCTTTTATTTTTCCTTGGTTTTTGTTTTGTCTTATTTGGTTTTTAATTTTCTCTGTCTCTTTCTTTTTTTTATGGTATTTGTGTTGCTCTCTTGTTTGTTTTTCTTTGCAGATTTTAGTGTCCTTTGTGGACTGTCNTTTGGTTTTTGTTTTGACTTATTTGGTTTTTAATTTTCTCTGTCTCTTTCTTTTTTTATGGTATTTGTGTTGCTCTCTTGTTTGTTTTTCTTTGCAGATTTTAGTGTCCTTTGTGGACTGTCTATTTTCCATTGAGATTATTGTGGTTGTAGGGGTGTTATTTGAGTTATGTTGATGTTGTTGTGATGTTGGAGTGTTGTTGAGAGTGTTTCTTAGTTGTTCTTAGTGTTTGAGTTTTGTTCTTGTTGTTTTTATTTGTTACTTGTTTGTCAATTAGGGGTGTTAATTTTCTTAGTTTTTGGTTGTCTTTTGGTTTTAGTGAACTGTAATTTAAATATCATTTTGTAACTCATTCTTTCATCTGAATAAAGCTGGTTGTGGCCCTCATATTTAAAAAGAAGTAAAAATTATGATATTCATGTGTTTTATGTTAAACACATGCACATCATTCGTTTTATGTTAAACACAATTCCTTAATGCATTTTTTATTAAAGACAACTTCATTCTGTGCTTTACCAGCTCCCTCTTCTTCTTCTTTTTTTCTTTTGTAATAGGAAACTTAAAAATATATATATTTTTTGTTCGAAAATTTATGTGGAGCGGTTTCTTATAATCATTATACCATGGCAAATCAAAAAAAAAAAATTCTTAATGCATTTAAAGAAGTTATAAATAATTTAATTTGCCAATGAGATATTTAATGGAAGTTTGAAAAATATACCAAACAAGAATCAAATTTGTATGCAAGAACTATGAACTACAAAAGTAATATTTGAGAACCAGAATGACTTTGAACATACATAGTATGATTACATAATTATAAAAATAATGATGTTTTGATATAAATATGAAATAAAATTTAAGTATTTTAGCCTAGTGCATTACTCATTAATACATATATATATATATATATATATATANATTTGTATGCAAGAACTATGAACTACAAAAGTAATATTTGTGAACCATAATAACTTTGAACATACATAGTATGACTACATAATTATAAAAATAATAATGTTTTGATATAGATATGAAATAAAATTTAAGTTTTTTCGCCTAGCGCATTACTCATTAATACATACATATATATGTACATATATATATATATATATATAATGTGTGCGTAATTTGAGAAGCTTCATATGACCAACTCTATTTCCTTTTTTGGGGATCAATTCATGCTCAAGTTGCAACATAGAATTCTTAATAGTACTTGTAAGCACATGGTATTGTCATGTGTTGAAGTGGTGATTTATTTGAGCGATTAGAATGCAAGCTTTCAAATGCATCCACATACTTTATTATATTTTCATTTGATATCTACCTGCTAAAATGTCTTCAATTTATCTTATTTAGGTTTTAGCCCTTAGTTTGACTAGTAAATCAGTTTTATCTAAATGATGAAACATTTTGGTAGCAAATCAAAATGGTCGGTTATCATATTTGGTGAATAAGGGATTTTTTACCTCATCTACCCCATCTATTCCCACTTAGAGTCGATATATAAAATAAAATATAACTTTTCATACATATATTAAATCATATGTAATATAGATATTAAGATGGTATGGGAGTGAATATGAATACTTGAGTGTCTGATACGTGAATATATGAGAATTTTATAGTATGTTATGCAAATTTTGTTTTAGTGATTTATTGCATTTTGTATGATTCTATTTAAATTTCTTCAAATGTAGCAAAAAATGATTACTTCTTTTTTTTTTCTTTTTTTTTGTGTGTAATATAAATTGAATATGGATAGGCCTCTAACAAATCTCCATCATCCAACATGAATCTCGAGATAATCTTTGGAGTAAGAAACGTTCAAACTTTGATTAAGAGTCATCTAGAACTCTGATTTCATTAAACTTATAGTCAAACTGGCCGGTTCGACAAGATAGATCCAATGATATCAAAATTGGTCAAATTTGAGTCAAATCAAGCTCAGATCAAACAATTAAACTACTTTTGAAAGTTTTTTTGGACAAGTTTGGAAGGTTAAACAAATGCAAATTACAGTGATCCTATAATCAAATCGATGAATCCAACGACCCCAAGAACGGTCAATTCCGACACCATTAAGGCACCTAATTATCCGCCAAATACCATCCAGTCAAGAGAAGCTCTCCGAGCTGTCCGACCAAAGTGGTTCATATCTCTGCATTAATTGCACCTAAAACTCTATAAATATAGCATAAATGTTTTATTTATTTGGTTTGGTTGTTAAAATAATGGTTTAGATTACAATTTTAAATTTTGCTTATTTTGGTTTACGGTTTAGATTTAGGAAAAAAATTGAACTGACCAAAAGCCGCTTCTACAACAGTGAAATCGCGATAGAAGGGGCAAGTGAATTGTGACTAACAATCATTTTTACTTGTGTCATTGCATTTGTATGTGTTTTTTTTTTAATTTTAATATATCAAAAAATTTAATATATGTATTACATGCATTAAAGCTTAAGATGCACAAAAAAATCTGATAATTTTTGGGAGTTATGAGGAGTCATATTATTGTTCATTATTTTGTATGATGAAAATTGTATGTATAACAATACATGAATATGTCTACAACTTAGCAACAATACACACTTTCATGGAATTATTTGGGCATTCGGGCCAAGTATACATTAATGTATATTATGTCGACCAGTACTTAATATTGATTGGACATTTTTTTTGGAAAAGTATATGAAAACTCTACTAGCAAGTTGTCATATGTATTGATGGAAATTATGATCTCTTCTCCAAACATTTGTAGTGGTTGAGTTTGAACATAATGAGTTATGATTATGGATTTTATAATAATTAGAGGGTTTAGTTAAGCCAGTTCGATCCCGTGAAGACCTTTACATAATATCATATAGGCATCCTTTGCTACTTAGAGCATGTGGATAGATCTTTTCTTAGGATGTACATAGACGTCGTTTGCAAACGTCTGTGAGAGAATTTTAAGAAAGCTTTGTGTTGCCTAACCATTGTTGATATTGATACTATTCGTGATAAAATGTACTCAACAAGAAACACTAATAAGGAACACACATTTAATAAACATAAGAATGAATTAAAGAATATTTAAAAAGATGCATTTGATTTGTTATTAGAATGGAATATTACAAAATTGTCATTAGTGTCTGATGGGAGAAATAGATTTGACACAAATGCTTTTGATTGTTTTAGGGGTTCTAAGATGAATAATATTTTTAATTTATTATAATTTAGTTAAATTATTTCTAAAATGTTATATCAATGCTGCACAATGGATTGAATTAGATAACATAAAAAAAATTTTCAATACGAGATTGGCTTTGCAAAGATCTAAGCATGAAATTCAATAATTTCCATGACCAATCTGTATCAATTTACATGAGTGTCAAGTCTTTGATATGGGCTTCAAAATATTTCAAGTGGATATCATCTCATCTGAAGAATGTTTGTGGATATGTAAGAAGCCATAAATATAACATGTCACATGTGTAAATTCAATTGCAATCATGAGGACTAGAAATTTAGATCATATAACCTTGATCTCAAAATTTTTTTACAATTTCAAAATTGTATAGATAGACATACGAGTCGCTGTTTCATATGATACCCATGAAAGAGGTATGAATACCATACAATCATCAGCAAGATATCATACATTTACTCCCTCCTCAATTTAGAAGACATTATGGTAGAGAAAGATCTAGCAGAGTTAAAAATAAAATGGACTAGAGTAGAAAAACAAGCACATGACAATGTAGTATTTGTAAGAATAGCAGTTACAACACTACGACATGCCCCAATAACTCAATTTCAAATAGGTATTTCAAGTGAACTATCACATAACATAATTATTTAAATAAAATTTATATTTCTTCTAATTATTATATATGGATGGTTGAGGCCGCAGACACGGGAGGCTGCTGTCGTGCTAGGTGCAATTTGACTCAAGAACAAATTGACTCATTACGAGCAGAAGCCCTCCTAGCATAGTATCATCATGAGCATCATTGAGCATCAAACCAATATCAAGAAATGTATGTATAATTTATTCTTAATAAAATTGAACTATAAACATATTATCATCTTAACAAAAATCTTCTACTAGGGATAATACTTGATAATTATTTCTATAAGTCACTGATTTTTTTTCATATCTATCATTGCAATCAGCAGGTCGTCCATATATAAAATAAGCAAGATATAATAATTACTATTTTTTTTTTGACAAAGCAACAGTGTTCTACCTGGCACTGATTTTTTTCATATCTGTCATTGCAATCAGCAGGTCGTCCATATATAAAATAAGCAAGATATAATAATTACTATTTTTTTTGACAAAGCAACAGTGTTCTACCTGACACTTCGAGCACCCACTGTTTGACATAAACTTGTCAAACCTTCTATACCACTGCATCGGGGTCTGCTTCAAGCTATCGATGCTCTTCCTCAATCTGCAGGCCCGACCTTCCTTGCCTTAAACCATGTAACCCTATGGTTGCACCATGTCCAGTTCCTCCGTTAGATCTCTAAGTAGGAAAGTTAATTTTATATCCATCGATTGTAACTGTAGATCTTCCTACAATCCAAACAGTTGTCATAATCACCACTGGGGAAAAGATTTATGTATAATACACCCCATCTTTCTGTTGGAAACCCTTCATAACTAGTTTTGCCATGTAGCTTTTGCTACCATCTAACGTCTCTTTCAGCATGTAAATCCACCTGTTGTGTAGCGCTCTTTTACTATCGAGTAGTACCGTCAAATCCCAAGTCTAATTTAACTCTAAGGACAACATTTCTTCATCCATGATATGCTCCCACTCACTTGAATCTTTAACATCAGTGGTCTTCTCAAAGCAACATGGTTCACCACTATCAGTTAATAACAAATAATATAAAGAAGAAGAATATATGTGTACAAGTCGTATTACTCTACTAGATCTCGTGACTTCAGCAATAGGTGATTGGGGAACTTCCAGTGCTTCTTCTAGTTATGTGTTATTTGTTTCTCCACCCTTCTAATCACTAGTGTCTTCTATCTCAACATACTTGAACCCTTTAGAAGTAGTTGATAGGTTATCTTGAGTTCAGATCTTCTCCTTGTACATGTTCATTTCATTGAAAACTCTGCTCTCAGGCTGACTCAGCGTTATAGCCCCAAGGATGGCGTTATATCGTCATTCAAATGCACCCTGAATTTTATGATTTTTTACATCATGATAGAGAACATAAAGTCTAAGACGTTTAAAGTCTAATTTTCCAGTTTAATATCATTCCAAAGTCTAGCATTCAAATACTCAATTCATCACATAAGGTCTTTGTTTAACAAAAACACAAAATTGGTTTTCTTATATTAATAATATTTTAACACAAACAACACAAAAAAATCTTAAAGAAAAGCCAATACAATACAAACACAGTATCTAGAAGTTCAAAAGCCTTAACAAAGACAACATCGGCACACAACATAGAAGAATAATTTACTAACACATTTATCTTTCTACGGAATCACTTTAGACTCAGTTTTGATTGGAGGTATCATTCTTCTGTTCACTCACCAAATAATTTCAATCATAGGAATGATAGAAAAGAGAGCAAAGAAAGTCTGAAGCAAATTTCTCATCTATCCACTTGTTCGTATTATACATTGTCACTTCACAATCTTGAAAACAAGTATAATTGTTGAATTGAAGTTTCAAGTGCCAATCCAAATGCTCATATTTGTGGAACAATTTTTCAAGTTTGGTGTGCAATTGAGAGATCACACCTTCAATCTTCCCAAGTTTGTCCATAAGTCACTCCAAACTCAATGTAAGAAATCCGTTGAAATACGTCTGAGCATCCTTATGCACCATCTTTTTATCTTAAAATTTCCCATTGTCATTGCTCTCCATGATCCTTAAGTTAGAAATTGATTTCTCCACTCTCAAATCTCACCAAAATGCTAAGAAAAGTCAAAGAAACACTTTCCTTCCCGTCCTGGGGCGATTTATTGAGAAAAAGAGGGAAGAAAACCAAAATTTGGCGGTTCTAAGGGAGTTAATCGAACTGTGGCGCTANGAAAAATTAGACCTCAACCAAAAATGAGGTCAATTGACAGTTTTAGAAAAAAAAAACAATAACATGTTAAGTAGTATTAATGTGAAGATTATAGGCATTGCTATAAAGACAGAAAGTTTGAGAAATAAGGTTGAGATGATGAAAATCAGTCTTATTGAAAATAAGAATATCATCAACATAGATCATGCGATTTCTATTTAACTATAGTGTCTCTGGGCAAAAGGTAATCAAATATAACATAAAGTGTATTCATAACAATGGCAAATAAGTATGATGAGAGTGGACAACCATGCTTTAATCGAGAAGAAGAAGAAAATAAATCTTTTAATTCACTATTTATAATAATAGAAAATTTGACAAATGAAGTACAAACAACAATCTAGTTAATAAATAACCAGGAATACCAATTATATGTAATCAGTTATATAAAAATCGTCTATTAATTTTATCAAAAACTTTCATGATATCAAATTAAGCACAAATGCTGGAATTAAAACAATAAAGAAGCTCATTAGCAAGAATTTATTATGAGCAATGTCTCTANTAGGATCAAAGGTTAGATTTTTTTTTTTTGTTTGGGCGGGGACAATTACATATAGATCACATAAATTTTGTTATTTACAACTTTGCCATTCTCTTTCACCTATTTTTCAAATTCTCACTCAAATATCAAAATTCATGATAAAGCCCCAACTCATATTTTTCATTTTTATTAAATTCTCAATAATTTTATTGTGGCATGAATAAATGCATCAATTTAATAGTTAAAAAATAATCACTCATATGATTAATTTACAAATATAAGTATTTCGAGTGGTCTATAAGTACTTATCCTTTTTTTTTCTCCCACGTACTAAAAGAGTCAAACGTGGCATATGATGACTTTAAATTTAAGATCTCATTAGAAATATAAAACTCTCAATTATTTGGCCAAGATATATTACATAAGCTAGAATCATATTTGAACATGTGTTCAAATCATTTTTGAATATATGTTTTCTATTAATTAAATCTTGCTTAAATCTTATAATGATTTGAATTGTGTTTACATTTTTGGGAATTTACTTACATATCACACAATTCTTATGTATTTATATATTTGTTGCGTGACACAAAATTCACGGCAATAGAATTACTAATTGATGTATTGGCGTTGCATGAAGATAGACACAAGAGTATACAATAAAAAGGTAGAAGAAAATACATTAGGATTTTTTACGTGGAAAAATTTGGAAATAAGAAAATATCATGAGACTCAACCAATCAAAGTAATTCACAATAAGTGAGTACAAAGATATACCATTTTCTCATGACATGAAGGATAAGGTTACAATTTTACACTAGTATATATACAATGTATAGAAAACTTTTAGGAGTCCCGAAAAAATCATTGTATTCATAATATGGTGGTCGTAAGTAATGATCGGTAAAACTTATCAACAGATTTTCAATATGATGTTATATATTATGATCGTATTTTAGATACAACATTAGCAAGTAGAGGTTGCTAACGGTGGCAAGCAGGATCAGTTAGATGTGATAGATGGTGGCTGACATGAGATTTTTTATGGTGGTATGTGGTTACGGTGGTCGAAAGTTAACTTCTAGTCTTTCAGTATGGAGTTGTATGTCATGATATTATTTGGGATACATTGTTTGCAAGCGGGGGTTGCCAATTGCGACGAACAGGGGTGGCCAGCAGTGGTTGACGGTGGTTTGCAACTATGAAGGCAGGAAGTTATTATCGAGTATTTGGTCTAGAATAGGTTCTAGTGTTCCTTCTCTTCCCCCTCCCCCTCAGGTGAAGAGAGGGGGTCTATCTATGGCCTTTGTGGTTGGGCCATTTAGATCTTTTGGCAAATAATTTATCCAAACACCTAATCAGATGACCTAAATCGATTCCCATTGATTATAGAGTTTTTTTTAATGATTTGAGAGCCTAAATGACCATGAAATCAAGCAAGGTTAGACTTGTTGGATTTCTCTCGTCGAGACACTCGATTTAAATATAAATATGTCAAATTTTAAGTTCATTTGACCTTCAATTGACAATCCAAAACCTTCAAAAGTGCTTTAATAGCTTTATTGGATTCAGATCGAACCAATTTTGGTATTCAATTTGTCTTGTCGGGACGATTAGTTTGAATATAACCTTTCAAAAGTTGGGGCTTTAGATGATATTTAATTTGAATATAGAGTGTTTCTTGCTTAAAAATGCCTTAAGATTCATGCCAAATAATAAATTGTATTGACGATGCATCAGTTGCACCCCTACTCCGGGTGATGTTGATTGTTTCGCCTAAAAATAAATATTCCATAAATTTATATTTTGAGACATTTTGATTTATCCTTGGGTACTTTGTAAATATCCAGGTCTCGTACTGAGCCTGTAAGTATTGCTTGGTTTCTTACTATGATGATCATAGTGAAATGGAAAATGGACAAACTCATGCATCACTTGTTTAGATGTTTAGAAAATATGAAGAGTGAATTTCTCCTTGGTGAAGAGACTCTTTCATCTCAAGAATAAGACTGCCCCTGCGATCTTCTTAGTTAGAAAATTAGTAATGACATCATCAATATGAATCAAAGGTTTAGAGTGTTGTGTGTCTCATGAAAGAAGATATATCCTAGCATTTCTCACCAGAACATTTGCCACACAGTCAAACGGTGCCGAAAAAGGATTCTCACTAGAGGGATTTGAATGTCCTGTTGGGCTGGAACGGATGAAGGGACCTATTCTTGGTGATGTTGTTGAGCCCAAAATAACTTATTTCTGGTCCTTTAGGCTCTCCTGCCTAGCCCAAGGGAAGGAGAAGCCTCAGAAAGACCTAAAACGAAGGAGAATTGGACAACAGTTAAACAAATCGAAGGTGTGACCATAAGAGTAACTATGGTCTTCCTAGAGATAATCGACAGTGCACGGTCCTTGAGAGTAGATAGCCTAGAAAACACAGAATGACCGCCAAATAGTCTTCACTCTTATTTGAGGAAGGGATAGTACCGACACAAGCAACCACAACGAGAAAAGTTCTATATGCACGACTCCCCTTCCTCTAAGGAAGGCACATGACAGATGTCTCAACAGGCGTAGGATTACCAAGGGCAATCCTAACAAGATACTTTAAGGAACTAAAGTTGATGATCCCCTCTTCTATATGAAAAACACTAAGAAAAATATAACAATGTTCTCCTCAAAAGATGTGATAGCAATCATTTTCTACCATCTATATCATGTCAATCAGAAAAAACTACCATCAAATTCAAAAAAAAAGTTGAAGGTATAATCAAAATATATAACAACACCAATTTCATATGGAAATACAGTAACTGAAATACTGAGGGTATGAAAGGGACAAAATAACATAAAAATGCTAAGCTTGACAACTGATTCATTGATTGAAGTTCAAGGTCAAGGGTAACAAAAATGACAAAAAGATGAATAATGGATCACAAAAATGTAAGCAAGACTTGTAAAATGAAGAGCGAGTCTCATCCCAAGCAGAGTTGCCAGTTTTATTTTAATCCTTTTTAACTCAACTTGTCTGATTCTCGTCTTACAGTTCTCCTTTCCAAATAACCTTATTTCTTGGATCAGCAAAAATGATTGAAAAATTAGAAAGAGAAAATACAATGAAACTAGACAAACAAAATAAAAAAAAATACGTGAAGAATTTTTATGAAGTAGACTTGGTGTGATAAATCAAGAGTGTATGCTCAAAACAAAATCAGGTTAAAACCTTTTAAAAGCATATCCATAAAGAAAACCATATATAAATTACACACATTTATAACCAAAGAACCAAAAGTTATATTTTTTAAGAGGGTGAAGAGCAACTCACAAAGTAATGTGTCCCTTTGATTAATTGCATCTTGGGATACCCAAGAATACTCTCGATTACATGAATCTTGCTAATCGTTGGCATCTGTTTTAAATTCCTTGCACATTGAACATTTTTTCGAGTGACAATGGATTATATTAGATTTTTACATAATATCTTGTCATTCGATGAGTCCATAGAGCCATCAGTGAGCACTTCTTGTGCCAGACTAAGAGTTTACCCGATTCTAGTTGTGCTCAAAATCGGCTATCGTCAGTCGACATCGGTTCCTCATTATGAGGTGAGCCTAACAACCATTCTGGTTTTTGGAGGTCACACATTAGTCATTTTGGATTTTCAGTGGCTTGTACGAGTCATAAACTCTCTTTCACAGAACTTCGAACGTCGAAAGATCCTAAGGGCTCGGTGTGACCACGCCTAGAGTGGGTGTGGGCACACCTAGCCCTTAACGTGATTGTTGATTTCATTTTTTATGAGGTCTTATAACACTTCTTATATTTTATCTTTTCTCGCATATTATTATTTTTACATCAACTATTTTTATTAATAAAAATATTTTCTTTTGATTCCCTAAGTACATCTCGTCACCTGTTTAATAAATGTTTGTTATTTTATCTCACATAGAATTAGTTTCTTAATGAACATCCCAAATCCTCAAATCTAGAAGTTTACTCAAAAAAATAATTTATTTGTGTCTTTCAGGTGCCACAATCTAATTTTATGACAATAATTTATTGTATTTTTTATCTTCCGACTTGTCTTAAAGTCTATAACTAACAATCGATGTTCAGTACTTAAATTTTTATTTGAAATGACCTTACAATGTTTAAAAAATATATGAGTAAAAATAGAGTTTAGTTGTTCCATATGTAAATACATAGGATATGGGTGGTATGCGGTAAATATTCTTAGTCCACATAACAAAATATCAAACTAACACTGCTCTTTAAATCGAAAAACATATGCATCTATCAAG
>JXCR01143352.1:172211-220049 GCA_002079205.1 Phalaenopsis hybrid cultivar
GGGGGAGAGGGGGGTAGAGAGAGATTGTTATATTTTTTCTTCCTTACTTTTGATTAATAATTCTGTTTTCTTCTTTAATGAAAAGAATCAAGGTAAGAGAGTGTGCTTTATTTTTTGACTATGGTTTTGGAGTGTGAGAGTTTTTTTTTTTTGTGTTTCTTTTTATCTTTTTTTGGTCCTTTCACTTTTTAAGTTTTGTCCTTTTTCTTTCGACTCGTCACAGCTAATTTTATGTCTTGTTACTTTACGTCTCTATCTTCTTCTCTTTTTCTTCTTTTTTTCTTTTCTTTTTCTTTTTTGATTTCTTGTTTTGATTTCTTATTTCTCCGTTTTAGCCTTTCTTAGACTCTGAAAGTTTTTTGTTTTGTAGGCGGCACGCTCTATGTTCACCGCATCTTTTAGGATGTTAAATTCATATATGTTGTTTGGACTGTGCCCAAGGAATAGAGTTGGATTCCGGGAGATGGAGAAAGAGAGGGAAATAAAGAGAAAGAGGGTTGGTTCGTCAAGTGGCAAATAAGGGTGGTTCCCGCGCTCGACGACCATTTTTATTCCACACTAGTTTACAGGGGGGGGGGGAGCGCCTCATGAACCCCCTTTTAAATTCCAAGGTGCCATTTATTTATAGAAAAATAAAGGGGTGAAGAAGGAGATTACATTTATGCATTTGTTATGAGCGGGGTTATAAGGGGTACTCTGGTCTTTTTCCTGCTCGACCTGATCCTCCTAGAGTTCTTTCTCTTTGTTGGATTCATCGGCATCGGGTGGTCGTTCGACGTGGCAGAGTGACAAATAAAATATCAAATTTTACGTATTAAATATGTAAAGACAAAGAATTGTGTGGTATGCATATAAATATCTCTCTTTTAAGTGTATTTTTTAATATTTATATATTTATTAATATATAAGAATTGAGTGGTATGTATGTAGATTTTTGGTTTTTAAGAGTTGGTTGGCCATGGTGGCCAGTCGGACAGGTGAGGCGGCCGACCCGTGAATGGCCGACCTGAGGGGGAGTGTTGTGCGGAGGCTGGCTAGTAGGTTGTCGGATAAAAGGTGAGGTGGTAGATCAGAAGTTTGTCGGCAAGATTTGGTGGCATTTATGTGAACTTGCTGTTTGACAAGTGGTCGGCCAATTGGCGGTAGGCCAGAGCAGCGAGAAAGCCGGCCGGAGGGAGATGTGGCCGACCAGTAGGGGGTAGATTGACTGGCGAGAGGTTGACAGACAAGATTTGGTAGTGTATATATAAACCTTTTGTTTTTAAGAGTTGGTTGGGTCATGGTGGCCGACCAGACCAGCGAGGCGGTCAGCAAGTGGATGGTCGTCCGGAGGGGCGACTGACAGATGAAGCGGCTAGTCAGAGGTTGGCCGACAAGATTTGGTGACGTTTATGTAAATTTTTTTTTCTAAAAGAGTTGGTCAGTCATGGTGGCCAACTGGTCGGGTGGTCCTTCATAGAGCCAGTCTACGTGGCCGGCCTTCCAGGTCCGTGGTTTCTAGCGCGATTTTGGCGTCAGCCATTCTTCTGGCTCAGCGATGTCATATTTTTGGGCTATACAGAGTGTTATGCATGCAAATCTTAGTAATCCTAACAAGAAAGGGGTATTTATATACATATCACAAAATTTTTACGTATTTACACATCTCATACCATAAACTTTCATATATACACACATAACACACAAATCCTTGATATCACACCAAAAATTTAAGGAAAAGAGCATTTATATACATTGCACAAAATTCTTATATATTTCCACATCTCATACATATACTTTCTTATTTACACGAATGTTGTTGTGGTATATATGAAATTTAAAACGATCGACGACGAAGTGAAAAATAGAACGAAGAAATTCACACCAAAAGAACACACAGATTTACGTGATTCGGCAAATTGCCTACATTCACGGAGTTGCAGTGGATTTTATTAATTGAGAAAATTACACCAGTTGATCGTCTCCAATTACAAGAGCGAACATTCCTTTCACTTTTTCACTCTTCTCTCTCTACACCGAGATACATCGAAGAACAAGAACACCAAAAAAGAAGAAATACATACAAGAGAAAAAAAAATTATTTCTCCTCTGCCGCAAGCCAACAAGAAGAAATCAATAAGAGAAGCTTCTTTTTCCACTATCTTCTTCTTCCTTCTGCCAAGCACACAAAAACAATTAAAGAAAGAACACCTTGTGAAAACACATTTTTTTGCCTTTTGCTTTCCGTAAGCCTCAAGAAGAATCTAAGAGGAAATCTCCTTTCCTGTTTCTGCAAATTGAAGGAGATAAAAGTTTTCATGTTTCCGCGAACTGAAGGAGGCGAACGTTCTATTTTCGCAAGAGACGAGAGTTTGGCGATTTTTTGGGAGAGACGGAGACGGGAGAATCGTTTTTGCTAACCAGATAGGAGCAGAAGGGAGTTTGGCACGTAAGAAGAAGGGGGAAGCTAAGAGCAGTTACTTTTATATATATATATATGATATTTAATTTGAATATAGAGTGTTTCTTGCTTAAAAATGCCTTAAGATTCATGCCAAATAATAAATTGTATTGACGATGCATAAGTTGCACCCCTACTCCGAGTGATGTTGATTGTTTCGCCTAAAAATAAATATTCCATAAATTTATATTTTGAGACATTTTGATTTATCCTTGGGTACTTTGTAAATATCCAGGTCTCGTACTGAGCCTGTAAGTATTGCTTGGTTTCTTACTATGATGATCATAGTNCAAGACCCATGTCTTTACACCAGAAGACTAACTGAAGCTGTGCACAACTTCAGATTCTCCAAAGTAACACCCTTTGCCAACATATAAGCAGAGTTTTGGCTTCCACAAATTTTCTCAAGCATCAATTGACAGTCATACAACAATGATCGTATGAAGTGATACCTGATCTGAATGTGCTGAGTCCTGGACTGAAATTCTGGATTTCTGACAAGGAATATGACGTTCTGACTATCACTGTAGAGAATACCCTTCTGATTCTTCTTGCCTAATTCTTCTAAGAAGCCATGTAGCCATATCATCTCCTTTGCAACCTCTGACACTACTATGTACTCAGCTTCTGTAGTAGATAACGAAACTGTCTTCTGCAGATTAGAGCCCCGTGACACTGCAGTGCCACCAAAAGTATAAATATAGTCTGTAGTACTTCTTCTAGTATCAATGTCTCCAGCTAGATCAACATCAACATAGCTCCATACCTCTGAACTCTTTCTTGAGAAACACAAGAAAATTTCAACAGAGCCTCTTAGGTACCTCAAGACCCACTTCACTGCTTCTCGATGTTCCTTTCCAGGATTACTCATGTATCTGCTAACAACTCCCATTGCATGGGCAATATCTGGTCTGGTGCAAACTATAACATACATAAGTGAACCAATGGCTGAAGCATAAGAAGCCTTACTCATGTGATCTCGTTCCTCCTTTGACTTAGGTGATTGATTCTTATTAAGTTTGAAGTGACTTCCCAAGGGTGTGCCAACTGATTTGGTTTTATCCATGTTAAACCTGCTAAGTACCTTTTTCACATACTCAGCCTGAGAGAGTTTCACATGTCTCTGACTCCATCTCTGATAATTCTCATACTAAGGATTTGCTTTGCCGCTTCCAAATCCTTCATTGCAAAGTGCTTTGACATATGCTCCTTCAGATTATTGATCTTCTCAATACTAGCACCTGCAATAAGTATATCATCTACATGCAGCAGTAGGATGATATAGGAATTGTCAAAATACCTAACATAGCAACAGTGATCTGCCCAACATCTGTTGTACCCTGCACTGTGCATGAAATTATCAAAATTTTTGTACCATTGTCTAGGAGCTTGCTTCAGGTCATACAAGTTCTTCTTCAATCTGCAAACTGACTCTTCTTTTCCCTGTACCACAAACCTTTCAAGTTGGTGCATGTAGATGTTTTCTTCAAGATCCTCATGAAGAAAGACTGTCTTCACATCTAACTGCTCAAGGAAGAGATCTTCAGTAGCCACCATAGACAGTACAATTATGATGGTTATAAGCTTCACCAAAAGAGAGAATTTTGAAATAATCAATACCATGCTTCTGCTGAAAACCCTTTACAACAAGTCTAGCCTTGTACCTCTTACTGCTATCATGCTTAGTCTTCACCCGGTATACCCCTTGTTGTGTAATGCCTTCTTCCCAGATGGAAGTTCTGACAACTCCCAAGTCTGGTTTTCTAGTAGAGAATCCATCTCCTCCTTCATGGCTAGCTTCCACTTGCTTGAATTTTCATCTTGTAAGGTTTCTTCATAACTCTGAGGTTCTCCACTATCTGTCAGCAGAATGTAGTTTAAAGTTGGAGAATAACGCTGTGGAGAACGTCTAGCCCTTTCTGACAGGCAAACTGCAACTGTAGGGGTAGACTACTCTGAAACTGACTGCGGAACAATAAAAGTGGATGCCCCAGATCCATTCTCCTCATCACCTGCATCTCTGTCATGCACTGTGACCTCTGGTAAATCCTCAAATCTTACCAACTCAGATTCCTTCAGTGTTGTTTCAGAAATTGTAGTGGACTTATCCTTGTACATAACTTTCTAATTGAAAATCACGTTTCTGCTTCTTATGATCTTCCGACCCTAATCATCCCAGAAACGATATCCAAATGTCTCATCTCCATAGCCAATGAAATAACACCTCTTTGAATTAGCCTCAAGCTTACTTCGAGCATAAGGATTAATGAGAATATAAGAAAGACAACCAAAAGTCTTAAGGTTATAAAATTTTATCTCCTTCATACTCCAGACTTCTTCAGGTAATTCACAGTTTAATAGAATAGATGACCACCTATTGATCAAATAAACTGCAATACCCGTTTTTCCTCAGAAAGTAAGTGCTAGTCCGGCGTGCAATCTCATGCTTCTAGCCCGCTCATTAATGGTCATGTTCATGCGCTTTGCAACATCATTTTGATGTGGTGTCCCTGGAGTGGTCTTCTCCATTCTGATTCCCTGAGCTGCACAGTACTCCTTGAACCCACCATCAATGTACTCACCACCATTATCAGACCTCAAACATTTCAGCTTTAAGCATGTCTCTGTCTCAACCATGGCCTTCCAAATCGTGAATACACTGAATACATCGGATTTATACTTCAAGAAATAAACCTATACCTTTCTGCTATGATCATTAATGAACGTGACGTAGTAACGAGAGCCTCCAAGAGATGCCACTAGAGAAGGTTCCCACACATCTGTGTGTACAAGATCCAGTTTTCCTGCCTTTGGCATCCTGCCACCTTTCAACAAACTGACTTTCCTCTGCTTCCACATAATGCAGCTCTCATAGATGCCAAGATCAACTGACTTCAGTTCTATTAGCTTACCTCTGGACTGAAGTTCTTTCATACTTCTCTGACTCATGTGACCAAGTCTGCAATGTCACAACTCTGTTGTGCTCTCTGCAACAGTAATATCAATACTGTTAATTAAACTAGTAGTCATACACAACATAACTATTTTATTACCCTCAGCCAGTACCAGTGCTCCTTTAGTAACATTCCAGGTGCTATCTGAGAACATTACTAAATGTCCACACTCATCAAGCTGTCCAACAGAAATATGGTTCTTCTTTAGTTTAAGAATGTGTCTGACCTTTTGCAGAGTCCACTTGTTCTTGTTTGGAAGTGCAATGTCAATATCTCTCATTCCTACCACGTTCAGAGCTTCTCCATCTACCAGATATACTTTCCCAAAGTCACTTGCATTATAATTCCATATCAATTCCTGATGGAAAGTTGTATGGAAAGAAGCTCCTAAATCCAGTATCCAGTCATCAACAGAACTATGAACTGCCAATAGTAGTGCATCATGTGTTTCTTCAGTTACCACATTGCACTGTCATTCTCCTTCTTCTTAGGATTCATGCAGTTCCTCCTTATGTGGCCAGTTTTGCCACAATTCCAGCAAGTTACTTGTTTACCAGGCTTTGACTTGCTCCTACTTCTGTTATTCGATTTTGATATTCCCCTGTTTGAGTTCTTATCATGTGATCTCTCTCTGGAATAAACATTTAATGTTGAACTTGAACCTGAGATCTCGCCAGAATCTTTCCTGCGCACCTCCCCAGCCAAAATTAAATCACGAATATCTTTATATTTCAATTTTGATTTACCTGCATAATTACTGACAACCATCCTCATAGCTTCTCAGCTTTTTGACAATAAAGCCAACAAGATCAGTGCACATATCTCATCATCAAATTCAATTTTCACATACGATAATTGATTTGTGATAGTATTGAAATTATTCAAGTGTTGTACAACAGACGTACCTTTCGCTCAAATTGAATAAATTCTTCATCAAATATACCTTGTTATTCACTGATGGCTTTTCATACATACCTGACAGGGTTGTCATAAGATCTGCAGTCGTCCTCTCATTGACGACGTTATGTGCAATGGACCTCAATAGGGTCAATCGAATAACCCCCAGAACATGTTGATCCAACAGATTCCATTCAACTTCATCCATTCTTTCAGGTCTTTTCCCCAATAACGGAAGATTGAGTTTCTCAGAGGTAATCCTCTATCTGCATCATCCAGTAACCAAAATTCGTGTCATCGAACCTCTCAATCCCTGAAACCTTCACTTCATCCGTAGCCATTGACTCTGATACCAGTTGTTGTGGTATATATGAAATTTAAAACGATCAACGACGAAGTGAAAAAAAGAATGAGAAAATTCACACCAAAAGAACACAGATTTAAGTGGTTTGGCAAATTGCCTACATCCACGGAGTTACAGAGGATTTGATTAATTGAGGAAATTACACCAGTTGATCGTTTCCAATTACAAGAGCGAACTATTCCTTTCACTTATTCATTATTCTCTATCTACACCGAGATACACCGAAGAGCAAGAACACAGAAGAAGAAGAAATACGTACAAGAGAAAAAAAAACTTATTTCTCTTCTGCCGCAAGCCAACAAAAAGAAATCAATAAGAACAACTTCTTCTTCCACTATCTTCTTCTTCCTTCTGCCAAGCACACAAAAACAACTAAATAAAGAGCACATTGTAAAAACGCCTTTTTCTGCCTTTTGTTTTCCGTAAGCCTCAAGAAGAATCCAAGAGGGAATCTCCTTTCCCATTTATGCAAATTGAAGGGGACGAAAGCTTTCCTTTTTCTGCAAACTGAAGGAGACGAACGCTCTGTTTTTGCGAGAGACGAGAGTTTGGTGAATTTTTAGGAGAGGCAGAGACGGGAGAACCGTTTCTGTGAACCAGATAGGAGCAGAAGGGAGTTTCACACGTAAGAAGACGGGGGAAGCTAAGAGCAGTTACTTTTATATATATATATATATATATATATATATATATATATATATTTATTTATTTATATTTGTTTAACGGGGCTCCACATAACAAATATCACTCAAATCTTTTCATGCATAGGTTTAAAACACCAAGTTGCAATGTATGTGAATATGAAAGTGTGAGATCTGTAAATAAAGAAGAATTGTGCGCTAGTTATGTAAATACATTGTAATTGAGTGGCAATGTTTGTAAAATATGAAGTTTAGGTGTTGGATATGTTTAGAATAAGCCCTAACTATAAACAAGAAAGCATGTAGAAATTAAGTTTAAATGTTATATATGTAAATAAATTTGAATTGAGTGATACATTTGGATTCCTTACCGAGATCGTGAGCCAAAGAATTTATACCGAGGAATAAAACAGCATGGCGAGCGAGAATACCAAGCGAGTAAGAATGAAAGGGGGAGAAATACAAAATTACCTTCTTTAAGGGCATGATTTCCTCGCCAGAGTTGAGCACAGTCATGGTCACTAAGAGAGAAAACCAACAGAGAGGAAAGAAATATGATGTTTTTGGCTCTCAGGTTTGATTTGATACTAATTTTCGAGTTATTATCGCCTAAAATTTCAGCCCTTAAATTTGTCGGCCGAAATTTCAACAGTTTCCAAGTAATTTAGAAATCAATCAAAAATGACAATTAGATTTTTAGCCGTTATACTAACTTGACTGAAAATTCAACATATTGTTCAGCCGCTAATCTATTGTTGACCATTTGGCCACATATTTGGTTGGCAAATACCCGGTTGAATAAAATATGCCGATCATTCTATTGATTTGGACAGCTTCTTCTGAATTGCGAGAGGAAGCTCAACAACTAAGGATCTATTTGGGGCAACTGCAACTTATTTATATGCTGTTGAGCAGCAACTTTGCCAGAAAGCTGTTGTCGTCAAGTTGTGTGTTTGTTTGTTTAGTGCGGTTATACAATACGTGTGCTTCAGTTGTTTATGACAAAAAGATTTGTCTGCCCTTGTATTATTGTGTTTTTTATAATAGAAGTAATCGAATTTGCATAATTTATATGTGAAAACAAAAATAAGATTCAACATCCCCAAAAAAACCATATATTCAAATAATACAACAATAAAATGAAATCTCTCTAAACAATGAGTTACATAGCAAAAGTAAAATTAAAACTACTGAAACAACAAGTAACATTGTGATGATATTGGTTTTGAAGTGAAGAAGTCCGACTTTAAGAGAAAATTGCCTCTAAAAAAAAACTCTTCATGCTAGATTACTATCTGAAGTAGAATCGTCGAGTTGATCCGCCCACCTGAGGAAGTTACAGTCTTTCTATGATCTATTCCTCAGACACAAAAAATTTTCTTCCGCAACAGTGCTTTTGTCATGAAGTGTGCAGAAAACATAGCCGTCAGCAGTAGCAATACAAGAGTCTAGATGCACCAGAAATTCTCGAACTCATAATTTTTGTAGGTTTAAAATCACAAACAGTTAGATGTAACATTAACCAAAAACACATAGTTTCATAAACCCGTGAGAGGTCTCATAGCAAAGGAAAAACCGTCGAATAACAGTCAAATAATTTGACATTGTAAGAACACAGAAGACCTCAAAGAAAGGGGATCTTGGTGGTTTTTAAACCATGTACTTCTGTGTTATGTATCACCTTAAAGACCATCCAGAAGAACTCTAAGAATCTTATGACGGAAAAAGTAATGGATCTTGGTTGTCTTGTCGGCAATCATGTCAAAACCCATAGCAACATATAGACCATCAAGAAGAACCTCCCAACTAGCCTTTGCTTGGAAGTTCATCGGTCAGAATTCATTCCCTTTGTCATCTGTTTCCGGACCATCCTTGAGTGGGGTGGGGACAAAAAAAATTGAGGAATGCTCTGCCCTATTAGTCCGAATAACTATTTTTGGTTGCACACAGGTGATTGTACCTACTCTCATTTAGGCACAGTTATTACCTACCATGAAAAACTAATTGAAATAATCATTCATCATCAAACTGCAACAAAATTTATTTCACTAACATTTCAAACAAAGCCTCTTTCATGCAAAAACCAAGTGATCGCATCAGGAAATAGATTGTAGCATTAACAAATATATAACCAGACAATGAACAGCATATTTCCATAAGTTTACAAGACAACGACTCTGTATATGGATATAATTGTTGTTATACAAAACGGTAAGAATCTGCAATTAACATCCCAGTTTCAAGCAAAAAACCAAACACAAAAAAAAGTATGAAATTCAGAGGAACAAGAAGAAGAGAAGTGATAAACCATGAGAACATAATCCGCCATCGTCTTGCTCAACAGTCTTAAGCCACGGTCTTCTCATACTTGAGAGGCTTAACCACCTCCCATGTGAAGTCAGCATCATCCCTGCCAAAATGACCGTAAGCAGCCGTCTTCAAGAACCTGCCATTGCCACCCCTCTTCAGATCAAGATTGATGCTAATCATACCGGGCCTGAAATCAAAATTCTCCTTCACTATACTGAGGATTTCCCTGTCCGGAATCTTGCCGGTGCGATAGGTATCAACGAAAACTGACAGAGGCTCCGGCACACCAATGGCGTAAGAGACCTGAACAATGCAGCGCCTCGCAAGCCCGCTGGCCACCACACTCTTAGCGGCTTGCCTGACAATGTAAGCACCGCTGCGATCGACCTTCGTTGGATCCTTTCCGGAGAAGGCTCCGCCACCATGAGCTCCCCAGCCGCCATAAGTGTCGATAATGATCTTCCTGCCGGTGAGGCCTGCGTCGCCATGAGGACCACCGATGACAAAACGACCGGATGGATTGAGATGGAAAATGGTTTTCTCATCCAGGTATTGTTCGGGGATCACCGGCTTGATGACATGTTCCTTGAGGTCAGCAGCAATCTCATCGTTGGTGACAGTTTCATCATGTTGGGTGGAGATGAGGACTGTATGAACTCGAATCGGAACCATGGCTCCGTTGTCGTTGCGGTACTCAACAGTGACCTGTGTCTTCCCATCGGGTCTCAGCCAGGAGCATGTTCCATTCTTGCGGACCTCAGTGAGCTTAGCTCCGAGCTTGGTTGCCAGGACATGGCTGAGAGGCATGTACTCAGGGGTCTCATCCGTGGCGTAACCAAACATATGCCCCTGATCACCGGCGCCAATCTCCTCAGGGAGCTTGGTGAAGTGGCCATGAACGCCCTGAGCAATGTCAGGAGACTGCTGCTCTATGTTCACAAGAACATTGCAGTGGTCGGCATCGAGGCCAACATCATCGGAGATGAAACCGATGGAACGACAGGTATCACGAACGATCTTCTCATAATCGACATTAGCTTTAGTGGTGATTTCACCGAAGACCATCACCATGTTCGTTTTGGTGCAGGTCTCGCAAGCAACTTTGCTGTCAGGGTCCTGAGCAAGGCATGCGTCAAGAATGGCGTCGGAGATTTGGTCGCATAGTTTGTCTGGGTGCCCCTCGTTTACAGATTCGGAGGTGAAAAGAAAGGTGTCTGCCATTTCTTATAGCTGAAAGAAGAATACAGAAGTGAATGAAAAAAATAGATATTAGAATGCTTGTCGATAAAAAAAAAGGAAATTGATCAAACATTAGTGTCTCTAGAGTTACAATCTCTAGGGCTGTCAAAAAAGTTCGTTGTTCGCGAACAGTTCGTGTTCGGTTCGTCAATGAGTTCGTGTTCGATTNATATCAAACAAGTTAATAGTAGAACCGAGTTATATTTTATTTCACAATCATAACTTAAATCCCATATAAATAAAAAACTGATGTTTTCAATATTTCTTAACATCTGCTAATATTATCACAATATTTTGCGTTTACACAAATAAATTATTTAGTCATGTCATTTCAAAGTGCTACTTAATTGCAGGTTTTTTCAAAGGATCATTTAATCCTAAATTATTTTTCTTCTAATTTGTTAAGCACATAAAGGTGCACATTATAAGATTAGACCTGATTTGAAATAATTAACCAAGTATGATCAAGTTATGCCCAATATGTTCCAAAACCACACCTAAGATGACTCAACACCGAAAATGGCATTTTAGTATAATAAAATTGAAAAACCAATGTCTGAGTGTGGTGTTAAATAAGTTAGGGTTCCCACATTACGGTCAGATGTGGGTAAAGAAGTTTGTCCATGAAATTAATATTAGGATATGACCCTCACAAGTAAATTAATGGAATTAGTTGATATTATGATTCATAGAAAAATAAATATTTTATGTATTAAAGAATCTAAATGAGTTTGAGAAAATGCTAAGAAAATTGGTAGTTTGGGTTTTAAACTTTGGTGTTCAGGTTAGAGTTGTATTAGAAATAGTATAGGTGTAATTATAGATATGAGCTTGAAAGATAATGTTGTAAAAATTAATAGAATTGGAGATAGAATTATGACCCTTAAGATTGTTGTTGATACTAAGATGTTTAATAGTATAAGTGCTTATGTTGTTCAAGTAGGTTTAGATATAGATTCTAAAGAATGTTTTTGGAATGACCTAGAAAGTTTAATACAAATGGTACCTCTTGAAGAAAAAAAAATTATTGGAGGAGATTTAAATGGACATGTCGGTAGAGTGAGAAATTTTATAAATATTCATGGTGGCTGTGGTTTGGAGTGATTAATGAAGAAAGTAAAGACATATTAGACTTTGCTTTAGCATATAATTTTGTTATTGCTAATATTTTATTCAAAAAAAAGAGACGTGCATATTATTACTTATAAGAATGAATCTAATAATGCACAAATTGATTATTTTCTTATGAGAAAATGTGACCGTAGAGAGTAAAGATTGTGAGGTAATTCTAAGTGAAAATTTAAGTACTCAACATCGATTATTAGTTTTGAATTTTAAAATTAATAGTTGTAAAATAAAGAGTACTAGGATTCATTGTCATAGAATTAGATGGAGATACCTAAAAGACAAAAATAAAATTATTTTTATGAGTAAACTTCAATATTTCAAGATTTGAGATGCTAATGAAGAAGTAAACTCTATGTGGGATAAAACAACAAAACCTTGAGGCAAAAGTTATACTTGGATAATTAAAAAGGAATAGTTTCTATAAGTAAAAATAGTTGGTGATAAAATAATAATGTGCAAGTCAAAATAAATATAAGAAGTTATGTTATAAAAATTGGTTTAAATGTAAAAGCTTAGAGAACTGAAAAAAATATAAAACAACCTGTAGAGTCTGAGGGAATAATTTGTGATGCTGAAAATTATGCTTTTAATGTCTTTATAATAAATTAGATACTAAAGTGGGTGAAAATTATATGTATAAACTAACCAAATAAAGAGAAAAGAAAAGTAAAGATTTAACGCAAGTAAGGTGTATTAAAAATGAAAATCTAAGAGTGCTTTTTTTTAAAAAAAAATATTCAACATAGATGGATGAGTTATTTTGATAAATATTTCAATTAAGTTTCTGAAAATACGATCGATCTTAGTGATCTTAATAACATTAAATGTTTCATTTTTACTGTTTTAGTAAAAAAAAAGTTGATGATACTTTAAAGAAAATCAATGGTAGAAAGTCTGTTGGACCTGATCATATCCCAATTGAAATACGAAAATATTTAGGAGATTTGAGAGTTTCTTGGCTTAATAAACTCTTTAAATTAATTTTAAAAATAAAAAAAAAGATGCTTGAGGAGTGGATGAAGAGTATTTTGGTCCCCTTTTTTAAGAGTAAAGGGATGCATGTACAAGAGTGTGCACATTATAGAGGAATTAAGTTGTTGTTTCATACTTTAAAATAATGAGAGAGGGTAATTGAACATATGTTAAGACGTATTACAAAGATTTCTCATAATCAATTTGGATTTATGCAGGGCAGGTCTATTATGGAAGTTATACATTTATTGAAAGGTTTGATGGAGAAGTACAGAGAGAATAAGGAGGATCTACATTTGATTTTTGTTGATTTAGAAAAAAAGCTTACAATAAGGTCCCAAGAGATATCCTTGGAGAGCTATAGAGAATAAATATGTTAATATGATATATATTCAAGTCTTTATAAATATGTATACTAGAGTTGTTACTTGTGTTCGAACAGAAGGAGGATTGACCAATTATTTTTCTATTTCAGTTGGATTACAACACAGATCGACTTTAAGTCCATTTCTTTTTGCTTTAGTTATGGATGCTTTTATTGGACATTTATAGGAGGATTTACCTTAGTATATGCTTTTTGCTTTTTGCTGATGATATCTTTCTTGTGGATAAGACTAGAGAAAGAGCTCAGGAAATACTTGAATTATGGAGGTCTACTTTGGATTTTAAAGGCCTTCGTTTGAGTAGAACAAAAACTGATTACATAGAATGTAAATTTAGTAGTAGTAGCTCTAGTGATAGAGTTGTAACTATGGGTGATCAAATTATTAAAAGGTGTGAACTTTTTAGATATTTCAGTTCTATTGTTCAAATTGATGGTGATATAAATGGGGATATTATTAGTAGAACTCAAGTTGGTTGGTTGAAGTGGAGGAATGCTTCCGGCCTATTGTGTGATAGAAAAGTACCGCTTAGATTGAAAAGAAAATTTTATAAGATGATGGTGAGACCTGCAATGCTTTATGGTGTAGAATATTGTCCTCTAAAAGAGAAGCGTAAAACTAAATTTAGTGCTGCCGAGATGAGAATGCTTGGTGGATGAGTGACTTTACTCTTAGAGACAAATTGCAAAATGAATATATCTGTGAAAGGGTTGGTGTAGCTCAAGTGGTGGACAAAATCAGAGAGAGTCATCTTAGATGATTGGTCACATTAAACGTTTACCATTTTATGATCCGGTTGGGAGAGTAGATGTTTTAGATTCGTCTTGTGTTAAGAAAGACAGAGGTAGACCTACAAGGACTTGGGCATATTATATAAAAAATTATATTAATTTATTAGAATTAAATGACAATATGACACTCAATAGAACGCAATGGAGAAAAATAATTCATGTGGCCGACCCCACTCATGGGGATAAAGGCTTGTTGTTGTTGTTGTACAATTGAAAAACACTTTAAGCTGATGCATTTTCTTATCAGTACTAAATCACTTTATCCATCTTTAATCCTTAGGAATCACAAAGATAACAAAATTTTGTGGCTCCATATGGCAACACTAAACATAGATGAATCAACCACATAGATCCCGACACACTTTGGTTGTTACCACTATAAGCACTATTGGAAATATTGAGAGATGGAAATGATATCTATATTTAGTNACAATCTCTATGAAGAAATATAAAACAAAGTTAAAAATTAAGCACATCGCAATGAAGGCAGTACGAGAATACAAAACTGACAAATTTTATCTTCCTTCAATTTTTCCTTTCGACATGAATTATTAGCACTTCTATAGCAAGAATTTCAGTTTAACGACAAAAGTCAGTTTCTTTCCTTCAAAAGCCAAAACCCAAGTAAGAGCTTAAACTTTATCAAGAAATCACCCATGAAGGGAATAAGACAAATATTAAAGTATAAATGCATAGGGTTGTTAGCCAGCTTATTTCGAGCTTAGTTGGGGCCAGCTCAAATCAGCTCAAATGTATTGAATTTAGATTAAAATTGGCTCGTGGTTTGTTATGTTCAATTTCGAGCTAGCTTAGTTAGGGGCGGCACCAACCTCTTTTTTGAAAGGAATTGCCCTCCTAGACCTAACGTGAGAGGGCTAGGGTAACGAAGGGTAAAATGTATTTCAAGATGGGCAAAACCGATATTTTAGGAGGGACACAAGAACAAATTGCTCTCTCATATAAGTAAAAAATCTAAAATTGAGGGAGCTAATTTCTCTCGAAATTGAAACTCAAATTTGAGTTAATTGAATCCATTCTGGCTCGATCCAGCTCGAAATCGAAACAAGGTGGCTCAAATAGAGTTATTTGGATATGTTCCAACTCGAAATTCGCTTTTAGCTCATTATATGTAATTTTAACTAGCATTATATATAATTTTTATCAATAAAAAATTTTGAGCTTATTCATGTATGGCTTGAATCAGTTAAAAAAAAAATCAATTCGAAATTTTGGTTCATAGTTTGACTCTTTTATTTTAATCCGATCTCAATCCTAACTAATATTTGAATCAATTTTTGAAAAATTAACAATGTACGGGCTAAATTCATAGCCCTATATATATGCATAAGTTAAGAAGCTGCAAATTATAACCAAACCAAGATATTTACAAAATTAATTAAAGAATGGAAACACCGAAGGGAATAAGATTGCAAGATAGGACACCAAAAATCGGGAAAACAAGCTCACCAGGAAGATAAAATTTAAAGGTCACCAGACCTAAATTTAAGGGTTCAATATGACAAAGAAAATACAGAAATTGCGTCGTGATAAACACATCAGAAACAAGCTACTTGATAGAATCAATCAATGAACAGATGTGTTAAATCGCCATACTCCAACTAAATCAAATGAATATTCAATAATCACAATTTCTCAACAAAATGCCGATCGATGNAAATCAATCAATGAACAGATGTATTAGATCGCCATACTCCAACTAAATCAAATGAATATTCAATAATCACAATTTCTCAACAAAATGCCGATCGATGACCTAAACTGCAAGTTCGTAAAATGTAAGCATCATCAACAACAACAGCAACAAATGAATCATTCAAAAAACAACTTAGAAGCGCAAATCTCAACACCTCAAACTTGAAAAAAGAAAAAATAAACGAAAAAACCCATTAGATCTACCTAGATCTAATCCCTTCCGATTCAACCAAACTAATCACACCCACCAAATCAAACTAAATCAGGGAACACGATGCAAAATTTTAAAAAAAAAAACATAACCTAATGCGTCCGGTAAAAACCATGAAGAAATTAGGGTTTCCTTCCTCACCTCTGGCTGGGCACGAAATAAAGCGAAGAAATAGCACAATCTCCCCCTTCACCTCCTCTCTTCGCCAAGGAAATGAGAATCGGATATCTTTCGCGGCCTTCTACCGATGCCTCGCTCGCCTATTTATAGGTGTGGGACGCTTCTCAGATCCAGATCTTTCAACCGGATACAACGGGTGGTCCATTTCNGACAACAACAGCAGCAAATGAATCATTCAAAAAACAACTTAGAAGCGCAAATCTCAGCACCTCAAACTTGAAAAAAGAAAAAATAAACGAAAAACCCCATTAGATATACCTAGATCTAATCCTTTCCGATTCAACCAAACTAATCACACCCACCAAATCAACCTAAATCAGGGAACACGATGCAAAAAAAAAAAAATTTTAAAAAAAACATAACCTAAAGCGTCCAGTAAAAACCATGAAGAAATTAGGGTTTCCTTTCTCACCTCTGGCTGGGCACGAAATAAGGCGAAGAAATAGCACAATCTCCCCCTTCACCTCCTTCACTTCGCCGAGGCAATGAGAATCGGATATTTTTCGCGGCCTTCTACCGATGCCTCCGTCGCCTATTTATAGGTGTGGGACGCTTCTCAGATCCAGATCTTTCAACCGGATACAACGGGTGGTCCATTTCNTCTTCTCTTCGCCGAGGCAATGAGAATCAGATTATCCTTCGCGGCCTTCTACCCATGCCTCGGTTGCCTATTTATAGGTGTGGGACGCTTCTCAGATCCAGATCTTTCAACCGGATACAACGGGTGGTCCATTTCCGNTCTTCGCCAAGGAAATGAGAATCGGATATCTTTCGCGGCCTTCTACCGATGCCTCGGTCGCCTATTTATAGGTGTGGGACGCTTCCCAGATCCAGATCTTTCAACCGGATACAACGGGTGGTCCATTTCCGAATACCGGTACAGCCGGTGTACTTCTACATAAACCCAATTTAAAAATTTTCTAGTAATCACATATAATTGATAATTAAGGAGTTGAGAAAGATATTTTTTAATAAATAATTAGTGGCAAAGCACTTTCTTTGATTTAGAAAAAAAAAAATTATTTATTTATTAAAGTGTTAGAATAGTCCTCCCCTATTTTTATGAGGATATTTTAGCTCCAGAGTTTATAGAAGTGCAAAAATAATTCCCGATTATTTTAAAATTGAGTTATAATAATCATTCATTAGAATTATTTTAATCCCAAATTAAAAAATTATGGGACTAAAATAATTTTATATAAACATTAGAGGGTTATTTTAGCACTTTATTTTTTTTAAATAAATTAAAATATTTTAAAATTTATTATTGACAATTTAATGAAGATATTCCGACTCAACATATCTCCATAAAGTGGGCTTTAAATTTTAAATATTAACATAAATTAGAATATCATATTTATTTGAAATTAAATTATATTAAGCACATATATTTTTATAAAATAAAAGGGANCCCCAATTTATAGCAATCACATATAATTGATTAAGGAGTTGAGAAAGAGATTTTTTTTAATAAATAATTAGTGGCAAAGCACTTTCTTTGATTTAGAAAAAAAAAAAAAAAACTATTTTTTTTTAAAGTGTTAGAATAGTCCTCCCCTATTTTTATGAGGATATTTTAGATTCAGAGTTTATAGAAGTGCAAAAATAATTCCCGACTATTTTAAAATTGAGTTATAATAATCCTTCATTAGAATTATTTTAATCCCAATCAAAAAAATTATGGAACTAAAATAGTTTTATATAAATAGTAGAGGGTTATTTTAGCACTTTATTTTCTTAAAATAAATTCAAATATTTTAAAATTTATTATAGCCAATTTAATGAAGATATTCCGACTCCAAATATGTCCATAAAGTGGGCTTTAAATTTTAAATATTAAAAATAAATTATAATATCATATTTATTTGAAATTATATTAGATTAACCACATATATTTTTATAAAATAGAAGGGAGAGTTGGCGGAGTTGGTGAGGGAGGAAAGGTAGTTAGATACATGTGTTGAAGAGGGTAGATGAGGATTGAAATGGTAGGTGGATATAAATTAGGCACACCAAAACCTATATAACGCCTAAAATTTCTTGATTACATCTATAATACTTTAATGTGTTAAATTATGCATGAAAATATGTATTTAATATTTTAAAAGTATATGATAATGGTTAGGATTGTTAATATAGCTCCAAGATCCTTAATTGATCAAAATCGATTGTTTTGAATTTGTCTCAAATCGAGATTGGATCGAGATAAACAAATCGAGCAATGAGTCGCAAAGTTTAATCCAACTTTTTTTGAGTCGATTCTGAGCATTAAATGGATCGACCGGAATAGACTCAAAATCGGCTGGTAGTATTTTTTTTTTATTTATAAGAAAAAATGTATACAATTGATATGCCACCAACAAATTTTCATCATCCGACACGAATATCGAGGCATGCCACGAATCTCGAGCCGATATTTTAAGCATGAAACATTCAAATCTTGATAAAAAGTCATTCAGAGCTCCGATTTCAGCAAACTTATAGTCAAACTGACCGGCTTAATGAGATGAACCTAATGATATGAAAACTAGTTCAATCTGAGTCAAATCAAGCCCAGATCAAGTCATTGAACCACACTTAAATGATTTCCAGACACATTTGAAAAATCAAAGGGTTTTCGAATATGACAAGTTTATACTCAGATCGAGCGGCTCGACAAGATGAATCCAACGAGCCCAAGATCACTCAATTCTGACATCATTGAGGCACTTAAATGTCCAGTAAATCCCATATGATCAATGGAAGCTCTCCGGATCAAAATGATTCATATTCTTACATTAATTGCACCCAGAACATTATAAATAGAGCACCATCTCTCTTATGAGGGGGGACTGAAGTCTCGAGAGAGAGCCTCAGACCTTGAGGAGAAGCTGTAGTTTAGTATCACCACCGATCGTCGTTGAACACCGCTGAACTCTGTTGTCGACCACCGCCGATCTCTGTCGTCGACCACCGCCAACCTCCATCATCGACCACCGCCGATAGCAGTCGACCATCGCTGACCGCCGAAGACCATCACCGATCTTCGTCGACCTCCGCCAACCGTCATCGATCACCAACCAGACGCTTTCAGTCAACGTTGTAATCTGAAAAATATAGTTACATTTTCCCGTCTGTGGGATAAGGATTTTTGTAATCATCAATCAATAGTAGATTTTTGCAACTGAGTCAGGCCCCGTGGTTTTTTCCTTTACGGGCTTTCCATGTAAAAACTTCTAGAGTAGTTACTGTTTTTTTCTTTTTCAACTGAGTGTGTGCAGAATTCTCTTACAATAATAAGACGATAATTGTTACTCTACCGACGCGAATTTTCTGGCACGCATCAGTTTGATGTCGTATGTGGGAAACGAAGTCCTTTTCGACATTGTCTTCAACTATAAGAAGTTGATCCCCTACTTCATTTTCCAATGATGTATATCATCCAACTGGTTATGGAACCTCCTTTACATGTTGAAGATCTTCTCAGAAACATTCTTTTAGGTTGGGGGGCAACCTTCACTGCAGTCTCGAAGGTTTGTTCATGTCAACGTCCCGGGCACGACTGTGGTGGGGAAGTCATCTCATATTACAAGTCTTCAAGAATCTAGATTGGACTAGGAGGCAATCTTCACTGCAAAAAACACTTCCTCAGTATCCCCTCATTGTACTGGAGTTCCTCTTCAACTAGACCAGGAAGCTGATATCTTCAAGGCTCAATACTTGTGTTGTTTTACAAGCTTGTATGGAAAATACCCCCGCTAGGAGAGTAAACGATTCAAAAGAAACAACTAACAAGTCATCAAATATTTTTTTTAGTATGACTGCAACCATATTTCCAAGAAAACATACGGTCTATTACAACCTACACCCCAGTCTCGAGAAATACAGAGCATATCTGACACTTCATTTTGGGATTAATCGATCCCAGAGGGACTCGATTTGACCTCTTCCATTACAGGAAGCAGTAGTCAAGCAAAGGCTTTGACGAACAGCCTCGGATAGGTCAAAAATCTTTGGGGATTTCCTTTGACCTCTTCCATAACAGGTTACAGTCGTCAAGCAAAAATTTCGACCAACAACCTAGGATATGTCAACCGTCCTCAGTGGATTTCATATGACTTTATTCATTACGAGTTAATGCCGTCGAGCATCTCCGGTTATACAACTCAGAACTAGTCCTACATTATTAGTGGATTTTTTCTTTCAACCATACCCGTGGAAGTTGATCCCAGAAGAGAAGACTCGATAGAAAACTACAATACACTAAGAAGTCAAGCCTCAAAAGGCACAAATACACGAAAAATCTCAGAAGGCTATGAGCCTCCGTAGGTACAAGTTCAAGCTCCTATAAATCATAGGTTTGAGAAAGCACAACCTTAAAAGGCAAGAACCATAAAAAATACGTGACTCTTCATTTTATAAAATGAGTGTGTTAACTTTAATTGCAGAATTTCATACGGTTGAAAAACCACAATAATCTCATAAGCAATACCAAAGACGTACAAAGAAATACATTATTATCATCTATAAATGTCACATCAAAAGACTACAATAACCAACATATACTTGTACAAGAGCTACAACAAATCCGTTCATCTCCAAGTAGTGTCGGCATCACCTCCCCAAAACTCCAATACTTTTGATGATTGTCAAAGGGTCTCCAGATATCACCACCACAAGCATGAAAATCTTCCTCTCAAAGTGTGATAAGAAAACTATAACATTTCTTCATCACCTCTGGAATGTGCAAGAGCGACACTGGAATCTCCTGTGGAATGCACAACATCAACGCGAAAGAAGATCCCGTTGCTCTCCTACTACGCATGTTGAGGACGACTTTCACTCTTCACCACAACTTTGCGCCGTAACTCGACATTGCAAATATGCACCGGAACTCTGCATTATAAATCGACACAACAAATCTTTGTTGCAATGTGGCAAAACAACTCTGCGCCGCAACTCGGCACCGCAACTCTGCACTGTAGCTCGGTACCTCAACTCTACACCAGAACTCAACATCACAACTCGACACCACAACTCTGTACCGTAACTCGACATGACAACTCTGCGCCGTAACTCGATATCGCAACTCTACACCGTAGCTCAGCAATACAGCTCTACATCGTAGCTATGGACCACAACTCAGCACTATAGCTCGGCACCGCAACTCTGCACCGTAGCTCGGTAATTCAACTCTGCACCATAACTCGATACCGCAACTCGACACCGTAGCTCGATACCGCAACTCGACACCACAACTTTGCACTGTAACTCGACACTGCAACTCAGTGCCGCAACTCGACACCGCAACTCCGCACCGCAACTCGACACTGCAACTCTGCACCGTAGCTCAACACGGCAACTCCGCACCGTAGCTCGGGACCGCAACTCCGCACGGTAGCTCAGCACCGCAACTCTGCCCGGTAGCTCGACACCGCAACTCCGCACCGTAGCTCGGGACCACAACTCTGCACTATAGCTCGGCACCGCAACTTTGCACTGTAGCTCGGAACCTTAACTCTACACAGTAACTCTGTACCTCAACTCTGCACTGTAACTCGTCATTGCAACTCGACACTGCAACTCTACACCGTAACTCAGCACCACAACTCTGCGCCACAACTCGGCACCACAACTCTGCGCCACAACTCGGCACCGCAAATCTGCACCATAGCTCGACACCACAACTCTGCGCCGCAAATCAACACTGCAACTCGGCACCGCAACTCGACATCGCAATTCGACACTGCAACTCTTCACTGCTGTGCAAAATGATTTTCTTCTGAGAAATTCTGAATCAGCTGAGGACTCCACACCTACCTTCTTTCATGACATTGGACATCAACGCATCACGCCACTGCGATGCTTCGCCAGCACGTCGCCACGACACACTGCCACATCACGTCGTTGCGCTACAACGTGTAGCCCCAACACACCATCACAATGCGTCGCAACTCTGTAACGCATTGCCGCGTCGCACCGCTGTAACGCATTGCCGCGTCGCACCGCTGCAATGCATCACAACATTACAACGCACTACTGCAATGTGTCTATGCGCCGTCGCGTGCACTGTTGCAATGCATTGTCACGTCGTAACACGTTGCCATGACACACTGCCACAATACATTGCTGCGCTGCAACGTGTCGCCCCGACGCATCATCGCAATGCGTCGCCGCGTCGCACCACCGCAATGCGTCGCCGCGTCGCACCACCGCAATGCGTCATGACATCACAACACTACGTCAATGCATCTCTGTGTCGTTGCGATGCACCGTTGCAACGCGTTGTCACGCTGTAACGCGTTGACGCGCAGCATTACCGCAACGCGTTGCCCCACAGTGTCGTGCTGCCGCATTGCGTTCCCCCACCGCGTCGCGTCGCACAGCTGCAACGCCAAGCCGCGTCGCGTCGCGTCGCTTCGCCACGATGCACCGTCGCATCTCTACCATCTTCTTCAGACCCATATTTATAGGTTCAAAAAATGTCTTGGCCAATAAATGCACATTAATATGAAAATTTTTAAAAAATACAAACATTAGATGCTCATAAATAATAATAAATAAAAACTTTTATATTAAAAAGAAGGTCAAATTCTAGTAATCTTCTTTTCAAAAATTCGAAGCCCTCTTAAAATTCTTTTATAAAAATATTATTTATTTTATTTTAGACGGGGTTCGAATCCCCCCNTTTCAAATTTACATTGTAGTTATGAAAAATATGCATGATGGATTGTTGATAGTTTTTTAAGTAGTTGTAGAGTGATCAAAGAGTTTACAATTTTTTTAGGTTTACATGAAAGATCAACATTTAGTGTATATGTTTTTATATTGGTTATAACAATGCTTGTAATGAATATTCAAACCACAGTATTGTGAGTGTATGTTTTTTAAAAATAATACTATTCTAATTTGTTAGACTTCTATTGAAATATGTGAAAAATTAGAAAAATGAAGAAAATATTTGGAAGATACATGACTTAAAATTAGTAGAACATGGAATGCATATATCATGTTGTTTTAGTGGGTATGATGTCAACAATTATCATTCAATATCATGTGAAGATAACATGGTTTATAGGTGAAATATTTTTAAGTCTTTCGAATTAGCTATATAGAAGATTAAAGATAGAATTTTATAGTTAGAGCTATATGATTAAAATGAAGAAGTACCTCGAAGTTTTATGTGATAAAATAATATCATAAGAGTTTAAAGGTAGCTTTTATGCAACTATTATAAACAGGAAATATTATATTAGTTTGAATGTTGGTTTGTGAGAAATTCAATAATATCTAAGCTGAGTGTAGTTATTACAATATTGGAGTATTAATATGCAAAATTTTGTATTAATTATTTTAATTTTCTTTTATTTACTTTTATTTTTTCCCTTTATTCTATTTTTATTTGTTTCCTTACTAGTAGATCTTGTAATGAGTATTTATACCCCTCTTTACGTTAATAAGAAACACCCTGGCTCTTTTCTAACATGGTATCAGAGCCACAAACCTAACCTAGCTGCTGTCGGGCTCTCCTTGCGGCCTGCTAGGTCTACTTCCATTCGCTGGAACCTTTGTCTCCTAGTCTAGGTTCTTGTCTCTTGCCTCCTAGATCTCCTGCTGGATGCACCGTCTCCGGAGAACAGAAGATCTGACCGTCGAGATGAACCTCTGTCTTATGAGTCATCCAGATCAACCTCCCAACCGGTCGATGCCTCTCCAAACAAGTGATATGACCGCCAGAACCTTCTTCCTGCTGGTCAGAAGATCTTCCAGCAGGAACCCCTTCACGAGGACATATATATATCTTCCCTTCAACAGATGAAACCTTACGATGCCTCAACAACCTAAGATCTTATTTGGCCTAATCGGAGTCACGAAGGACTCCTCCAGCACTGGGTCGTCATCAGAAGTTGTTTTGATTCCACTGGAGGATTAATTTCAACCTCTGTTCCTTTGCAGACCGGAGGACAAGAAAACAACATGAACTTCTTGATTACAACCCATAAAACTGAACGACAATATTTTTCTCCAATGATTCCAATTTGTGTCCTTGTTCATCAAAGGGCGTGAGAAATTCAATTATCTCACTGGTGTGATTCGTGAACCTCCAAAGGCTGACCCAGCGTATGGACTTTGGGAAGTGGAGAATTCCATGATCTTGTTCTGACTAATAAATTCCATGGAGACTTCTACTGGCCGATCATATATGTTCCTTTCACTAGTGCCCTCTGGACGACAGTTCATGATAATTACTTAGATATAGGAAATTTCAGCAAAATTTATGAGGTATCGAAGAAAATCTATAAGGAAAAATAAGGATTGAGGACTGTGACCCAATACTACAATGATGTTGTTGCATTAGGGATGAAATGCGACCTGTATTATGACTACATATGGAAATCTGCGGCCAACCTATCTCTCTTCCTCAAAATTGTAGAAAAGTACCACATTTTTCAATTTTTGACAGCCTTCAACAAAAATCTTGACGAAGTCCGGGGTCGAGATCCTCTTTCTTCCACTCTGTTGCCTTCACTAAGTTTCGTCTCGAAAAGAGTCGGAGATTTATCATGCTTGGTGCTTCCACTTTGTCTGTCGAAGTATCCTCCTTTGTCTTTAATAGTGCTTAACCCTGGGCTAGTCACGTCACTTGTGATTATTGTGAGAAATTCAACCACACTCGTGATAAATGTTGGAAGCTCTATGGGAAACCTGCATCCAAACCGTCAGCTAAATCTTCCACTGTCAAGGGTCTCGCTATAGCTATTGAATCCAACACAATATAGTCGGCCTCTACATAGAACAATCTTGAATTCTTCAATTCTCTTAAAAGTCAAATGGAGCATATAATCAAGCTGTTTGGATCCAGTCCGCTCTCTTCAGGCCTGTCGACCTCCTACATTCGTCATGGTATAAATTCTATGACATTGGCATATTTTGTCTCTTTTGGTCCATAGATTATTGATTCAGATGTCATGGATCACATGACTGTAAGCTCTCAAGTCTTCTTGACATACTATCCTTGCTCAGAAAAATATATTATTAAAATTTATGATGGGTCCTAAAGTTTCATTACTGGTAAATGATCTGTTGTTTTAACAACAGGTCTAACTCTAGAATATGTGTTGAACAACAGATCTAACCATGGAATATGTTACATTAACCTCTGCTAAAGTGTAACATTTTATCTGTCGGTAAGTTGAGTTATGACATTGATTGCATTGGTTATTTTTCCTCTGATGTTTGTGTCTTTCAGGATCGTCCATTGGAACTGTTAAGTGGGTTGATGTGTTCTACTTTTTCCAAGAGAAAAACAGGGGGAACAATGACACTCCACCCAATAGTTACATTTTATCTCAGCCCATTGAATGCTCTATTTTGTTGTTACGCTGTCATTTGAGTTATCATAGTTTTCAGTATCTAAAATAATTGTATCCATCGATGTTTATTAATAAAAATCATTATAATTTCAAATGTGAAACCTGTAAGTTAGCTAAACATCATTGTGTTCCTTATCCACCCCACAATTACACTCCTTCCGCTCCTTTCTCTCTTATTCACAGTGACTTATGGGGACTCTCTCGCACTCCTAGCTACACCAATAAACGGTGGTTTCTTATTTTAGTTGATAACCACACTCAGATGACATGAGTCTATATTTCAAAAGATAAATCTGAAGCTGTCGTCACTTTCAAAAACTTCTACACTTTCATTTTGACCAAATTCAAAACTCCTATTCAAGTACTTCGGACTGATAATAGCCATGAATTTTTTTAACTCTATATTAGGAAAATTTTTGATAATTAAGGGCATCCTCTATTATAGCTTATGTACATACACTCCTCAACAAAATGGCGTAACCGAGAGAAAAAAATCGTCATTTCCTCGACGTTACTCACTTCATTATGTTTCACTCTATTGTCCCAAAACATTTCTGGAATGGTGTCATTCTTACAACTACTTATCTCATCAATAGAGTTCCCTAAAAAAATCACAATTTTTGTACCCATTTAGCCGTCTTGAGATCGTGCTTTCCTAACAATCGGGTATTCTCCACTTTAGATCCTAACATTATTGGGTGCATAACCTTTGTTCAGAACACAATCCCAACTCGAAATAAACTTGATCCAGGTCCATAAAATATGTTTTTCTCGGATACTCTGCCACTCAAAGGGGTATTGGTGTTTTGACCTTGCCACAAGTAGACTCTATGTCAGTATTGATGTCTTTTTTTGAAAGTGTTTCCTACTTTCCTAACTCAAACTCCAGTGAGGGGGAGCTAAAGTTCTTGAACACTTTTCCTTACCCTACCTCTGTGGTTATTCCCCCTTGTAACCTACCATCGAGGATCCCTCTGTTTCTTTGGTTCTACCCACGTTTCCTACCACCAAGGAGCCCTCTGTCCCTTTGGCTCCACTAGCACATCCTCCCACTCTCTGTTTCTACACTCGACGCACTTGTTCTGATGTACCTAATTTGGAGCTGGCTAACCCCTTGCTGGACCCTGAATCCCTTTCGAACAACATCCCAACACTGCTCCTACTCGAAATGAGAAAGTAAGTTCCTCTAGTAAGGTACACAATCAAACATGCTCTCTATACTGTGTCAAACTATGTTTCTTTTCTTAGATTTTCACCAACCTACATAGTATTTGACCAATCTTCAACTTCCATCTACTATTGAGGCTACCTTAGCATAGCCAGCTTGGAAAGCTACTGCATGGAGGGGATGAATGTCATTCATCAGAACTATACTTGGGATATTGTTGATCTTCCTTAGGGCAAGAAAACAGTGGGATGCCGAATGATTTTAGCATCAAGTTTAAATCTGATAGATCCTTTAACGCAAAAAAGCACGGTTGGTTGCCAAAGGATATTCACAGACTTACGGAGTTGATTATAATGAGACATTTGCTTCAATTGCTAAATTAAACACCATCCTGGTACTTTATACCTTGCAATGAATCTGGATTGGCCTTTATTCTAGCTTGATGTTAAGAATGCGTTTCTGAATGACGATCTTACAGAGGAAGTTCACATGGCTCTCCCTCCAGGCTTTGACTACACCCAGGGCAAAGTATCTAGGCTGCGAAAATCCCTCTATAGATTGAAGCAAACACCACAGACATGGTTTGGGAAGGCTATGGATTCACTTAGGCTTAATCGGACACCAATCTCTTCTTCCGACATTTCCTTTTTTTCTTTATTCTGTTTTTTTTGTTTCCTTACTAGTAGATCCTGTAATGGGTATTTATAACCCTCTTTGCATCAATAAGAAACACCCCGGTTCTATTCTAACAGTAGTAAATGGGAATTTTAAATTAGAAAGGATAAATCAATAAATGATTTTGTTAAAGTTAAGATTACAGTTGACAAGGTGACTAAAACTAGTATTAAGTGCTTTCAATTTATACAATGAAAGTTATAAAATGCATTTGCTAAATGATCAGATAAAATTAGTTTCAACGATTTTGATTGTAAAAGCGGTTCATCTAAAGTTACATGAATGTAAATTATTTAAAATAATTCATGAAGAATATGTTCAACACCTTAGGCTACACTCATGGAACAACTGAAAAATGGGGATTCACAACACTAAACCCAAATAATTGGGATAAGGCTAATGATGATGATGATACAGTACAAGTTACGCATATCTGGCAAAAATGTTTTAACTGAGCCATAATCTTTCACCATATGCAATGAAGAGTCAATGAGTGATAATTCTTCAATGTTGTTGAACGCATTCATTGTGAGACTCCAAAGCAAAAATGGTTAAGTTTTAACCATATTGTAAAAGTACAAAGTCATTGGAAAATCTCCTAAAAGGAGCATGGAATGGAATCGATGTAATAACCTTTATTTTCGATAAAACCCATGGTTGAACCAAGGAGGGCATGGGTGGCCCTAATCTCCCCTTATGAATCTCCCCTTATGCGTGGGATAGATTCACTTGCAACTTTGTATAGTTTTGAAACTTCACCCACTAATCATTTTGCACTTATGTACAATATTGAGGCTTCACTCCACTGAAATTTACATTAATCCTTTCACCGTTCAACCATTTATGTAATGATAATGCCATCACTTTTTGTGTTAATTATTGCCATCCGATAGTGTTGTTTTTTTTTTACCACTAGGTTTGTTACTCAATATTTATCTTCTAATTGGGAAAATTAGTTACGACCACTTTAAAAAGTTCTCTCGATTCGGTTGTCCAATTTAAAATTTAGGTTAGACGCTTGGTGGAAATTTGTGCCATAAATGTCACATATGTTTCTGATCAGGATGAATGATGCTTATTTAATTTTTTAGTATTACTCCTGTTTCAAAGCTTGGTTCTTTACTCAACAATCATTGTTTCGTATTTATCCAAAGAATTATTGGCATATCTTCCTAAAATATCGTCCCACATAATCGTAACCCAATTGCAATAGAGTAATGCAAAGTGATTACATGCTTAAATTATATCATGCAACTTGATGCAAGATGACTTAAGTTTAGGATTTCCTAATGCAACAAGAATTATGTGATGTATGGAGATCACACAAGGTAACATAGGGAATTACAAATGACTAAACAAACCGGCAATGTTGTTTCTTTAATGTAAACGAATAAATGCAAAAATGTATGACCTGAAATCCAAATGATAATGCAATGATTGAATAAATTCTAAGTGAATTAGAAGAAATTTGTATAACATAAAATAAATTACCAATTGTAGTTTTGTCACTACAAATAGATCTTCACTTTTGTTAAACTTGAATAAATGAGAGTGGAATCCGAAGAAAGAAATCAAAGTGTTGATTTCCCTTAGAAGGTAAGTCTTACCAGTATTGCACTTGAATGATCATATATTCAAATTGTACGCTTGTGATTATAATCTAGAAGAGATTGTATATGATCAATAAATTGCGTGATTAGAACGTCAATATATAGGCTCTTCGTCCTTAGAATAGTAGATAGGGTTAGCACAATATCAACATAGTTTATGTTGAATTTAGATCAATTTTAGCCTTAATTTTAAATCCCACTCAGTACTTTATCATAAATGTCGAATCACACCCCCTTGGGCATGAATGTGAGTATAAAGTAATAAAGTGACGGATGCACAACCCCAACGAAACCAACTAGAGTTGCCGATCTCCAATAACTCACAATTACTACAAGTTCCAAGGAAACGACAGCCTTTTGTAACAAAGAACTGTTAAAATAGTGGACAAGGGAGGTAGTACTGTAACATAACTCATCAGCATTTAATTCCAAAAAAACTCTGTTAACTTCTTTGGATTTCAGTGCATTACATACATGGGAGTTCCATAAAATAAGAGAAAAGGAGAAAACTCTAATATAAACAAGGATATCAAGGGATATGAATAGCTACAACTTTGAGATATATTAGCGAACAATTTTTTTCTCAATATGTTCAAAAAATAGATTAAGCATTTGAAATGATCAAAATTTTGCCCAAAATGGGCCTTGAATGCCATAAAAAATTGATTATAATGTGTTAATCGTGTAAATAATATATTTTAGGCTAATCCACTCGATGTTACCTGCAGCGTGGAATCAAAATGATTTGGAATTTACACTGAAAGAAGGTTGTAAGCTAAGTATTAGATAAATCTTGAAGGGTTGATGTTGGAATTAGAGAATATAGAGATATACTGATTGGGAAGCAGCTCAGCCATTAGGCTTTTATTGAAAGAAATTGTTACAAAAAAGCAGACATAGAAGACAAGCAGTGAGTAAATTAACTTTTGGTGTGTATGTATGGTGCAATCAAATTCAAAATAATGGGCTAGGATGTTATGTTGTTGGAGTTTTTTTGTAATAGTAATAATATTGAACAGGAGAATGAACTTTTTCTGCATTATACACACAAATGTTTACTTATTTTATAAATTTTGCATCCTTAAGTTTTATTATTCATTACTTTATGTTAATATATTCTTTGCATTTTAAAGAAGTAACAAGACCATTGTCATGTAAATAGTGAAACCATTCATTTTTTAAGATTTGTAGCTAAATGATTTACAATTTTTCTTTTTTTTTTTGAAAAATTCAGATAAATAATTAATCTCAACAAGGAGTTCTTTATCTTAGGTGATTATTAAAGAAGATGGTTATCGTAAAAAAGAGACATTATCCCCATACAATGGCTGAGGTTTCAAATTCTTTTTTTTCATTAAAATACTTTTTAAAAACACATAATAAAATATTTCAACAACATTAAATTTAATAAACTAGAAAATGTTTTAATATTTCATATATGCATGTTTCTAAAATTTCTTTATAACATTCAACTCCGAGCATTTATCACACATGCATTATTGTTAGTATTTGGGATTTTGATGTGATATTCCGTAACTCTTTTCCTTTATTGAGAATCTTATGTTTACAGGATATTTTTATTGAAATTACTTAAAGAGCCATATAATGTAATTTCTATTTGTTTGAATTTTTTGTGGGTAGGCAAAGTAAACAATTATAATGCAATTGAATTGTTTAGGGAAAATTTTGAAAGTTCTCCATACATCATCGCATCATTACTTTAATCCCAATTATGTGGAATCAACTTGGGCATGAAATATAATTGGGTTTCGGCTAGCTTGCAATCTTTATAAAAAAGTTCAATATTTGTANGGCATCATTACTTTGATCCCAATTATGTGGTATCAACTTGGGCATGAAATATAATTGGGTTTCGGCTAGCTTGCAATCTTTATAAAAAAGTTCAATTTTTGTAGGATGTAAATCTTTAAATGTGTTCTTATGTATTTGATTTCTATTTAGGAAAAGCTATATGGAAAGACCATCACTATTGCGGACAGAGAAATGGTAGAAGAAAATGTTGATAAAATATTGACAGAAGCTTCTGAATCCGATGTAGCTTTCTTGGTTGTCGGGGATCCCTTCGGGTATATTTTCTTCCCGCTCTTTGTTCACCAAAATAATTAGTTGAATGTTGATGCCATGTACCTCTAGTTGTTTTGTTTGGGGCATTTACAAACAGACACAATTCTTAAGTATTTATATATCTCACACTTCAACTTTCATATTTACACACATAGCACTCAAATCTTTAATATAACATAAAAAAATAACACTATTACCACTTTTAAAAGTGAAATACATCTTTTCATGCATATGTTTAAAGCATCAATGTGCTATGTATATAAATATGAAAGTTTAGGTGTGAGTGAGGTATGGAATTACATAGAAATGGTGTGCTATGTATGTAAATTTCTCTTTCCTCCCCCCCCCACCCCCTAAGATATGGTTTACTTACAAGTATTATTATTGGTACTTAGAGCAACAACCCATTCTGACTTGGTTGTCCGTGCGAGGAAGTTGTTGGTGGAAGTCAAAGTGATTCACAATGCGTCAATAATGAATGCGATTGGGGTTTGTGGCTTGCAATTATATCGTTATGGTGAAACGGTATCCATACCTTTCTTTACAGATACATGGAGACCTTACAGCTTCTATGAAAAAATTCAGAGAAATATAGAGCTTGGATTGCATACTCTTTGTTTATTAGGTATGTTGTGCAATTATTTTTTCGAGAAATTTACATACTAAGCACACAATTTTTATGTATTTACATGCCACACACCTAAATTTTTATATTCACATACAAAGCACTTTGGTTCTTTAAAGCCATGCATGATAAGGTGTATTTCACTTTAAAAGGTGATAGTAGTTCTATTTTTTATGTGGTATTAAAGATTTGAGCGCTACTATGTGTGGAAATATGAAAGTTTAGGTATAGAATTGTGTGCTATGTGTGTAAAAACCCCTTGGTTTTTATTTGACATGCAATTGTTGAGTGAGAATTTTATTTCAGAAGTCCACCAATTTTATCCATGCTGTGCAAGTTATAGAATCTAACATCAGATCTATTTAGATTTGCTAAATCCGATTTTTTTTTCTGGAAAATTTACATTCGGAGCTCAAAATTGTCACATATTTACATATCTCACACCTAAACTTTCATATTTACATACAGATTACTTTGTTTCTTTAAACATATGCTGCGCATTTCACTTTTATAAAATGGTAATTAAGCTAATTTTTGATGTTGTATTAATGATTTTAGTGCTATTTGTATAAATATGAAAGTTTAGGTATGATTTATGTAATTAAACAGGAATTTTGTGCTATATATATATAAATGCCGCTTTTTTTTATATTGAAATGCACTGAAAGATAATATTTGAAATTTTATGGTGCTCCTATATTGCAGATATACGTGTAAAGGAACCTTCCATCGAGTCATTATGCAGGTAAATTTCATAATTATCATTCAAATTCTGACAGATTTTGTACCCTATTTGTAGTTATTCATCTATTCAGACTAAAATTTTAGAATTTTAACCTTCTTATGGCTCTGTTCATTTCCAGAGGAAGAAAGTGTTTTGAACCACCAAGATTCATGACAATCAACACTGCTATAGAACAACTATTGGAAGTAGAAGAAGCCCTTGGAGCATGTGGTATTATTTCTTGGAGTTTTTTCTCTGTTTTCCATACTATTTGTGACCTTTGAACCTTATGATAATCGACAAGTTTTATTTTTTTGTCATTCATTCTTGCTGTATAATTAATAGTTTTTAGTAAAGATATTTTGTATAATTTAGTTTTTCTGCCATCAGTCATTATCTGATACATGCATTCTTTATGTATAAACCTTTTTATCACATACCGCACAATTCTTACATATGTACATATTTAACACCTAAACTTTGATATTTACGTATATAATACTTTAGTGTCGTAATCACGTCAAAANGCAAGTTTTATTTTTTTGTCATTCATTCTTGCTGTATAATTAATAGTTTGTAGTAAAGATATTTTGTATAATTTAGTTTTTCTGCCATCAGTCATTATCTGATACATGCATTCTTTATGTATAAACCTTTTTATCACATACCGCACAATTCTTACATATATGTACATATTTAACACCTAAACTTTGATATTTACGTATATAATACTTTAGTGTCGTAATCACTTCAAAATAATGTTTTGAAAGATATATTGGATTTTAAAAATGTTAATATTACTAGTATTTGGATGTTATATTTATAAAATATCAAAATTTACTGGTTAGAAATGTAAGTTAGATTTGTCTGGCTCGCATGCAAATCTCTAAAAAAACANGTCAAAATAATGTTTTGAAAGATATATTGCATTTTAAAAATGTTAATATTACTGGTATTTGGATGTTATATTTATAAATATCAAAATTTACTGGTTAGAAATGTAAGTTAGATTTGTCTGGCTCGCATGCAAATCTCTAAAAAAACAATAAATATGATTAAACAGATTTGGAGTTGGCATTCCCTGATTTTGCCTTGGTTTTACGTTTGATCGTGCATTTAATGATTAATATTTATGCATTTAAATTGAAAATCTCTTTTACTAATAACATAAAAATTTATGTGATATCATTCATTGTCTGACAGGTTATGGTAAAAATTCAAGATGTGTCGGTCTTGCTCGGGTTGGTAATGAGGATCAAATGATAGTCGCCGGTTCGATGGAAGATCTGCTCGATTTTGATTTTGGAGCACCTCTTCATTGCCTCGTGATCGTCGGCGAGACTCATCCTGTGGAAGAAGAGATGTTGGAGTTCTATTCAATCAAGTAAAAGTCAAGTTCTGCATCTCCATCGCTTTACAATAGCACATATCAGAACTTGTATGGCTCTTTTAATGCATTATATTGGTTCAGGATTGATGTGGCCTGCATTTTCTGCCTGTTGTGTATCACTTAGCATGATTTGTTAGGTTTAACTGTTGTAACTTATTATAATCATCATCATCATTATTATTTTTGCTCCATTAATATAAGTTGAACCCAAGTCAAATGATTATCTCTGGGTGTAGATGTAAATCTGAAAGGCCATGTTCATTGTGAATGCAATTTTTGTGTATTGATATATAGTTTTTTATTTTCTGATTTATTTTAAATGGAGTATTTTGTTAGATGTTGTTTGGTTTGAACTCATTATGATGGTATGATTTGAACTTAGTTCGTTGATTTTCAATCAGTATTTGAAGGAAATTGCCAATTATTGTTTATTGTTATTTCAATTTATTCTCGTTATTGTTGCTGTTACATTATGTCAGTGTTGTTGTTATTCTGTTTACAGCTGCTGTTTTCTTTGTTTTTCTTATTGTTTTATTTATTGTTATTTCTATTTTGGAGAATTGCTAATCTCATTGAATGAGCAAAGCATGCTTATTATCCTAACATTAAAGGAACCTTTTTTTTTGGTTAAAATTGTGAGTTAATAACCTAGGAATTATGTTTTTTTTTTCCTAAGTTACATTTTGCAACTTATTTAGGATACATTGGTAGCTTAGACCACCCTTGACATCATNCATGATTTGAACTTAGTTCGTTGAATTTCAATCAGTATTCGTGTAGTTTTAATTTTAAAGGAATTTGCCAATTATTGTGTATTGTTATTTCAATTTATTCTCGTTATTGTTGCTGTTACATTATGTCAGTGTTGTTGTTATTCTGTTTACAGCTGCTGTTTTCTTTGTTTTTCTTATTGTTTTATTTATTGTTATTTCTATTTTGGAGAATTGCTAATCTCATGGAATGAGCAAAGCATGCTTATTATCCTAACATTAAAGGAACCTTTTTTTTGGTTAAAATTGTGAGTTAATAACCTAAGAATTATGTTTTTTTTTCCTAAGTTACATTTTGCAACTTATTTAGGATACATTGGTAGCTTAGACCACCCTTGACATCATTTTGGTTTCAAACTTTGTGGTTGCATCATTTTGTTCACTAAAGGACATGATAATTAGACCAAAATGAAAAAGGGAAAAAGCAATAAGCGATATGTTTTAATCAACATTGGTAGGTTTTGTTTCGAAATAAATAGTGCATATTCTTAGAAGGATCAAAACTAATACTTACATTTACTGGGAAGTATAATCTATCGATATTATTAGATTGGACCAGAAATTGAAACACTTGAATAATGTTTATAAATTGTTGGATTCTAAGAAAAATNCTAATTAGACCAAAATGAAAAAGGAAAAAAACAATAAGCAATATGTTTTAATCAACATTGGTAGGTTTTGTTTCGAAATAAATAGTGCATATTTTTAGAAGGATCAAAACTAATACTTACATTTACTGGGAAGTATAATCTATTGATATTATTAGATTGGACCAGAAATTGAAACACTTGAATAATGTTTATAAATTGTTGGATTCTAAAAAAAAAATAAATTGTTGAAAAATTAGTTTGATAGCATCAAACTTATGTGCAAGTATTACATGCAAAACAAGTTGACATTAGTNGAAAAATTACATTGTTGAAAAATTAGTTTGATAGCATCAAACTTATGTGCAAGTATTACATGCAAAACAAGTTGACATTAGTTTGGTAGAAGATATAGATCTATGGTTCTTTGGTGCAGTTGCAACTATTTGAAGAAGCCACGGTGAAACCAAAAGCAGTTGCGACTATCACAATTTTTTTTTTGTTTTTTTGTTTTTTGAAAAAGTCAGATTGCAGCTTTCTAGCAGTAGCCGCAAGTAGCTAGGTCCGGTGGCAAATTGTCACCCTATACCCAACATGGGAGGACTTAGGGCAACAATGAACATAGTGATATTTGAGGAGGGAAAAAATTGATCTTTAAAGAGGGGTGAAAGACCAAATTACCCTCCTATCTAAGTAAAAATATGAATTTGAGGGGGTCAAGGACCCTTTTTGGGTGCACCTCTATTTGGTGGAAAATTATAACTTTCAGCTGCAGTTTTTTGAAAACGCCAGCAAATCAAAATTTTGCCGAACAAAAAGAACTGCGGTGTAGAACTGCGCCGCCATCTCATCACTTCCTCAAACGCTCCCTTAAGAAAAAAATGTATGATATAGGGATGTGCATTGTTTGGTCAAAATCAGAAAATTGATTTTTGGTTTTAAAAAGTTAATATTAGTTTTTCAATTTCCGGATAATTGATCTTTATTAAATTAAATAAATTAAAAAGTGTTTAATAATAGGGTTATGAAATTAAATTCACTGGACAATAAAACTAATTAAGCACATAATATACTTATTCTAGCTTTGCTTAAAATTTCTTATTTAGAAGAGATATGAGTAGAAAAAAAAAATCATATGAAATTTCTAATTTTGGAACTGAACTTAAAATTGTATTTATTTTAGGTCATATACTACATTGCGGTTTAGTCAAAACCGATCTAATTAAGCCAAATTATATTTCATTTCAATTTGAATGTGTTTTAGTATAAGTTTGAATGGTTTGGTTTTCTAAATTTTGGATATCATTTTTACTAGATTTGACTAATTCTTGAACTAATTTATCCAAATTGATTGATTGCACACCCCTATTGCCATAAAATATCGCGAGAAGTTAAATAATCACTTTAATAGTTATGGACAAGATATTTATTTTATGTCCATGTATATTATGATAGTCNGAACCAACCTATTTTTTGAGGGGGCAAATTGTCACCCTATACCCAACATGGGGGGAGCTAGGGCAACGATGAACAAATTGATATTTGAGGAGGGACAAAATTGATCTTTCAAGAGGGGTAAAAGACCAAATTACCCTCCTATATAAGTAAAAATATGAATTTGAGGGGGTCAAGGACCCTTTTTGGGTGCACCTCTATTTGGTGGAAAATTATAACTTTCAGCTGCAGTTTTTTGAAAACGCCAACAAATCAAAGTTTTGCCGAACAGAAAGAACTGCGGTGTAGAGCCGCGCTGCCATCTCATCACTACCTCAAACACTCCCTTAAGAAAAAATGTATGATACAGGGATGTGCATTGTTTGGTCAAAATCAGAAAATTGATTTTTGGTTTTAAAAAATTAATATTAGTTTTTCAATTTCTGGATAATTGATCTTTACTAAATTAAATAAATTAAAAAGTGTTTAATAATAGGGTTATGAAATTAAATTCACTAGACAATAAAACTAATTAAGCACATAATATACTTATTGTAGCTTTGCTTAAAATTCTTATTTTGAAGAGATATGAGTAGAAAAAAAAAAATCATATGAAATTTCTAATTTTGGACTGAACATAAAATTGTATTTATTTTAGGTCATATACTACATTGCGGTTTAGTCGAAACCGATCCAATTAAGCCAAATTATATTTCATTTCAATTTGAATGTGTTTTAGTATAAGTTTGAATGGTTTGGTTTTCTAAATTTTGGATTTAATTTTTACTAGATTTGACTAATTCTTGAAGTAATTTATCCAAATTGATTGATTGCGCACCCCTATTGCCATAAAATATCGTGAGAAGTTAAATAATCACTTTAATAGTTATGGACAAGATATTTATTTTATGTCCATGTATATTATGATAGTCTTTTGAATCTCATATTTAAGCAATATATTTCTACATTATTTTGTTATCATTATATATATTTTAAAAGATGTTAAGAAAGAACTTGAGGTTGTATTAAGCCATAATGCACAAAGAACCCTTAATAGGGCCTTGACTTGATATTTAAATATTGAGGCATGCTATGAACTATTTATTACCAATGCAACACATTGTTCTCATTGAGAAATCATTATCTTTTCCTCTCAAGTCTATCAAACTTGTAGCAACCATTTTTGTGTACTCATGATTTATGAATGTTAGGTTGAAGATGAAATGGATGAATATTTATAAGTATAATTAGATTAGTTTAATGTTGTGGAGCTTGAATCATTATTCATCTTAAAACTTCTTTTTATGAAGCTGAGTTTATCTCTACATAATGTAGGACTTGTGCTTGAAATCAAAAGAAAGCATGGAATCATATGAAAACTTGAAGTCAAAAGAAAGTTTAAATATATTTATGAAAGTGAATGAAGTTTAGGATATAGCAAGATGTACAATTGAAATATATAATTGAATTTGATTTTGATTCTAAACTTCCATTAGAGGTTGAACGTAAAGCTTAAAATGAATCCACTGAATATAATCTTGAATTTAAATGATCTTTTGGAAGAATGAATTTATGTTTTGATGTGAAATTGAATAAATCTTGCATGTTATAGTCTATGATTGAAATGAGGTAATCGTGCATGTTATGTGAAATTGAATAAATTTTGCATGTTATAGTTTAGGTTATTGTTAAGGAGAAGAGCCATTGATCCCTTCAATGGATCCATTCCCAAAAATGATAAGAGTGTTTCCTTAACCAAAACCATTATGAGAAATCTAACCATATCAAGGGAGATCCAAATTTCAGCGTAGGAGGAGGGTTCTTCGAGCAAGGAAGTACTAGAAGCTTAAGGGGAAGTGTCTTCTTCCTAAACATCATCTTCCTCTTCACTTCTTCTTCTTCAAATTCTTCTTCATTTTCTTCCTCCTTATTCTACTTCATCATTTCCTTGAGACGAGTGTGAGGGAGCTTTTGGAAGAGCTTCTTAGAGGAAAAACTTTGCCTCTCCTTTGGACGAGGAGAGCTTCATCCTCACATTGGAGAAGGAGAAGGCTACGCTTCGTCGGCGTGTGTTAGGAGCTCGAATCAAGCCTAGGAAACGCGTCATCAACCTTCACGTAGGTGAAATCTTTAAAGCCTTTGCAATTTATTTCTTAGCAAGCATTTTAGGTCTGTTGTTAGAGAGATTAAGCTTAGGATTTTGTGTTAGAGGAGACTGCTAAATTAGGTGGCTTTTTCATTAATTTCCCCATATCAATCCATAAGCGTTCACCTTTAACCCTAGTTCCAAGATCCTAGATGGCCGGAACTGTAGTAATCTTACAGTTGATTTGGCGGCTTCACCATTTTGATAGAAGTGGTGAATCCCTCTAAACATAGAGAATGGAGAGGTTCATTCCTTTATTCTCTAGCTTATGAAAACCTTTCCACATAAAAGCCTTTAGTTTATGAAGATATTTCTTTGTGCGAAGGGGATTTTGTGGTTTAGCCAAGCAATCAGAGGCAAGTTTTTTATTGCTTTGCATAACAAAAGGTTGGTACACCTCCTCATCATTAACTTAGATCCTACGTGAGGTTGATATGACGAGTTTAATTTATCTTCAAGCGCGGTGGGTTTCACCGTTTGCATGTCCTTTAAGAGACTATGCATGTGGCATTTTGATTGTGTGATCGCTTTAATTTGATCGGTCGTCCTGACCCGATCGGTCGCCCCGACCCGATCGGTCGTCCCAACCGATTGATTGATATCTTGGGTCTGATCGACCGTCTCAATCCAATTGCCTGATTACTTTGGTACGATCGGCCGACCCGACCTAATCGATCGATCACTTGGGTCTGATCGGTCATCTCGGTTCGATCGGCGGTTCTGGTCTGTTTGACTGATCACTTTGATCCGATCAACCATCCTAATCCGATCGATCGATCACTTGGGTCTGATCGGCCATATCTCATCCCACTTGACCGATCACTTTGGTCCGATCGGTCCTCTCGACCATATCAACCGATCACTTGGGTCTNTGATCGACCGTCCCGACCTGATCGATCGATCACTTGGGTCTGATCGGTCATCTCGGTTCGATCGACGGTTCTGGTCTGTTTGACTGATCACTTTGATCCGATCAACCATCCTAATCCGATCGACCGATCACTTGGGTCTGACCGGCCATCTCATCCCACTTGACCGATCACTTTGGTCCGATCGGTCCTCTCGACCATATCAACCGATCACTTGGGTCTGATCGTCAGTCATGGTCTGGTCCACTATTCACTTGGGCCCGATCGACCATCCTGACCAAATCGACCGGTCGTCTTGGTTCGATCGGCCGTCCCAGCCCAATCTACTGATCACTTGGGTCTGATCAGGTGCCTCAACCCGATTGAAAACATAAACTTCATTTGATCCTTTGCCCAAAGTTTTTCCATGCTAAATAATTTACCTCAAAAATCTTCTTACATTAGCTTTGCAACAAAATATGATCATAAAATCAAATTGATTTTACTTTATCCAAAATTTTTATTTTCACATTTTCCGTTAAAATTATTATAACAATTTAGTGAGCTAAAAGGTTTAGCAAGCTAAACAAATTTAACACAAGACTTCAAATATTAAAAAACCAGTAAACAAAGGTGCGTGTAAATTTTGCATGGACATGATTTGTAAAACATAGTATCATTAGCCAAAGTATTACTATAATATTTAATGTTAAACTTTTCGCTGCATAAATATTTATCTTTCTATATATATATATATATATATATAATGAAAATNTTATAAGGTGTATTTCATTTTAAAAAGTGATAATAGTTCTATTTTTTATGTGGTATTAAAGATTTGAGCGCTACTACGTGTGGAAATATGGAAGTTTAGGTATAGAATGTTGTGCTATGTATGTAAAAACCCTTTGTTTTTTATTTGACATGCAATTGTTGAGTGAGAATTTTATTTCAGAAGTCCACCAATTTTATCCAAGCTGTACAAGTTATAGAATCTAACATCAGAGCTATTTAGATTTGCTAAATCCGATTTTTTTTTTCTGGAAAATTTACATTCGGAGCTCAAAATTGTCACATATTTACATATCTCACACCTAAACTTTCATATTTACATACAGATTACTTTGTTTCTTTAAACATATGCTGCGCATTTCACTTTTATAAAATGGTAATTAAGCTAATTTTTGATGTTGTATTAATGATTTTAGTGCTATTTGTATAAATATGAAAGTTTAGGTATGATTTATGTAATTAAACAGGAATTTTGTGCTATATATATATAAATGCCGCTTTTTTTTATATTGAAATGCACTGAAAGATAATATTTGAAATTTTATGGTGCTCCTATATTGCAGATATACGTGTAAAGGAACCTTCCATCGAGTCATTATGCAGGTAAATTTCATAATTATCATTCAAATTCTGACAGATTTTGTACCCTATTTGTAGTTATTCATCTATTCAGACTAAAATTTTAGAATTTCAACCTTCTTATGGCTGTCTGTTCATCTCCAGAGGAAGAAAGTGTTTTGAACCACCAAGATTCATGACAATCAACACTGCTATAGAACAACTATTGGAAGTAGAAGAAGCCCTTGGAGCATGTGGTATTATTTCTTGGAGTTTTTTCTCTGTTTTCCATACTATTTATGACCTTTGAACCTTATGATAATCGACAAGTTTTATTTTTTTGTCATTCATTCTTGCTGTATAATTAATAGTTTGTAGTAAAGATATTTTGTATAATTTAGTTTTTCTGCCATCAGTCATTATCTGATACATGCATTCTTTATGTATAAACCTTTTTATCACATACCGCACAATTCTTACATATATGTACATATTTAACACCTAAACTTTGATATTTACGTATATAATACTTTAGTGTCGTAATCACTTCAAAATAATGTTTTGAAAGATATATTGGATTTTAAAAATGTTAATATTACTAGTATTTGGATGTTATATTTATAAAATATCAAAATTTACTGGTTAGAAATGTAAGTTAGATTTGTCTGGCTCGCATGCAAATCTCTAAAAAAACAATAAATATGATTAAACAGATTTGGAGTTGGCATTCCCTGATTTTGCCTTGGTTTTACGTTTGATCGTGCATTTAATGATTAATATTTATGCATTTAAATTGAAAATCTCTTTTACTAATAACATAAAAATTTATGTGATATCATTCATTGTCTGACAGGTTATGGTAAAAATTCAAGATGTGTCGGTCTTGCTCGGGTTGGTAATGAGGATCAAATGATAGTCGCCGGTTCGATGGAAGATCTGCTCGATTTTGATTTTGGAGCACCTCTTCATTGCCTCGTGATCGTCGGCGAGACTCATCCTGTGGAAGAAGAGATGTTGGAGTTCTATTCAATCAAGTAAAAGTCAAGTTCTGCATCTCCATCGCTTTACAATAGCACATATCAGAACTTGTATGGCTCTTTTAATGCATTATATTGGTTCAGGATTGATGTGGCCTGCATTTTCTGCCTGTTGTGTATCACTTAGCATGATTTGTTAGGTTTAACTGTTGTAACTTATTATAATCATCATCATCATTATTATTTTTGCTCCATTAATATAAGTTGAACCCAAGTCAAATGATTATCTCTGGGTGTAGATGTAAATCTGAAAGGCCATGTTCATTGTGAATGCAATTTTTGTGTATTGATATATAGTTTTTTATTTTCTGATTTATTTTAAATGGAGTATTTTGTTAGATGTTGTTTGGTTTGAACTCATTATGATGGCATGATTTGAACTTAGTTCGTTGATTTTCAATCAGTATTTGAAGGAAATTGCCAATTATTGTTTATTGTTATTTCAATTTATTCTCGTTATTGTTGCTGTTACATTATGTCAGTGTTGTTGTTATTCTGTTTACAGCTGCTGTTTTCTTTGTTTTTCTTATTGTTTTATTTATTGTTATTTCTATTTTGGAGAATTGCTAATCTCATTGAATGAGCAAAGCATGCTTATTATCCTAACATTAAAGGAACCTTTTTTTTTGGTTAAAATTGTGAGTTAATAACCTAGGAATTATGTTTTTTTTTTCCTAAGTTACATTTTGCAACTTATTTAGGATACATTGGTAGCTTAGACCACCCTTGACATCATTTTGGTTTCAAACTTTGTGGTTGCATCATTTTGTTCACTAAAGGACATGATAATTAGACCAAAATGAAAAAGGGAAAAAGCAATAAGCGATATGTTTTAATCAACATTGGTAGGTTTTGTTTCGAAATAAATAGTGCATATTCTTAGAAGGATCAAAACTAATACTTACATTTACTGGGAAGTATAATCTATCGATATTATTAGATTGGACCAGAAATTGAAACACTTGAATAATGTTTATAAATTGTTGGATTCTAAGAAAAATTACATTGTTGAAAAATTAGTTTGATAGCATCAAACTTATGTGCAAGTATTACATGCAAAACAAGTTGACATTAGTTTGGTAGAAGATATAGATCTATGGTTCTTTGGTGCAGTTGCAACTATTTGAAGAAGCCACGGTGAAACCAAAAGCAGTTGCGACTATCACAATTTTTTTTTTGTTTTTTTGTTTTTTGAAAAAGTCAGATTGCAGCTTTCTAGCAGTAGCCGCAAGTAGCTAGGTCCGGTGGCAAATTGTCACCCTATACCCAACATGGGAGGACTTAGGGCAACAATGAACATAGTGATATTTGAGGAGGGAAAAAATTGATCTTTAAAGAGGGGTGAAAGACCAAATTACCCTCCTATCTAAGTAAAAATATGAATTTGAGGGGGTCAAGGACCCTTTTTGGGTGCACCTCTATTTGGTGGAAAATTATAACTTTCAGCTGCAGTTTTTTGAAAACGCCAGCAAATCAAAATTTTGCCGAACAAAAAGAACTGCGGTGTAGAACTGCGCCGCCATCTCATCACTTCCTCAAACGCTCCCTTAAGAAAAAAATGTATGATATAGGGATGTGCATTGTTTGGTCAAAATCAGAAAATTGATTTTTGGTTTTAAAAAGTTAATATTAGTTTTTCAATTTCCGGATAATTGATCTTTATTAAATTAAATAAATTAAAAAGTGTTTAATAATAGGGTTATGAAATTAAATTCACTGGACAATAAAACTAATTAAGCACATAATATACTTATTCTAGCTTTGCTTAAAATTTCTTATTTAGAAGAGATATGAGTAGAAAAAAAAAATCATATGAAATTTCTAATTTTGGAACTGAACTTAAAATTGTATTTATTTTAGGTCATATACTACATTGCGGTTTAGTCAAAACCGATCTAATTAAGCCAAATTATATTTCATTTCAATTTGAATGTGTTTTAGTATAAGTTTGAATGGTTTGGTTTTCTAAATTTTGGATATCATTTTTACTAGATTTGACTAATTCTTGAACTAATTTATCCAAATTGATTGATTGCACACCCCTATTGCCATAAAATATCGCGAGAAGTTAAATAATCACTTTAATAGTTATGGACAAGATATTTATTTTATGTCCATGTATATTATGATAGTCTTTTGAATCTCATATTTAAGCAATATATTTCTACATTATTTTGTTATCATTATATATATTTTAAAAGATGTTAAGAAAGAACTTGAGGTTGTATTAAGCCATAATGCACAAAGAACCCTTAATAGGGCCTTGACTTGATATTTAAATATTGAGGCATGCTATGAACTATTTATTACCAATGCAACACATTGTTCTCATTGAGAAATCATTATCTTTTCCTCTCAAGTCTATCAAACTTGTAGCAACCATTTTTGTGTACTCATGATTTATGAATGTTAGGTTGAAGATGAAATGGATGAATATTTATAAGTATAATTAGATTAGTTTAATGTTGTGGAGCTTGAATCATTATTCATCTTAAAACTTCTTTTTATGAAGCTGAGTTTATCTCTACATAATGTAGGACTTGTGCTTGAAATCAAAAGAAAGCATGGAATCATATGAAAACTTGAAGTCAAAAGAAAGTTTAAATATATTTATGAAAGTGAATGAAGTTTAGGACATAGCAAGATGTACAATTGAAATATATAATTGAATTTGATTTTGATTCTAAACTTCCATTAGAGGTTGAACATAAAGCTTAAAATGAATCCACTGAATATAATCTTGAATTTAAATGATCTTTTGGAAGAATGAATTTATGTTTTGATGTGAAATTGAATAAATCTTGCATGTTATAGTCTATGATTGAAATGAGGTAATCGTGCATGTTATGTGAAATTGAATAAATTTTGCATGTTATAGTTTAGGTTATTGTTAAGGAGAAGAGCCATTGATCCCTTCAATGGATCCATTCCCAAAAATGATAAGAGTGTTTCCTTAACCAAAACCATTATGAGAAATCTAACCATATCAAGGGAGATCCAAATTTCAGCGTAGGAGGAGGGTTCTTCGAGCAAGGAAGTACTAGAAGCTTAAGGGGAAGTGTCTTCTTCCTAAACATCATCTTCCTCTTCACTTCTTCTTCTTCAAATTCTTCTTCATTTTCTTCCTCCTTATTCTACTTCATCATTTCCTTGAGAAGAGTGTGAGGGAGCTTTTGGAAGAGCTTCTTAGAGGAAAAACTTTGCCTCTCCTTTGGACGAGGAGAGCTTCATCCTCACATTGGAGAAGGAGAAGGCTAAGCTTCGTCGGCGTGTGTTAGGAGCTCGAATCAAGCCCAGGAAACGCGTCATCAACCTTCATGTAGGTGAAATCTTTAAAGCCTTTGCAATTTATTTCTTAGCAAGCATTTTAGGTCTGATGTTAGAGAGATTAAGCTTAAGATTTTGTGTTAGAGGAGACTGCTAAATTAGGTGGCTTTTTCATTAATTTTCCCATATCAATCCATAAGCGTTCACCTTTAACCCTAGTTCGAAGATCCTAGATGGCCGGAATTGTAGTAATCTCACAGTTGCTTTGGCGGCTTCACCATTTTGATAGAAGTGGTGAATCCCTCTAAACATAGAGAATGGAGAGGTTCATTCCTTTATTCTCTAGCTTATGAAAACCTTTCCACATAAAAGCCTTTAGTTTATGAAGATATTTCTTCGTGCGAAGGGGATTTTGTGGTTTAGCCAAGCAACAGAGGCAAGTTTTTTATTGCTTTGCATAACAAAAGGTTGATACACCTCCTCATCATTAACCTAGATCCTACGTGAGGTTGATATGACGAGTTTAATTTATCTTCAAGCGTGGTGGGTTTCACCGTTTGCATGTCCTTTAAGAGACTATGCATATGGCATTTTGATTGTGTGATCCCTTTAATTTGATCGGTCGTCCCGACCCGATCCCAACCGATTGATTGATATCTTGGGTCTGATCGACCGTCTCAATCCAATTGCCTGATTACTTTGGTATGANACGCGTATATGTGTGTGTGCGCGCCCGCGCGCGTGGACGTGTGCGTGCGTGTGTGTGTGTGCGTGCGTGCGTGCGTGCGTGCATGCGTGCGTGCGTGTACGCGCGTGCCTGTGCGTGTGTGTGCGTGTGCGCGTGCGTGCGTGTGTGTCTATATATTAGATGTCTATATATGTGTGTATATATATGGGTCTATATATGTATGCATATATATGTGTGTATATGTCTCTATATCTATTTGTGTGCGGGGCAGAACCAACATCTTTTTTGAAGGAGAAGATTATGATGCACAAAAAAATGAAATAATTTTGAAATAATAATCCTCATTATAAAACCNTGATATTTGTTCGTGTTCGACTCGTTAACTTAGTGAACGAGCCGAACACAAACTTCTGAAAGAGCCGAACAAGAGCTGTTCTTGAGCAACGGGCGTTTTGACAGCCCTACTCATAATTACAGAGTTAGCCAATTAGGCATGTCATTCAAATATCTATTATTACATAAAATATTAATTTAATAAAAAAGAACTTTTCATATCAATCACTCAAAATATTAAATATAACATTATAATAATCTATATTTTAATTATAAAATTTAACCACCAAAAAGCTTAATTATGACAATTTATCACCCAAAAGCTATCGGTTCTAATGAAAAAGTGATTAAAATATTGTATTTAAGATTTAAGTAAATATAAAAATAAAAATAAAAATAAAAATAAATATATAAAAATGAGTTAAAATTTCAGTAGATTATAAATATTAGTTCCGATTGGTTTAAAGGATTCATCGACTGAACTGCTTTTTTGCACGCAGTACATTCTGAGTTGCGGTTCCCCTCGGAAGTGTGCTCCGACCCAAAAACCCTCAACTGGTTTTAGAGGCGAAGCCACACCGACAAGGATGGAGAAGTCTCGAGCCGCTACTGCTCCATCTCGAGGTTCTTTGCGGTGGGCGATTCTTCGCCAGGCAATCAGAACTACATCTCCTCCTTCCGTCAATGGTGCTCCTCTTGTGCTTTCTCAGCTTTCTTTTCGCTTAAGATTCGATTAGTTTCTCTGCGCACAGTATTATCTCTTACATTGAATGCTGTGATTCTTGTGTCGAGCTCTGCGATAACTGGATTTGCAATTGAGATCTCGAGCTCATATGCTGCATTTTGAATTTCAATTTTATTCTGCGATACTGAAGAGAATTAAAAAAAGTGAACGTATTTTGCTTTTTGTTGGAAAGATTATAATGTAGGGAGGTAGAAGGGGATATGTATGATTTCTGAGCATGTTTGATTAGAGTTTGTGATTTGCTAGGAAAATTATGGCTATAGAGATTTAGAACTATATCTTAGGCTGCACGATGATATTCACACACAGATAAAAGTTTATGCCGATATGGCAGACACACAGATTTTTAAATGGAATACTTGAATATGAAAAACCTATGGGACTTTGCTCTATCATAATAGATCCACTGGTCTTGCTTGGAGATTAAAATGATTAACTCTTTTCTCCAACTTTAGAGCCAATAATACCTTGTAAAAATTTAGCTGGGCATTGTCTCTCGATTTGTAGCAGGAGGTGGCGATGTTGACAGAGGATTATGGTCGATCAGTCTTGTTGATGAAGGTGATGGTTGANTGTAGCAGGAGGTGGCGATGTTGACAGAGGATTATGGTCGATCAGTCTTGTTGATGAAGGTGATGGTTGATATTTAGCGTAGGACATTGATGAATGTTTTTTTAACTGTGCAGATGAAAACTTTGTTAGACAAATGTTTTTTTGTGGTGGCAATAGGACATGATTGGTATAGGAAGCAGGACATTAGCAGATGTTGGGTGACTTTGG
>JXCR01143352.1:220232-234008 GCA_002079205.1 Phalaenopsis hybrid cultivar
ATATATATATATATATATATATATATACACATGCAAGAGAGTAAATAAAATTTATTTTTTGTTTTAGAATTCATTTAAATTATCCAACTAATGTACTTTGAGCAAAATACATTTCCAAGCATAAATTCATAATCATATGAGCTCTGTTTTCATCAAATTTATGACTAAATTGAGCCACTTGGCAAGATGAACTCAAACACTTTAAAATTAATTCAATTCTTGGTTCCGAGATGAAGTAGTTGAAACATAATTAGAGGTTTTGGATTGTTAATTGAATTGTCAAATGAACTCTAAATTTGATATATATTTATAGCCGAATCGAGCGTCTCGACGAGAAGAACCCAACGAGTCTAAGATTGCTCAATTTTGAGGAATTTAAGACTCCTTAATACTTCAAAAAGTTACATGTGATCAAAGGGGGTCAGCGTAGACCGTCTACTCAGGTGGTTGGGGAAATTATACGCCAACAAATCTATAAATTATATATAAATGTCCCTCTTAAAAAAGCTATAAATATGACCCATCTCTTGACTTAGGTGAAGGGAAGAAAGGTGAGAAGTGAAATTCTAGAGCATATTCTTGAGAGGAGACCCGAGGACTAACTGCAGGCCATCAGCCGCCGACCGCCGTCACCACTTGCTTTCGTTGACCACCAGCCATCAGTATTAGCTGCTTGCAATCATTGTAACCAGAATGCAACTGTTGTTAAATTTACTAATATTTATATTTTTTTAGCTATATAATGAAAAATATAGTTTTCAATGTACGATTGTAACCCTGTACTCCTTGTTGAGAGAAAAGATGTACTCCTGTAGTTACAAATATATAGTGGATTAAGTTGACTGAGCTTAACCTCATCGTTTTTTTAATCTCCATGGGTTTTTCACGAAATTTTTTTTCTCTCCTGCTATTTTTCTTTCATCTGTGTGGGCTTGATCTTCGAGCAACATTAAAATGTTAAATTATTACTCAATCTACTCAAATCTTTTGACACACGATGAAAATAAAACTTTAACAAAATTTAATCGAAATAAAAATCAATTCCACAACTTCTTAATCTTTGATAATAACATTTAGAACTTATGCATATCAACATGATTGTTTAAAAGTGTAGGGTGTAATGAAATAATTTTTAATGATTTTTCAATAAGTTAATATTTTTCCTGTAATTTATTTGAACAATTTTATATTTGTATCTTATATGCGCGCGTATGTGTGTGTGTGTATGTCTACATGTGCGCGCACGCGTATGTGTGCATGTGTGTGCGTGTGTGTGTGCGCGCGCGTCTACATATGTGCGCGCGCGTCTACATATGTGTGTGCGCGCGCCCGCGCGCGTGTACGTGTGCGTGCGTGTGTGTGTGTGCGTGCGTGCGTGCATGCGTGCGTGCGTGTACGCGCGTGCCTGTGCGTGTGTGTTCGTGTGCGCGTGCGTGCGTGTGTGTCTATATATTGGATGTCTATATATGTGTGTATATATATGGGTCTATATATGTATGCATATATATGTGTGTATATGTCTCTATATCTATTTGTGTGCGGGGCAGAGCCAACATCTTTTTTGAGGGAAAAGATTATGATTCACAAAAAAATGAAATAATTTCGAAATGATAATCCTCGTTATGAAACCCAATTCCTATGTATTGACATATCTAACACATTTATATCAATGGAATCTTTCATAGCACATAAAAAAAACCAATATTTTAATTTAAAAAAAGTGATGTACACCATTCCATGCATATATAAGGTGGTATCTTTGTAAAATTGAAGTTTAGGTGTTAGATACGTAAATACATTAGAATTGAGTGATATGTAAGTAAATCTTCCTTTTTTTTTAATTGGCCATTTCCCAAAATTTTCCCATGCATTATAAACATAAGAATAACATAAAATTTAAGTGTAAATTTACTACTAGATGTACTGATGGACCAGTCATTCATTTTCTCAATACGATATATTAAACTTATTAATCTCATCAAATGAGAGCTTCGCTTGAAGGCATAAGTAATTCATAATTAACCATGCCACTGACACGAGTAACTCATCCNACCAACATCTTTTTTGAAGGAGAAGATTATGATGCACAAAAAAATGAAATAATTTTGAAATAATAATCCTCATTATAAAACCCAATTCCTATGTACTGACATATCTAACACATTTATATCAATGGAATCTTTCATAGCACATAAGAAAAACCAATATTTTAATTTTAAAAAAGTGATATGCACCATTCCATGCATACATAAGGTGGTTTCTTTGTAAAATTGAAGTTTAGGTGTTAGATACGTAAATATATTAGAATTGAGTGATATGTAAGTAAATCTTCCTTTTTTTTTTTTAATTGGCCATTTCCCAAAATTTTCCCATGCATTATAAACATAAGAATACAATAAAATTTAAGTGTAAATTTAGTACTAGATGTATTGATGGACCAGTCATTCATTTTCTCAATACGATATATTAAACTTATTAATCTCGTCAAATGAGAGCTTCGCTTGAAGGCATAAGTAATTCATAATTAACCATGCCACTGACACGAGTAACTCATCCGCCGGCTCCTCCATTAACAACGTCACCCTGCTGTCAGTCATCTCAATGACCATGATCTCCTCTTCCTCATTCACACATTTCCATCTTTCTAATTGTTTACTTGCCTTTGTGCCTGTCAAGATTTCACTGCCGATGTGTGGAAGAGGCAAGGGATACGGGGGCAAAGTAATATTATTGGGTGGACAAACGATGGAAGCACCACTCTCGTTATTTTAAACTCCGAAATTCAAGGAGGTTTGTTGCCCCTCGAACCCAACCTAGGTCCGCCTCNTCCATCTTTCTAATTGTTTACTTGCCTTTGTGCCCTGTCAAGATTTCACTGCCGATGTGTGGAAGAGGAAAGGGACACGGGGGCAAAGTAATATTTTTGGGTGGACAAACGATGGAAGCGCCACTCTCGTTATTTTAAACTCCGAAATTCAAGGAGGTTTGTTGCCCCTCGAACCCAACCTAGGTCCGCCTCTATTTGTAAGTATATCTCTGTGTTCGCTCGTGTATTTGTCAAATATAAAGAACTGCATAATAAATAAGAGAACGAACCATAGCTAGAATAATATATATTAATTTATAGATAAATATATTAAAAATAGCTTTGATTGGTATAGTAAGTTGACCTTACATGATATGTAATTTTTAAGAGGATATAATCATTTATGAATACCAAAGGCTGACTACATATTTCTAATGAAATTTAATTTAAGATTTTTTTTAATGATTATATCATCCAATATTTATGTCTCTAACACATAGTTCATAAATATTATCACATTTTGATTACTCTTATTATTGGAGAGAATATAAATATTGTAATTTTTTTGACTAAAACTTGATAAATTAAAATGAATTAACTCATTTATACTTAAAATTCATCATAAAATGATATAAGAATAGGAAGAATATGATGCAACATACAAATTTATAATTTCAGATGAATGAATTAATTTCTCATAATTAGGGGTGTAAACGAGCCTAGGCTCAGCTCGTGTTCGACTCATTTATATCTTGAGCTAAAATAGTGTGTTCGTGTTCGGCTCGTTTACTTAGTGAGCCGAACACGAGCTGTTCACGAACAAAGAGTTATTTTGACAACCCTAATTATGTAGCCAACAAATGTTAAGGGTTGTGGCAAGATTTAAAACATCATTTGAATCTAATTTAATAATTTTTATTATATTTTCTTTATTAATACTTTNTTTGGAGCAAAGGCTGAACTTTATCTTCACTGGAAGATGACGATGAATCGACATAATTTTGGCATGTATTTGTTTGTTTAGATAAGAGCAAACAAATGATGCTAATGATTTACCAATATATCTCCGTGTGATTTGCCATAATTTTGATAAAATGTTGTTATCAAATTTAGGTTCTATANCATCAAAATTATGATTAAATTGAGCCACTTGGCAAGATAAACTCAACCACTTTAAAATTAATTGAATTCTTGGTTCCCAGATGAAGTAGTTGAAACATAATTACAGGTTTTGGATTGTTAATTGAATTGTCAAATGAACTCCAAATTTGATATATTTATAGTTGAATTGAGCATCTTGACGGAGGAATCCAGTGAGCCTAAAATCACTCAATTTTGAGGAAATTAAAGCTATCGAACGGCTAAACAATTACATGTGATCAAATGGGATCAGTGTTGGCCGTCTGCTCAGGTGGTTAGAGAAATTATACTCCAACAGATCAAAATGTCCCTCTAAAAAAAGCTATAACATGACTCCTCTCTTCTACAAGGGAGGAAAAAAAAAGAGAAGGTGAAGTGAAATTCTGGAGCATGTTCCTGAGCGAGGACCCCACGAGTAGCTAACGACCACCAGCCGCCGCCAGCTATATCACCAAATTTTTATGTATTTACATATCTAGCACATTTATTCCAATGAAATCTTTCATAGCACATGAAAAAAAAAACCAATATTTTAATTTAAAAATAAGTGAAAAACACCATTCCATTCACATATAAGGTTGTATGTATGTAAAAATTGAAGTTTAGTTGTTTAGATATGTAGATACATTAGAATTGAATGGTATGTAGCTAAATCTTGCCTTTTTTTTAATTGGTCATTTCCCAATTTTTCCCCTGCATTATAAACATAAGACTAACAAAAAATTTAAGTGCAAATTCACCAGGAGATGCACCAACGGACTAGTCATTCATTTTCTCAGTGTAAGATATTAAATTTATTAATCCCACCAAACGAGAGCATCACTTGATGTCATAAGTGATTTATAACTAATCACGCTACCGACGCAAGCAAATCATCCCCCGTCTCCTTCATTAACCACATCACCTCACTGTTAGTCATCTCCATGGTCATGATCCCCTCTTCCTCATTGAAATGTTTCCATTTTTCATCACACCTTTTCATCTTCCCAATTGTTGTCTTGCCTTTATGCTTCGCCAAGGTTTCAACGGCGATTTGTGGAAGAGCTGCAGAGGCAAGGGCAATATAAGAAGGCAAAGTAATATTTTAGCGTGGATAAAAGATGGAAGTGCCACTCTCGTTAGTTCATACTCCGAAATTCAAGGATGTCAGTTGCCCCTTGAACCCAACCACAGTCCTATAAATATATATGCAAAAGATTAAATAAAATCTATTTTTTGTTATAGAACTCTTTTATATTATCCAACTAATGTACTTTGAGAAAAAACCATTCCAAACATAAATTCATGATCATCTGAGCTCTGTTTTCAACAAATTTATGATTAAATTGAGCTTATTGGCAAGATGAACTCAACCACTTTAAAATTAATTCAATTCGGGTTCCCAGATGAAGTAGTTGAAACATAATTAGAGGTTTTGAATCATTAATTACATTGTCAAATGAACTCCAAATTTAACATATTTATAGCCGAATCGGGTGTCTTGGCGAGATGAATCCAACGAGCCTAATATCACTCAATTTTGAGGAAACTAAGGCTCTCTAATGCTTAAAAAAATTACTTGTGCTCAAAGGGATCAACGTATATCTTATGCTCAGGTGATTAGAGGAGTTATATGCCAGCAAATCAAAATGTCCCTCCAAGAAAAGCTATAAATATGACTCCTCTCTTCACTTGCAGGTGAAGGAAAAAAATAGAACGAGAAGTTAAATTCTAGAGCCTGTTCTTAAGCGAAGACCCGGTGAATAACTACCGGTCACCAGCCACCTCCCGCCATGTCACCCAATTCCTATGTATTTACACATCTAACACATTTATACCAATGAAATCTTTCATAGTAGATGAAAAAACCAATATTCTAATTTTTATAAAGTGAAATACACCATTTCATGCATATATAAGGTGGAATCCATGTAAAAGTTGAAGTTTAGGCGTTAGATTTGTAAATACATTAGAATTAAGTGGTATGCAAGTAAATCTTCCTTTTTCTTATTTGGCCACTGCCCAATTTTTTCCAATGCATACTAAACATAAAAATAACAAAAAATTGAAATGCAAATTTACTAGAAGATGTGCTGATGGAGCAGTCATTCATTTTCTTATTACAATATATTAAACTTATTACTCTCATCAAATGAGAGCTTCGCTTGATGACTTGATGTCTTGATGTCATAAGTGATTCATAATTAATCATGCCTCTGACACGAGAATCTCATCCGTCAGCTCATCCATTAACAACGTCACCACGATGTCAGTCATCTCAATGACCATGATCTCCTGTTCCTCATTCGCACATTTCCATCTTCCTAATTGTTTACTTGCCTTTAGACCCTGCCAAGATTTCACTGCCGATGTGTGGAAGAGGCAAGGGATACAGGGGCAAAAGTAATATTTTTGCCTTTGTGCCCTGTCAAGGAGGTTTGTTGCCCCTCGAACCCAACCTAGGTCCGCCTCTATTTGTGTGCATATCTATGTACGCGCTCGTGTATCTGTCAAATATAAAGAACTGCATAACAAATAAGAGAACAAACCATAGCTAGAATAATATATATTAATTTATAGATAAATATATTAAAAATAGCTTTGATTGGTATAGTAAGTTGATCTTACATGACATGAAATTTTTAAGAGGATTTAATCATATATGAATACCAAAGGCTGACCACATATTTCTAATGAAATTTAATTTAAGATTTTTATTTTTTATGATTATATCATCCAATATTTAGGTCTCTAACACATAGTTCATAAATATTATCACATTTTGATTACTCTTGTTATTGGAGGGAATATAAATATTGGAATTTTTTTGACTAAAACTTAATAAATTAAAATGAATTAACTCATTTATACTTAAAATTCATCATAAAATGATATAAGAATAGGAAGAATATGATGCAACATACAAATTTATAATTTTTCTTAAGATAAATGAATCAACTTCTCATAATTAGGGGTGTAAACGAGCCTAGGCTCAGTTCGTGTTCGGCTCGTTTATATCTTGAGCTAAAATAGTGTGTTCGTGTTCGGCTCGTTTACTTAGCGAGCCGAACACGAGCTGTTCACGAACAAAGAGTTATTTTGACAACCCTAATTATGTAGCCAACAANTAGTCATGTAGCCAACAGATGTTAAGGATTGTGGCAAAATTTAAAACATTATTTGAATCTAATTTAATAATTTTTATTATATTTTCTTTATTAATATTTTAATTGATTATAAATCTTTGTAACCTTGTAGTCAACTAAATTTTTAAAAAAGACTACTCATCAAAGATATATATATAATTGATTAGTAGTATTTCGAGCCAAAATGAGCCGAACACGAACGAACAAATATTTGTTCGTGTTGTTCGTGTTCGACTCGTTAACTTAGCGAACGAGCCGAACACAAGCTTCTGAAAGATCTGACACGAGCTGTTCACAAGCAACGTACCGTTTTGACAACCCTACTCATAATTACAGACTAAGCCAATTAGGCCCACAATATTTTTATCTATATTATTTTAATTTAATAGTTTGTTAACGCTATATTTCTCCTAAAATTTTAAAGAATTTAATCATAAATTTTAAATTTTATATCATTCAGTCCTTATCAATTAAATATATAATACCTGAATTTTAATTTTAATTTTTATGTCATTCAAATATCTATTATTACATAAAATATTAATTTAATAAAAAAGAACTTTTCATATCAATCACTCAAAATATTTAATATAACATTATTATAATCTATATTTTAATTATAAAATTTAACCACCATAAACCTTAATTATAACAATTTATCGGTTCTAATGAGTTAAAATATTGTATTTAAGATTTGAGTAAAAATAAAAATAAAAATAAAAATATAAAAATGAGTTAAAATTTCAGTAGACTATAAATATTAGTTCCGATTGGTTTAAAGGATTCATCGACTGAACTACTTTTTTTTGTAAGCAGTCCATTCTGAGTTGCAGTTCCCCTCGGAACTGTGCTCCGACCCAAAAACCCTCAACTGGTTTTAGAGGCGAAGCAACAACGACAAGGATGGAGAAGTCTCGAGCCGCTACTGCTCCATCTCGAGGTTCTTTGCGGTGGGCGATTCTTCGCCAGGCAATCAAAACTACATCTCCTCCTTCCGGCAATGGTGCTCCTCTTGTGCTTTCTCAGCTTTCTTTTCGATTAAGATTCGATTAGTTTCTCTGCGCACAGTATTATCTCTTACATTGAATGCTGTGATTCTTGTGTCGAGCTCTGCGATAACTGGATTTGCAATTGAGATCTCGAGCTCATATGCTGCATTTTGAATTTCAATTTTATTCTGCGATACTGAAGAGAACCAAAAAAAGTGAACGGGTATTTTGATTTTTGTTGGAAAGATTATGATGTAGGGAGGTAGAAGGGGCTATGTATGATTTCTGAGCATGTTTGATTAGAGTTTGTGATTTGCTAGAAAAATTATGGCTATAGAGATTTAGAACTGTATCTTAGGTTGCACGATGATATTCACACGCAGATAAAAATTTATGACGATATGGAAGACACACAGATTTTTAAATGGAATACTTGAATATGAAAAAGCTATGGGACTTTGCTCTATCATAATAGATCCACTGGTCTTGCTTGGAGATTAAAATGATTAACTCTTTTCTCCAACTGTAGAGCCAATAATACCTTGTAGAAATTTAGCTGGGCATTGTCTCTCGATGTAGTAGCAGGAGGTGGCGATGTTGACAGAGGATTATGGTCGATCAATGTTGTTGATGAAGGTGATGGTTGATATTTAGCGTAGGACTTTGATGAATGTTTTTTTAACTATGCAGATGAAAACATTGTTAGACAAATGTTTTGTGGTGGCAATAGGATATGATGGTTGATATTTAGCCTTTGACTTGAATTTGTGGGTCTCATTGTCTCATGAATTTGGCAAACTGATCTGATTCAATTTAGTTTTGTTAATTTAGGGGCCAAATGTACTTAAAATGCATGGATTTATATCCATTGGATTCAACTTGTTAAAAATATCTTTTTAACTTTAACTTTACTTGAATCACCGCCTGAGTTCCTTCTGAACTAAATTCCAAAGTTCCAAAACTAAATTTTGAGTGAGTTGAATGTGAATGATGTGTAGAATTCATGCTTGATCGTGTTGATTTTTCGAGCTATGCCAGAGGTAAAATGCTAAGATGTATTATCTGAGCATTCATTCCAACGAGTTTTTTCTCGCTTATTATTTTGGAAACTAATGTAAAGCTAAACCAAATGGTTAATAACTACTTGCATTTTATGTACTATGGAGAGTTCTACAAGAGCAAGAAAGGTGGTAGAACAAAGGGCAATTTAGTTGGTTATATGTTAAATAATGTCTTGTTTGAATGCTTGAAACCATCTAGCTTGTAGAATGCATTTAACTAAGAATTGATATTATCTATGTCTATTAACCATTCCTTTTTTTTAAGGCATTCCTTCTGATAATAGCCAAAACATCTCTATTGTTGTAGTTTTTGATCGTTTTTTGCTTTACTGAAATGGTTATTNATGGTAAACTTCGCACATTGGAATGTATTTTTTGACAAGTTGGGAATTTGACTTTGACAGATTTTGATCCTTGATGAAGTAGGTCATGCACTATACGCTATGACCCTGCTGAGACTTTTGTGCTATGATNGCACATTGGAATGTATTTTTTGACAAGTTGGGAATTTGACTTTGGCAGATTTTGATCCTTGATGAAGTAGGTCATGCACTATACGCTATGACCCTGCTGAGACTTTTGTGCTATGATGTGCTATTCGCCATTAACAAGTATGAAAACTATTGTCCTTTGAAATAATTGAAGATCCTAAAAAGTGCTTTTTAATTTTAGATATATATTAAGCTTATCATTGAAAAAGAAATGAGGCCTCAAAGTCATTTTGTCACTTGAGAATGGTTTTTGATGCATGATTGCTTTAGAGTGCTTTTGGGGAAGCTTGTGCTCATCCAGATAAGCCGCTTATCTGGAAACGCAGACCGCGGGTTCCGCGTTTAGTGTAAAAAATCATCTGCGTTTTAGGATAAGCTGCTCAAACGCAGTTTTTAAATGGTGAGGCTGTGTTTTCAAAACACCGCTGCAGCGGATAAGCTGCCCCAAATAGAGCCTTAGTGCAAGATGTATACAATTATGCACACAAGGTTATTCACAGTTCACAGGCTTGAACATATACTGAACCTGATAATAATCGTGTCAAATTAGATTTGACTGTGTTATTTGGGTCAACTTGATTCCGACCCCAATCATAGTTAGATATCTATTCTAACTACTAATCAGGTTAACCCAAATTTTTTATGTTGTGTTTGGGTGGTTTCTTAGGTTGGCAATTTTTTGAGTCCCTAGATTAAATTGGAAAATAAATTGTAGAAAGAGGAAATGTAAAAGTAGATATAAAAAGCTTGAGAGGTAAATCTGTTAAAATTATTTGATTGTTAAAAATGTTGTATTCATGTCACTCATTATGGTGCTAGTGAAATATTTCTTAATGTAGTCATAAACGCAGGCAAATTTTGTCAATTCACACAAGTTTTTTTTGCTTTTTTTTATATGTTTATTTATAGGCTATATTACTTTCTTTGATTTATTCATTCTCATATTATAAAATTTGACCATTGCGCAAAGNGTGTGACTTGAATGATAAAATTTATAAGCTGAATGTTTCTTTTTGTTATAGTAGTTTTCTCCTTTGTTTTAGAAAATATTTTTTAATTTTCCTTTGAATAANAAAGGATTAAGGGAGGTGGTGGATGTAAATGTCATGGTTTATAGTCATCATAATCACAAGATTTGTGACTTGAATGATAAAATTTATAAGTTGAATGTTTCTTTTTGTTATAGTAGTTTTCTCCTTTGTTTTAGAAAATATTTTTTAATTTTCCTTTGAATAATATCTATGATGTTTCTATGAGAATAAGTTGTTGTACTCTCTCATTTTATGGAATTCTCTGTTATGCGGTTTCCCATTTGATCGATCTTTTGATTCTATATTCAACTACTTGCATTAAAGCATTAGTCACATGATTTTTCGATCCATTATATATTTACTCTTTGCAAGTTTATTTGTTTATGGTATTCTATTTATAATATGCATTGGCTTCTTATGATATTCTTTATTATAAAATTTCGAGTTCTTCTCTGCTTTTGACTTCTTCCGATATGCAAATTATAAGATATTGTATTGTTTTAAATCCTACTTTTGTATCTGGATTGTATTCGTCAATTGCAAATGACACATCATAACATAGAGGTCTCTGAGTCATAGCACATAGCGCATCATAGAGAAATGCTTTCTTATGATGATGGTGACAATTTTTTGGTTCACTAGTTTAATTGCTTGTGACAATATTAAACTTGTAAAATGATCATAATTATATTTTAAAATTTAAGTAATTGAAGTATTGAGTATTCAAATTTAAATATTATTAATGCTATTTTTTTATCATGCCATTTTATTTTCTAATTTAATTAAATGTTCGTGTTTTGCGGATATCAAATGTCTATTCTTTGGCATTCATTGAATTTTTGTTGTTGGCAGAAGTTAAAATGGTGGTAAACTTCACACATTGGAATGTATTTTTTGACAAGTTGGGAATTTGACTTTGACAGATTTTGATCCTTGACGAAGTAGGTCATGCACTATACACTATGACCCTGCTGAGACTTTTGTGCTATGATGTGCTATTCACCATTAACAAGTATGAAAACTATTGTCCTTTGAAATAATTGAAGATCCTAAAAAGTGCTTTTTAGTTTTAGATATATGTTAGGCTTATCATTGAAAAAGAAATGAGGCCTCAAAGTCATTTTGTCACTTGAGAATGGTTTTTGATGCATGATTGCTTTAGGGTGCTTTTGGGGAAGCTTGTGCTCATCTAGATAAGCCGCTTATCTGGATACGCAGATCGCGGGTTCCGCGTTTAGTGTAAAAAACCATCTGCGTTTTAGGATAAGCTGCTCAAACGCAGTTTTTAAATGGTGAGGCGGTGTTTTGAGCGGATAAGCTGCCCCAAATAGAGCCGTAGTGCAAGATGTATACAATTATGCACACAAGGTTATTCACAGTTCACAGGCTTGAACATATACTGAACCTGATAATAATCATGTCAAATTAGATTTGACTGTGTTATTTGGGCCAACTTGAATCCGGCCCCAATCATAGTTAGATATCTATTCTAACTAATAATCAAGTTAACCCAAATTTTTTATGTTGTGTTTGGGTGGTTTCTTAGGTTGGCAATTTTTTGAGTCCCTAGATTAAATTGGAAAATAAATTGTAGAAAGAGGAAATGTAAAAGTAGATATAAAAAGCTTGAGAGGTAAATCTGTTAAAATTATTTGATTGTTAAAAATGTTGTATTCATGTCACTCATTATGGTGCTAGTGAAATATTTCTTAATATAGTCATAAACGTAGGCAAATTTCGTCAATTCACACAAGTTTTTTTGCTTTTTTTTATTTGTTTATTTGTAGGCTATATTACTTTCTTTGATTTATTCATTCTCATATTATAAAATTTGACCATTGCGCAAAGATTCAGAGGAAGATAGAAGAATTCGGGATAAAGTTGAAGTTGCACAGTGAACATAAAGAGTATAAAAACTAATCATATTTTCCATGCAATCACTCATCTAGATATCATGGTTTAGGGTTTAGGGTATTTAGTTTATTTGTTAGCACCCACCCAATTGTTGTCTGTTGCATGGACGACATAACATTGCCTATAGGACGTGGTATTTGCCTGTTCTCTCCATTACCTTTTTTTAATATATGTTGCTTTTTTACTTCCATATGTTATTTAGCCCTAACATTTAGGCTTTCCCTTAACATGGCTTTCTTCTCTCTTGAATTCTGAGTCATGCTTCCCTGAGAAGTATTAACCATTTAGACGAATAATTTTTTAAGGCTCTTTAGCTTCAGGTGGTATTTGCACCAAACCCCCTACTTTTGGGTTATTCAGTATATCCCACAGTTCAGAACTTCTAGTATCCAAATAGTTCTGGAAATATCAAATTTCTTTTCTATCTTTTATATATATCAATATCGCTTAGTCCTAAGCTATAAAAACTTTGCCTTAAATATATAGGCACATGAAAGCATTCAGTTTATGTATTTTAACTCATCTTGTCTAATCCACATTCATAGTTCCATTGTCCACGTTGAGATGGAATATTTTGGGCTTTGCTTTAGACCTAACCCATTTCTTAAGAACTACTTCAGCTTAGAAATTTGGGCTTTTTATCTTTAAGTCAAATATGAAAAAAAGTTCCATGGACTCGCTCAAGTCAACCAACTTGAAGCCATTTTGTCGAGTCAAGCAGCTGTAAAACTATATCTTACATATTTAGAATAAAGGACTTTATGGCAACCACAAATATAGGCTAGAAATTACATGTGTCATGTTTTTTTTCGTTGGATTCTCAAAATAGAATATATTATGCTGCTTGATTTTGTCTCTTTTCATGGCCTTTGATGTTTAGGATTAAATTTCCATTCACGCCACTTTTAGCTTATCATGTTTTTGACAGATCTTTCATTTGAAAAATGCTTGAAGGACATATCTAGGAAGACTGCTGGTGGCTTCAAACTGATATCAAGCCGTCCTCTAATGGGAGAACTTCACTCACTGGAGAAAAATTGTCTGTGTGCTCCGAATGAACTATCTGTCTGCTATACGCTACCTGTGGACGGAGATATAGAACTGACAATGATGTAAGAACTTAACCTTTTCTACTTAGCTCTTTGCCCGCAAGCCATTTCCATGCAAAATTTAACTATTGATCGTAAAATAGGAAACTTTATTGCGGCGAACATGATTC
>JXCR01143352.1:235260-251367 GCA_002079205.1 Phalaenopsis hybrid cultivar
ATTTCAAGTTTTTGCTTTCATATTTTTTAGCTTCTAGCTTATTATTATATTAGTTTATAATTATATTATATTCTTAGTTTTATAAAACAATTTCTTCAGCATATTTTTTAATTTGAAAATAAATTAATGGAATTCGTGTAATATTTATGAATTTCATGTATGTATGTGTGTGCGTGCGTGCGTGCGTGTCTACGTAATATAACTTATTAAGGTACTCAAGATTTTATAATATGATAGAAATCCTAGGCTTTGGAAAGGGCCAACAAGGAGCCTAAATTGTTATACTTGTGGANATGTCTGTGCGTGCGTGTCTACGTAATATAACTTATTAAGGTACTCAATATTTTATAATATGATAGAAATCCTAGGCTTTGGAAAGGGCCAACAAGGAGCCTAAATTGTTATACTTGTGGACGAAATGCTAGGCCCAACAAAGAAGTTATCATTACTAGCTACTAATTAGTTTGCAGTGTAATAATAATAATAATAGGAATCACTATTTTTATTATTTGATTTTAAGTTTTTTTGTACTCTTTTCTAAACTTTTTTAAAGTTTCTAAATGNCACTATTTTTATTATTTGATTTTAAGTTTTTTTGTACTCTTTTCTAAACTTTTTTAAAGTTTCTAAATGTTGGGGATCCAAAACAGTTAATTTACATATCTTTATTATTTTAAATCAAGCATCAAAAGTTAAAAAAAAAGGGATATTAAAAGAACTTTACTAAATATTTTTTCAAATAATATAGTTTGAAAGAAAGCAGTAAAAATAAATATAACAATATAATTATAAATTCTTTAATACTTCATTAGAAGCTAAAAAATATTTAGACAAAAGCATAAATAAATTAAAATAAATAAATAAATTAATCAAATAAACAATATATGTATTATGTTTAGTATTTTACTTTGAAATTTATTAGTATTTAATCAAATAGAAAGCTTGAAATATATGAAAAAATGAATTTCTAAAAATAAATAATTGTCTAAAAAATTTTGGGCGACTAACTCCTTTAAAAAAAATTATTTGATTAAAATATGATTTTAGAAATTAATTTTTTAAAAATTATCTCAACAAGAATTCTATTTATTTTTCTTTTGTCAAGGTTGACAAAAGATCCCCACTTATCGGGATAAAGACTTANAATTATTTGATTAAAATATGATTTTAGAAATTAATTTTTTAAAAATTATCCCAACAAGAATTCTATTTATTTTTCTTTTGTCAAGGTTGACAAAAGATCCCCACTTATCGGGATAAAGACTTATTTTTGAAGGTTGATGTAAGATCATTATTGTCAAATGAATCTTGATTGTTTGATTTTAGTTATGTTTTCATTTGTTGCTTATGCATGTTTTAAACAATTTTCTTGTGTTAAATGCTTTATAAGAACACAATATAATTTTTATATTAGCTCAAATTATTTTTATTAAGTATTGATGACCTTTTTCTATATAAGGATTGAAATATTTATGATGGAATATTAAATGAGTTTTCTTCTTATCTCATCTCTCTTCCTTCTCCTATCTTTCTATCGTGTCCCTCTTATCATTGCCTTTTTGTTTTGTTCTATTTGTATCAATATGATATTTGAGCTGAAAATTCATTCTTGTTCGCTTTTTTTTTTTCATAAACTCTCAATTTCATCATTTGACAAGCCTTGCTCACAACCACACTTATTCTAAGTGCGAACATAGCTCTATTTTCATGTTTACATCTTGCTTGCACTCTAAAACTGTGCCTCTAACACCATTGCTTATTAGTTACTTTTGCCAATTCGATACTAACATGCTCGCTTGTTGTCCCGTTTCGCAACTCCACTCCGGTTCTTGTAGTTCAACTTTACAGGACATTTTCTTACAATCAAAATAGAAGAACTATCCCAATATATATGCTCTCATCCCTTAGCCACTCTCCTAAACTTGCTCGTGCACATCTTTTTGCCCATGAGACCCACATGCACCTTCTCAGCATACAACCGCTATTACAGTCAACCGTGTTCTAAAAGACGTTCTCTTCAACAAACACTTCTCCTTGTCACTTGATTTGATCTTTTTCTTCTCATGGATTCATAGTCGCATANGAAGAACACAATATAATTTTTATATTAGCTCAAGTTATTTTTATTAAGTATTGATGACCTTTTTCTGTATAAGGATTGAAATATTTATGATGGAATATTAAATGAGTTTTCTTCTTATCTCATCTCTCTTCCTTCTCCTATCTTTCTATCGTGTCCCTCTTATCATTGCCTTTTTGTTTTGTTCTATTTGTATCAATATGATATTTGAGCTGAAAATTCATTCTTGTTCGCTTTTTTTTTTCATAAACTCTCAATTTCATCATTTGACAAGCCTTGCTCACAACCACACTTATTCTAAGTGCGAACATAGCTCTACTTTCATGTTTACATCTTGCTTGCACTCTAAAACTGTGCCTCTAACACCATTGCTTATTAGTTACTTTTGCCAATTCGATACTAACATGTTCGCAACTCCACTCCGGTTCTTGTAGTTCAACTTTACAGGACATTTTCTTGCAATCAAAATAGAAGAACTATCCCAATATATATGCTCTCATCCCTTAGCCACTCTCCTAAACTTGCTCGTGCACATCTTTTTGCCCATGAGACCCACATGCACCTTCTCAGCATACAACCTCTATTACAGTCAACCGTGTTCTAAAAGATGTTCTCTTCAACAAACACTTCTCCTTGTCACTTGATTTGATCTTTTTCTTCTCATGGNGGGAATCACAGGATTTCATGATTCACGCGATCCTGCAAACGTGATAAACGGAATTCCATCTATTCTACTATGAAAAAAGATTTCTTGCCTATTGTTGCTGCCGGACATTGTGGCGCCTAAATTTATCACATTCTTGAATTATAATTAGGGTTTTTATGTTTGAGAGACTATTTATATGTTGTTGTATTCTTGTTTTACAGACTTTTGGTGTTGTTATTATTTTGGGAGACATTGTTCTCTGTTTTATGCTCTTCGTATTGCTTTATTCTTTCCTTTTGCAAGTGGTGTGTCCGTGTCTTATTTAGGAACAGGTGTTGGACCTTCCTCGACTATCGGATTTCATCGTTTTGGAGCCCTCTTTGCTGTTTTCAACCGAGGCAGCCTTGGATCGATGCCTATCCTCTTCCAAATGCCGTCAACCTCGCATATTTGTTCCTTGCTATTTCACAACTTCCTAAGGCCTTTTTGTTTTTTCTTTTGACTTTCCTATCCCTTTCTATTCCACAACTTTGGTGCTTTAAACCTATACATGAAAAAGTGTATATCACCTTTTAAAGATAGTAATAGTGGTATTTTTGATGTGATATTAAACATTTGGGTGCAATGCGTCTAAATATGAAATTTTTTATGTAAATACATAAGAACTGTGTACTATGTATGTAAATGCCCCAACCTTAAAATAATACATGCATTACTCCAAACCATTGTTAACAACGCGACCATAGCTTTTTGTCCGTTATCTTGAATATATTTTGTTTAGATAGTTTAATCAGTACATATATGATTCCTTCAACTCTTTACATAGTAGAGTATTAAGCATCAAAACTTAAAGCACTATGTACTGTTGCATATAAATTGCAACTCAATGCGTAAAGCTCTTGCTAGTGTAGGGTTTGGTTAGGTTGGTGCATGCAGCCATACCTATTTTTGTAAATGAGCCGAACATCAGCAAGCTTAAAACTTATTTTTGTTTGGCTTGTTTAAATTTTTTTTTTTTTTATGTTTGACATGGGAGAGCTCAAAACTTTTTTTTGTTCGGCTCGTTTAAAATTTTTCATATTTTATATTTGAAATAAGTTCATATTCAAAATAGCTCAAAATTGTTCAAATTTGCTGATAATTTGCTTGATTTTGAGCTTTTTAAATTTTAATATTTAATTTTTTAAATTTATTTCAGCTAGTTTGGGTAGAAATAAACTTTTATTTTAAAATATTTTCAAAATTTGGAAATCTGATTTGCTTCTAGCTTCATAAACACAAGCGACATAAAAATCATTAAATAGGATTTTTAATGGGGATTCCTTTCTGTTGAGGCATTGTGGGACTAAGGCTCTGTTTGGTTCGGCGTCCAGATTGCGATGCGGGGAGCTGCTGCGAATTTTGGTCGTTTGGGATGACGTCCAGAGAGCGGCGTCCCACTAGAGCTCTGTGGTCCGTGTTCGAGGGTTGGTTTTTTACAAATTTTACCCCTTTTGTTCGACGTCGCTTCTCTGCCATTCACTCGTACGCATCAGTCAAGGCTTTCGGTGCCCACGTTCTTCGACAGAGAGGAGAGGTGCTGCAATTTTCCCCTCTCTTGCAGCCTGTAGGATCGAGCTGAGAGCTTGGGGAGGAAGAAAAGTTTGTGGGTACCTTGTTGTGCGAGTCACAGAGAAAAGAGGCGACAACCCTGTTGTGTGACTTGCAGAGGTGGGTTCTCCATGGGGTGCGACTCGCGGAGGAAGGAGTATGCCCGATTCGTATATTTGAGGACAATGCACATTCTTATTATAAGGTAAGATTAACTATTAACTTTAATCGATTTAAAATTTATATTTTGAAATTTCAACTATTTATTAATTATTAGGATTATGAATGTAAACCTTAATGAATTTAATTAATTTTCAGAAACCGAATGATAATTCTTACAAAATTTAGGGTATTTGTTTAATGAAGAAGCTAAGATAGAGGAACCATAAATGAAATTTCAGATATGAATACTTATTTTAATTATTACATGTTATTGTCCTATTTAATTAATATTAAATGATGTTTACGAAAATTTTAAGAATGTTAACTAATTAGATATTTGAAAAGGTAATTTAATTTAATTATGATATATAATTGTAATTAGTAAAATAATTTAATAGAATAATTAATATTTAAAAAATGTATTAATTAAGTACTCTTATGAAATGTTAGTCAGCAATTCAATTAGATGAATTAATTCACGAGATTGTTTAAGTATCAAATGTATGACTGACACTTTTGTTACAAATAATATTACTTCACATGGGCAGGATGATCATTTTTCCAGAGATAGCTGTCATTCAATTGTTTTCAAATCGTAAAAAACAAACAAATAGTTAGCTTTCCCACAACAACTTCCTTGCATCAGCTTCCTCGAATAGCTGCTGCAAACCAGCTTATTGGATAAGCTGCAGCTGCCCCAAATAGATCCTAAATATAAAACATAAGTGGGTGGAATTATGGCTTGTGGGGCCATTTATGCACCACCAAATTTTTATGTATTTATATATACTATTCAAAGTAGAACTTAAGGCCCACTTACGAACTTTTTTTGGATAAAATCTCACTGCATTACGTACATATCAGTAACAATATGTATTTACATATATAATTCCTAAGTAAAAAAGAGATTTCACTAATGCTTTAGTTTAGAGAAATTTACATACATACCACCCAAGTCTTATTTATTTACATATCTAACACCTAATCTTATTTTTTTAATAAATATAACACCAAAATATTTTTAAAAAATAAGTAAATTTAACATTTTTAATACATATAAAAAATTAATATAAAAAGATAATAAAAAATATTTTTTTTTTCTATTTAATTATTTCGAGTTAAAACGAGTTGAACACAATCGAACAACCAAACAATCAAACCGAAACAAATAAATTTTTTTTTGTGTTTGACTCGTATATAAATCGAGCTAAAAAAACTTCGCGTGCTTAACAAATGAATTGAACCTGAGCTATTTAACAAACCAAACATGAGCTGTTCGCGAATAACGACCTTTTTTTGACACCCCTAGCCATACTCTTGTATTAGAAATGAGTGGTTTTAGTGATTTGAATCAATGGCCTTTAGGTCATGATCCTCCAACTTAATCATTTACCTAGGTTTGTTCTCAACTTGCAAATGGAAACTACAAATTTAGACAATTTTGATAGATGGAGTTTTCTAATTTTCTTTCAAATGAAAGAAAAATTTTAAATAAAGAATTTTATATGGCGCTAATCACCCAACATTTTGGCAACTAGCTCCTCTCCTCGATGACCACCTGACTTGTTAAGTTATTTTTTTATCTTGTATTTATTGTATTTTTGTAAATTCAAAATTTTTATTTATTTCTAGTTTTTAATTTTATTTAGTATTTATAAATTTAATTATTTTAAACCTAAAATTAAAATATTTAAATTTTTTTATTTTCATGATTTAATAAATTTTGTTTATTTATTTATATTTTAAATTTTTTACATTTATTTCAAGTTTTTGCTTTCATATTTTTTATCTTCTAGCTTATTATTATATTAGTTTATAATTATATTATATTCTTAGTTTTATAAAACAATTTCTTCAGCATATTTTTTAATTTGAAAATAAATTAATGGAATTCGTGTAATATTTATGAATTTCATGTATGTATGTATGTCTGTGCGTGCGTGTCTACGTAATATAACTTATTAAGGTACTCAATATTTTATAATATGATAGAAATCCTAGGCTTTGGAAAGGGCCAACAAGGAGCCTAAATTGTTATACTTGTGGACGAAATGCTAGGCCCAACAAAGAAGTTATCATTACTAGCTACTAATTAGTTTGCAGTGTAATAATAATAATAATAGTAATTACTATTGTTATTATTTGATTTTAAGTTTTTTTGTACTCTTTTCTAAACTTTTTTAAAGTTTCTAAATGTTGGGGATCCAAAACAGTTAATTTACATATCTTTATTATTTTAAATCAAGCATCAAAAGTTAAAAAAAAAGGATATTAAAAGAACTTTACTAAATATTTTTTCAAATAATATAGTTTGAAAGAAAGCAGTAAAAATAAATATAACAATATAATTATAAATTCTTTAATACTTCATTAGAAGCTAAAAAATATTTAGACAAAAGCATAAATAAATTAAAATAAATAAATAAATTAATCAAATAAACAATATATGTATTATGTTTAGTATTTTACTTTGAAATTTATTAGTATTTAATCAAATAGAAAGCTTGAAATATATGAAAAAATGAATTTCTAAAAATAAATAATTGTCTAAAAAATTTTGGGCGACTAACTCCTTTAAAAAAAAAATTATTTGATTAAAATATGATTTTAGAAATTAATTTTTTAAAAATTATCCCAACAAGAATTCTATTTATTTTTCTTTTGTCAAGGTTGACAAAAGATCCCCACTTATCGGGATAAAGACTTATTTTTGAAGGTTGATGTAAGATCATTATTGTCAAATGAATCTTGATTGTTTCATTTTAGTTATGTTTTCATTTGTTGCTTATGCATGTTTTAAACAATTTTCTTGTGTTAAATGCTTTAGAAGAACACAATATAATTTTTATATTAGCTCAAGTTATTTTTATTAAGTATTGATGACCTTTTTCTGTATAAGGATTGAAATATTTATGATGGAATATTAAATGAGTTTTCTTCTTATCTCATCTCTCTTCCTTCTCCTATCTTTCTATCGTGTCCCTCTTATCATTGCCTTTTTGTTTTGTTCTATTTGTATCAATATGATATTTGAGCTGAAAATTCATTCTTGTTCGCTTTTTTTTTTCATAAACTCTCAATTTCATCATTTGACAAGCCTTGCTCACAACCACACTTATTCTAAGTGCGAACATAGCTCTACTTTCATGTTTACATCTTGCTTGCACTCTAAAACTGTGCCTCTAACACCATTGCTTATTAGTTACTTTTGCCAATTCGATACTAACATGTTCGCAACTCCACTCCGGTTCTTGTAGTTCAACTTTACAGGACATTTTCTTGCAATCAAAATAGAAGAACTATCCCAATATATATGCTCTCATCCCTTAGCCACTCTCCTAAACTTGCTCGTGCACATCTTTTTGCCCATGAGACCCACATGCACCTTCTCAGCATACAACCTCTATTACAGTCAACCGTGTTCTAAAAGATGTTCTCTTCAACAAACACTTCTCCTTGTCACTTGATTTGATCTTTTTCTTCTCATGGATTCATAGTCGCATAATTATAAATTTGATCTTTATGATGATTGTTGTTATGATGCAAAGTATAAATAAATTTGGTCCTTATTCGATCACAATACTTGTGATCACACTTATTTTTCATAGCTTTATGACAAACATCTTCTCCTAAAAATTATTATAATGATACTTAGAAAATTGCCCATCAATTTAAAATATGGATGAAGTGTATACGCTATTTATGAAAATCACCATCAGCACAAAATGATTATGATTATCTAACATGCCTCCTCTTCATCCATTTATCCATCACCTTGGTCCTCCATAATATTGTTGAGCTTCGCTATTTGGAGCCCCTTCAACATTATTGATCGGTGTCTAATCCTTATTTATATTAATTTTTTTCTCAATAATCTACGGGGCAACAACAACAACAACAACAACAACAAAGCTTTAATCCCACTACGTGGGGCTGGCTAAATGAATCCTTTTTCTCCATTGCGTTCAAGTCTGGATGTGAAAAGTGGAGGGTTGAATTATGTAGTCAACAACCAGCGTAAAACTTGTCAAAAAAATCATGACATGAATAATCTATGGGGAAAAATATAAAAAATCATTTATTCATGTCAACAATGATTATTAAGAGCCTGCTTGGATCATCTTTATTTTTGNACTATTTGGAGCCCCTTCAACATTATTGATCATTGTCTCATCCTTATTTATATTAATTTTTTTCTCAATAATCTACGGGGCAACAACAACAACAACAACAACAACAACAACNGCTATTTGGAGCCCCTTCAACATTATTGATCGGTGTCTAATCCTTATTTATATTAATTTTTTTCTCAATAATCTACGGGGCAACAACAACAACAACAACAACAACAAAGCTTTAATCCCACTACGTGGGGCTGGCTAAATGAATCCTTTTTCTCCATTGCGTTCAAGTCTGGATGTGAAAAGTGGAGGGTTGAATTATGTAGTCAACAACCAGCGTAAAACTTGTCAAAAAAATCATGACATGAATAATCTATGGGGAAAAATATAAAAAATCATTTATTCATGTCAACAATGATTATTAAGAGCCTGCTTGGATCATCTTTATTTTTGTTTTTGTTTTTAGCTTTTACTTCTAAAAATTCATTTGTTTGCTATGTTTTTCACATATTTTTTTTTTCTAAAAATAAATCAATGTATTTTTAAACACTCAAAAGTTATAGATGTTATGAATATTTTTAAGAATAAGTTGATTTATTTTTCAACATACCTGACACATTTTACTTAAAATCAAAGCATAAGCAAAATAAATAATAATAATAAGAAAAAGTGACCGCAAACAATCTTTAATTAAATGGGTATGATAGAAGCTTCATTTGTATGTGATAAAATATTATAATATTTAGCCTCCTATTTTTCTTGAGAAGTATAATATCAATAATTAGGTAAAATACTTTTAATTTAAATTTACATGTACTTAAATTTATTTCCCAAATCTCACTATCCAGGAATAAGTTTATTATGCAACAAACATGGTATATTTTTATGACCATGATTTTTAAAAATACATATTTAAAATAAATTAATTATCAATAATTAGTTATATGCTTAAGCTTCTATTAGTGCTATTAAAAATGCACAAGGTATAATTAAGTTATAAATATTTCAGTTTTTCACAAACATAAACTGGCTGACAATAAATTTGATAACAAATATTTTTCTCTCACAATTTTTGAAATTTTAATTAAGTTATACATTATTTTTATACATGGGATTATATATTTGAATACCAAATTCATGAAATAATTTTTCATTTTCCAAACACTCTTTTAATAACATTTAATTTTCACACAATTTAATTTCTAACACAAGTTATTTACATACATAATATAGATCATATAAATGTATATGAATATGATAAAAATTACCTTTTCTACATATAAGTATATATTTCAGTATATAATTACTTGACAAATTTTTTTTCCACAAAACCTTATTTGGTAATAATTAGTTTGCAAATAAAATTTATTTACTGACAGAATATTTTTTGTACATTAATTATATCATACAAAAGCATCTATGAATTTGATAACAACACAAATCATTACATGGAATTATGTGTTGAATATACAATTTCAATTTTTTTAATCTTCAAATTTAATTATTTTTTTATATTCAATCTAGCCAATTTAATTACTAACATAAATATTTGTCCTACATCAAATGATAACAATTATTTTACCTACATAATTTTTTTTTCAACAGAAAGTTTTTTGGATTATGTATATTCAGATCCCAAAGAGAGTACATTATATTTATAAAAAATGTATATATTTTTAAAAAAATATGAAAGAAGTGGGCCCATTTTACCCTCTCAAAGCATAGTGAATAATAATATTTTAGAAAATAACTAATAAAGTTGAAAAAAAATTGTAATTTTTTAATATAAAGTATAAAATCAAAATTAACAAATAAGGGCATAAAACACTATATTCAAAGAAGATAAGTGAAAATTGCAAGTCAACAAGGTTGATGGGGAAACAATCACGAAAAATAGAGGAGAAAATTGAATCTCATAACAAAGGAGAGAAATAAAAGATTAAAGAAAGNGTGAAAAAAATTTGTAATTTTTTAATATAAAGTATAAAATCAAAATAAACAAATAAGGGCATAAAACACTATATTCAAAGAAGATAAGTGAAAATTGCAANCTTATGTATATTCAGATCCCAAAGAGAGTACATTATATTTATAAAAAATGTATATATTTTTTTAAAAATATGAAAGAAGTGGGCCCATTTTACCCTCTCAAAGCATAGTGAATAATAATATTTTAGAAAATAACTAATAAAGTAGAGAAAAAATTGTAATTTTTTAATCGAAAGTATAAAATCAAAATAAACAAATAAGGGCATAAAACACTATATTCAAAGAAGATAAGTGAAAATTGCAAGTCAACAAGGTTGATGGAGAAACAATCACGAAAAATAGAGGAGAAAATTGAATCTCATAACAAAGGAGAAAAATAAAAGGTTAAATAAAGCCCTCATTGCTGCATAGATAATGTTGATGGGGATCAACAAAATTACTGACGAATTGTCTGTCGTGATCACTAGAAATCTATTGGTGTGATCTGTTGGCCCCAATTTTTTTGGGTTTTTTTTCGTGAAGATTAGTCTGTTTGTTCAAAAAATTTGTTGTTTGATTCCATAAAGAAATAAGCAATTTCTTGTCATGAATCTTCTTATAAAGATAAAGATGACACAACCATGGTTNCGCGGGAGCTTTTTTTCCTGGACAGTTTTCTCGTAAACAAATAACGGGAGGTGAGAGCCGGGCCGCCAAAACAGTCCCGTTTTCCTTTCTTATTATTTCTTTGCTATAATTCTTTGTTCCTTTTTAGCACTTCCCTATATATATGTGTATTAGGGTTTGGATTAGTAGGTTTTGGTGAGTTATATTTCATATTTCTGTCTGGACAGCCGCTGTCCATTTTCCACTTCGAGAGCTGTATTTAAGGGATTGGGTGGTGCTATGGCTGTATCTTNATATATATATATGTGTATTAGGGTTTGGATTAGTAGGTTTTGGTGAGTTATATTTCATATTTTTGTTTGGACAGCCGCTGTCCATTTTCCACTTCGAGAGCTGTATTTAAGGGATTGGGTGGTGCTATGGCTGTATCTTTCTCCCGAGGTGGTGATTATTTTCCTCATATCTCTTTCTGCATCTCCCACATCACTCCTTGCTGGCGAACCTCGCTGCAGCCGCCTGTAACAACATCCCAATTGCTATTTTCTGCTGTTCCAGCCGCCTCCATCACCTTCTCCTCCCTCATCCTTGCTGCCCATGCTGTCCCAACCCTCCACCTTATTTGCCGCAACACACAATGTCTTCTCTGTTCTGTTTTGCTGCTGTCTAGCAGCCCAAAACAACTACATGCTACTGTTTGGACTGTCGCCCTGTGCTGTCCTGCTGTTCTAGTTGTCCATAACCTTTGCCACCCTTTATCCATCTATTTCCTACCTTGCCGCCACCTATCTGAGCTCCCTAACCGCCACCATCATCCGGGATCCACCCTCACGCGAGTTTTGTGTTGTGTGTGCTGCATTTTTCCTTTCAATTGTGTTGATTGTAACCTTATATTTGCTTTTAGTAATAATATTTGCTTTTCCTAATATGATTTGGGTTAACTCTGGTATCAAATATGTTTTTTTTATGCGAGTTTTTTCTGCTGAACATTTAAGTACATGGGTATTGATATTACTGATTAGCTAAGGCAAGCACATAAGAAGCACACATATACTAAAGTGTTACTTGCACACCTGTCTATGCATTTTCTAAAAGATGAGGATTTTACCATTGTTTATGAAACTCTTACTAATCTGGGAGCTTAATTGCTTCCCTAGATTCTACAGAATTGCGAAACGATTGAATTCGACGATCTTCGCAAAACTCTTACCAGAAATCACGGTCCTCATGTTCCTGAATTACTGATTTCTGATTTTAGCCTCTTTTTTTCTTTCCTTTTTACTTCTCTAGATTTCTTTTCTATTTTATTATTTCTAATTAGGGTATTTTCTATTTTGAGGACTTACCTTTGTTTTTTGTGTTTTGAGAGATTTTATTCTTTGATTTGTGATCTACGAAATATTATATTTTTTTTTTGCAAGAGGTGTGTCTGTATCTTGCTCAAGAATAAGCATATCTCGCCGTCTTCTTTGTTTGAGCNAGTCCGTAAACCTATTTCCTACCTTGCCGTCACCTATCTGAGCTCCCTAACCGCCACCATCATCCGGGATCCGCCCTCACGCGAGTTTTGTGTTGTGTGTGCTGCATTTTTCCTTTCAATTGTGTTGATTGTAACCTTATATTTGCTTTTAGTAATAATATTTGCTTTTAGTAATAATATTTGCTTTTCCTAATATGATTTGGGTTAACTCTGGTATCAAATATGTTTTTTTTATGCGAGTTTTTTCTGCTCAACATTTAAGTACATGGGTATTGATATTACTGATTAGCTAAGGCAAACACATAAGAAGCACACATATACTAAAGTGTTACTTGCACACCTGTCTATGCATTTTCTAAAAGATGAGGATTTTACCATTGTTTATGAAACTCTTACTAATCTGGGAGCTTAATTGCTTCCCTAGATTCTACAGAATTGCGAAACGATTGAATTCCACGATCTTCGCAAAACTCTTACCAGAAATCACGGTCCCCATGTTCCTGAATTACTGATTTCTGATTTTAGCCTCTTTTTTTCTTTCCTTTTTACTTCTCTAGATTTCTTTTCTATTTTATTATTTCTAATTAGGGTATTTTCTATTTTGAGGACTTACCTTTGTTTTTTGTGTTTTGAGAGATTTTATTCTTTGATTTGTGATCTACGAAATATTATATTTTTTTTTTGCAAGAGGTGTGTCTGTATCTTGCTCAAGAATAAGCATATCTCGCCGTCTTCTTTGTTTGAGCCCCCATTTTCAGCTGGGACAATTGCTGAACTTGCCAGATCAGCTGCCCTATGTTGACTTCATTTTTAGGTCATTACTCTTTTTCTTCGGATCCTATGATCTAGCTCTAGGGGTTCCAATTGACTATCTTAGAAAACTAGTATTGAAATTCATCCCCTTAGAAATTTCAGCCACTTCCTATTTCTCTTGTGATGTCTTGCATTGTGTTGACCTCATTTTTAGTGAGGACTAGTCTTTCTCTTAGGATTTAGGATCTAGCCTTAGGGATCTCCCTTCGACTATCTTAGAACCTTAGAAATGAGACCCGCCTCATTTTAAAAGTTAGACCTACTTCTGTCCTCTTTTGTGGTTTCGCGTTTGTGGTGTCAACTTCTAGCACTTAAAAGGGTAAAACCGGCATGAGGAAGCCCAAAAGGAATTCTTATAGGATCTTTTAAGCCTTAGGGTGACCTTCTGCACAATTCGCACTCCCGCGCGCACAAACTTCGCAATTCGGAGAGTTTACACGTCTGATCGCCACAATTCACATCGCTTGCACTGTTACCTATCGAAGACTCGAATAAACTCTTTGAAACGATCGATCGCGGGTCGAAATTTTGTGAAATTTGAATTACGCGTTCTTGACTTGATTGTCGACGACGTCGTCCGAGCGACCCCGGATGACAAAACGGACTGCACCGACACATCCGGAACGTCGATTTTGCCTAGGGAGGACACCCATTTTGTTACGTCGCCGCGCGTGAATAAATCGCATATTNAAAACCGACATGAGGAAGCCCAAAAGGAATTCTTATAAGACCTTTTAAGCCTTAGGGTGACCTTCTGTACAATTCGCACTCCCGCGCGCACAAACTTCGCAATTCGGAGAGTCTACACGTCCGATCGCCACAATTCACATCGCTTGCACTGTTACCTGTCGAAGACTCGAATAAACTCTTTGAAACGATCGATCGTGGGTCGAAATTTTGTGAAATTTGAATTTTGACGCGTTCTTGACTTGATTGTCGACGACGTCGTCCGAGCGACCCCGAATGACAAAACGGACTGCACCGTCCGTCCGGAACGTCGATTTTGCCTAGGGAGGACACCCATCTTGTTACGTCGCCGCGCCTGAATAAATAGCATATTATTTAATATATATATATTAAATTTATGTAAACCAAATTATTTCTTTTCCTCTTTAAGCTCTAAATCCCTAACTCACGCACCCGATCCCCAAATCGTTCGCACCCGATCCCCAAATCGTTCGCACCCGAGCCTTAGCCCGTCCGCTTCTTCCTCCCACATTCGCCTCAGCCAAAGCTCCTCTTCGTCGCGAGAAATCGACCTGAGGTCCCCTCGTACACCTGTCGCTCTGCCTAAAGGCCGTTCCCTGTCATCACGCTCTTTGTCTTCAACTACTCCAGTCGCGCTCCGGCTTTCCCCTCCCACGCCTCTTCGATTCTTGTCGTCTTCTTCCACGCCGTGCCACNACCTGTCGCTCTGCCTAAAGGCCATTCCCTGTCACCACGCGCTCTGTCTTCAACAACTCCAGTCGCGCTCCGGCTTTCCCCTCCCACGCCTCTTCGATTCTTGTCGTCTTCTTCCACGCCGTGCCACGTGAGCTGCTCCTTTGCGACAAAGTTATGCCGCTGTCGTCATCTTCCCCCCCGCGCGACTCTTGTCGCTTCTCTCGGCTCGGCTCACCGCCCAGGTGNTGTGCCACGCGAGTTGCTCCTCTGCAACAAAGCTACGCCGCTGACGTCATCTTCCCCCCCGCGCGACTCTTGTCGCTTCTCTCGGCTCGGCTCACCGCCCAGGTGAGTGCAGGTGACTCCTTCCTCTCCCCCTTTTGCTATAAAAACCCACTTGGGGAAGAGTTTAAGGGTTAGCCGAATTTTATTTTGAGTGGGGGAGGTGCTGCCATTTTTACTTCTTGTTTCTTCATTCTGTGTGTGCGTATTTGAGGCATTGGGAAGGCCTTGCCTTCTCTTGGGTAAAGCTTGAAGGAGGAGGGTCGAAATTTTCAGAGGAAGGGCGAGGTGCTGCTGAAATTTTGTGGGGCTTATTCTTGTATTTTCTTTGGTTCTNAAAGTTAAAATAGTGATGGTTTTGATGTGATATGAAAAAATTGGGTGGTATGAATGTAGAAAGCAAAATATAGGTATTAAATATGAAAATACATAAGAATTGGGTTATAGTATGTAAATTCGTTTGTTTATGGTGTTTGCACCACACCTTTCTGTTGACATTTCAGCAGACATTTTGATCTNTTAAAGTTAAAATAGTGATGGTTTTGATGTGATATGAAAAATTTGGGTGGTATGGATCTAAAAAGCAAAATATAGGTATTAAATCTGAAAATACATAAGAATTGGGTTATATGTATGTAAATTCGTTTGTTTATGGTGTTTGCACCACACCTTTCTGTTGACATTTCAGCAGACATTTTGATCTCAATCTTTTGCAGTTTAAATAAATTAACTTAAGAACTTATATTTCCTTATTCCCTATCATCTTTTGCAAAAATGTTGCAGCCAGAGGTTGGACGATTGTGTTGATCTGGACGATTTTAAAATCTCCAATGAGCATGACATTGATACCACAGGTCTAGTATGTAAGTCTTACCGATGCTTCACCGAAATTGCTACTGCATATTATTTGGATTTGCTAAACTTTCTTTTTGGCAGATGATCATTTTTATATATAAGC
>JXCR01143352.1:255198-267499 GCA_002079205.1 Phalaenopsis hybrid cultivar
AAAATCTGTATAGCTTATGAAGTCCTCTTTCTATGTCAAGATGTGAAGTATGTTCATGACATTTGAAATACCTTTCATGTGCTAAAGTATTGGGATTTATTCATGGCATTGGGAGTCTTCCCTTACATGTGAAAATATGACTCTCTTTTAGCTTTTAAAGTATTTTGGTAGGCCAAGGGTTGGTTTTACACATGGCTTTTTGAAGCTTTTCTCATGTGCAAGTTATATGTCTCACACTTGGATTTTTGGAGGCCTTCTTATGTGCAAGCTAACGCTTTATGTGTGGCTTAGTTTGGAAGCCTTCATCATATGAAATTTTCGGAGTTGGGAATTGGCTCTACTTGAAACACTCATGAAAAATATTATATGTGTTTATTTCTTGCGCATTTATATGGCCATTCATATGCATAACACCTAAGCTTTATTTTTGCACACTCCCCACCTCTTCTCATGCACAAAAGAGGTGTCTATCAATCTATACTTGCCGAAACGAAAATTTTTTGCACTTGTGAAGTTACACCATATTTATATCTGCTTAAGTATGAAATTTGCGCTTGTACACTTGTAGAAGTTGGCTCACATTGCTCATATTCTCACTTACAACATTTCTTCACTCTTCTTTTTATCTATGCTACATATATGCTTGGGATTGATGGAAACACTGGATATCGTCATTTATATGCTTGTGTACTTTCATAGTTCTATAAATTGCAGGTGTGAAAAATCTATTTTTATGTCGTTATGCTGCCCGATTTTTCTCGATTGGGTTTTTCTCCTTTTTTTTTACTTACCTGGGCATGTTGCTTCTTTGTTTTTTTTTTACTTTGGCTTTCTCATATATATCTCGACTTTTCATTATTATTTTAACTTCATCGCTTCACCACTACACTTCACCACTTCACCCACTCCGCCTTCTACATTATATCAGATGCTACATCACATCACACCCCTGCACCACGTTGTGAGAGGTTTAACTGCTTTGACATGTATTTGGATTTTCTTTGATATAGAGAAACAACCCACCTCCTTTCCGGAATCGTGTTAGGTGGATTGTCTTCTCTTCTCTCTCTCTCACCCCATTTTTGTTCTTTTCTTTTCCTTAATTCTTGGTTCGGTTTTCGATGCTTATGTCCGATGCATAAGTGTCCACGTATAGCCTTTTGCTTTTGCTTCTTGGTTCTGTTTTCGATGCTTATGTTCGATGCATAAGTGTCCACGTATAGCCTTTTGCTATACGTGAAACTTTTTTTTTTTCGATGCTTATGTCCGATGCATAAGTGTCCGCGTATAGCCTTTTGCTATACGCGGTTTTTTCGATGCTTATGTCCGATGCATAAGTGTCCGCGTATAGCCTTTTGCTATACGTGAAACACAAAGTCGCAAGTAGTCGTTTTGGGGCGTACGGTGTTGATAAAGACACATCGAAGATAGAGCAGAAAGATGCCCTATCCTATAACATCAAGGTCCATACATTTGATGAACAATAGGATATGGTATCCTCCACCGACATAAGTCTAGCGGTATTCGGCTCAAACCTCCTCAGGTTATTGACAGTTCTATGCCTGACAGCGTAATCGACTCGTGGACAACAAAAATAAAAAAAAAAAAAAGATAAGTTTTGATAAACCATTTTCAAACAAAAACATACTTTTCTACGAAACAAAAATTGATAACTCTTCTTTGCATGTTTAAAATTTGTGTGCATGTTTAAAACATAAAACGTACTTTAAAGCTGGTTGTCCACCTGACGAATACCTGTTTAGGCTGGGAAATAGCCCTCTAAGTGAGGTTCAAGACACACTTCTAGACGAGTGGCGGGTTCTATACATTCGGGTGACCGAGTAGCCTTTGTGGACCCTCGAGTATAAATACATAGCTGAGCCTAGCCCCATACGAGTGCTTGCGGTCCCCCTCACCCGAACTTTTTTTGTTCTGTTTTATCAAAGCTTTAGGACAGGACACTCGTGTTACTTTTCTTTTCTTTCGGGATTTCTCTAAGATTTTTGAGGATTCTTTTTCTTTTCTTTTACTTGAGTCACTTTTCTCGAGTTTTCTGCCATGAGTCATTGTTACACATTTTTTTTCGGATTTCCTAGATGATGTTTCTTTCAGACTTCGCTTTTTGCGATGCTTTTAGACTTTCTATACTTAAGGAACAACGGATCTCACGGGCATACTTGTTTGCTTTACATTTTACAGCACTTAATTTTCCTGTTTCTACCTGCTACCGTACTGTACAACACGTTATACTTGTCCTGTTTCTACCTGCTACCGTACTGTACAACACGTTATACTTGTCCTGTTTTTACCTGCTACTGTTCTTTCTGTACAACATGTTATACCACTCATGTTTCTATCTGCTACTGTTCTACATGCATTCTATTGTTGTCCTGTACTGCACATCTTTATTTATATATCTTTAAGCATGTCTTCTTTTATATAGGATGTTTAGAAGACTTTCACCATAGGATTGTTTGATTTAACATCTTAAATTGGACACCCTAGAAAACTTAAACTCGTCACGTCGAGGAGCTTGGAGCTAGCGCGGTGGGCAGCATGGCCATGTTCAACAACAGAACATGTCTTCCCCAACAAAACCATTCATTTTCCTAGAAATTAAACAACAATCCATAGGATTCGCCTAGCGCAACATAATCTCTCCCCCTTTTCTTTAGGCATTTGTATAGCTCTGCCGTATGATTTAAGCCCTAAACTCGTTCTTCCACCTTTTCTTTAGACATTTGTATAGCTCTGCTGTACGATTTAAGCCCTAACTCGTTCTAGGTTCCGAGGTTGTCGTCCTGATACGATGTAAACCCTCATATCTTCTAGGCAATTTGAGTGACCCTGTCACGCAAATATACGATACGACGTAAACCCTCATATCTTCTAGGCAATTTGTGTGACTCTGTCACGTAAATATAAGCCCTAATTAAATAAAATTGGCAGGATAAAACACTTTAATATTTTCATGACCCTGTCGCACAAATATAAGCCCTAATTAAATAAAATTGGCAGGATGAAACACTTTAACTGACGTAAACCCTCATATCTTCTAGGCAATTTGAGTGACTCTGTCACGCAAATATAAGCCCTACTCTGTTGTACGATTTAAGCCCTAACTCGTTCTAGGTTCCGAGGTTGTCGTCCGATACGACGGCCCTCATATCTTCTAGGCAATTTGAGTGACCCTGTCACGCAAATATAAGCCCTAATTAAATAACTGTCGTATGATTTAAGCCCTAAACTCGTTCTAGGTTCCGAGGTTGTCGTCCGATACGACGTAAACATACGATTTAAGCCCTAAACTCGTTCTAGGTTCCGAGGTTGTCGCCTGATACGACGTAAACCCTCATATCCAGGCGATTTGTGTGACCATGTCACGCAAATATAAGCCCTAATTAAATAAAATTGGCATGATGAAATACTTTAATAATTTCTTCTCAAAACTAAAGCCAAATCATAGGATAGACTGAGAAGTCACTGAGGTTCTTCTCAAGATCTGTGACTTCCCCTAATTTCTCTTCATTTGGATTTCTCAACATTGTTCCAGGTTCGAGCATTTCCCCTTTCACACCTTTTCGTCCGATTTCGTTGAAAATTATTATCCTTTTGACTTCTTTGAAGATGACATCCCTTGATTTTTTATTGAGAGTTTTCTTAGGTGACTTCGATCATTTAAGATGTAATTAACTATAGGGGCTTGCCCTTATAGAGAAGCTTTTCCGAACCCAGCCTAAAATAAACTCTATTTAAATTTTCATATTAAATAGAGGAAAAGGTTTTCCGAACCCAGCTTAAAATAAACCCTATTTAATTATTTGTATTAAATAGGGGAACTACATTTCCAAACCCAATCTAAAATAAACCTCATTTAATTCTTTGTATTAAATAGGGGAACTTCTCGGCAAATAAAACGGTTTCGCAGATCAAACGAATGTCATATATTTCTTAATTTATTTGATCGAGCCTCATCCTCAAGTCTTGTGTTTATTCCTCGGGATAGATACAAAATTTGAGGTATAGCGCTCTTTCATTTAAACTGTGGAAAATGTGAGGTCAGTTTGATTTCATATTTTTCTAAAATTATATGTAAATTAAAACGTCCTTCCGAAGCGGGCGACGAGACTTCACTTCCAGCGATCGACAGCTTCTTACGGACAACTTTTGAACAAATCACCCACCAATTTTTAACTTTCCCCCTTCCCCCTTTTAGCTGCCGACACATTGATGATCTCAAAACCATCGTCGTAAGGTCGAGTGGTTAAGGACTATCATGTGGAGACTCAAGGAAAAGTTTCCCATAGGATCTCAAACCCTAGGAAAATCTCTTCAGAATTTTATCATCACACATACAAAATGCACAAAATTAACTAAGTTGCACAAGATCAGACTAGAATTGAGCCTAAAGAAGGGTGAAAATGCGAACTTCTTCGGAAAACCTCCGATGACGAAATGGACCGCGCCAACGCGTCCGGGACATCGTTTTTAGCTAGGGAGGACACTCACATTGCCATAATTCTGCACACGAGCAAATCACACGTAAATCGATGAATTCGTCAAAATGACCTCTGACGACGAAACGTACTATGCTAACGCTTCCGGAATGTCAGAATTATCTAAAAAGGACATCCATTTTGTTATGCTATGACACGAATAAAAATATACAAATCAAATTTTTATTTGTGAAATATTAAATATTTTTATATTTATATTATTAATTATAATATCAATTTTAATCCTAAACCCTATTTGCCCTCTTTTCCGCACACTTAACCTTCATTTGACCCCCGCGACTCGANACGCCAACGCGTCCGGGACATCGTTTTTAGCTAGGGAGGACACCCACATTGTCATAATTCTGCACACGAGCAAACCACACGCAAATCGATGAATTCGTCAAAATGACCTCTGACGACGAAACGTACTATGCTAATGCTTCCGGAACGTCAGAATTATCTAAAAAGGACATCCATTTTGTTATGCTATGACACGAATAAAAATATACAAATTAAATTTTTATTTTTGAAATATTAAATTTTTTTATATTTATATTATTAATTATAATTTCAATTTTAATCCTAAACCCTATTTGCCCTCTTTTCCGCACACTTAACCTTCATTTGACCCCCGCGACTCGATCAGGTGTTTGGCTCGCTCTCTCTGTGTGCCCTAGCTCCCTTGGACGATCCACGCAACCGCCTCCCTTCTCTCGACTCTTCTCCTTCCTCGCGTGGCTGCTCGGCCTTTCATCTCTCCAATCGCAGGAGCTGGGTTGGCCGACCCTTCTTCTTCTCGAGGCTTTACCTTCTCCTCCTTTATGGTGACGATTCTTTTCCCGTTACTTCATTCGTCCACGACACCGTGGTAGGTGCGGCCTTGTCCCCTTGCTTATAAAAGCCCTTTCTAGGGCACGATGGTGGGTTGTTGAAAATTTTGAGAGGAGAAGAGAAAGGANCTCTCATGCTCACATGTGATGGATATGGTTAGCTTTGCAAAGTATGCAGCTTTTGAGTTTTTTTTTTTTTCCTTAAAAAAAAAAGATCTGTATAGCTTATGAAGTCCTCTTTCTATGTCAAGATGTGAAGTATATTCATGGCATTTGAAATACCTTTCATGTGCTAAAGTATTGGGATTTATTCATGGCATTGGGAGTCTTCCCTTACATGTGAAAATATGACTCTCTTTTAACTTTTAAATTATTTTGGTAGGCCAAGGGTTGGTTTTACACATGGCTTTTTGAAGCTTTTCTCATGTGCAAGTTATATGTCTCACACTTGGATTTTTGGAGACCTTATGTGCAAGTTAACGCTTTATGTGTGGCTTAGTTTGAAAACCTTCATCATATGAAATTTTCGGATTTGGGAATGGCTCTACTTGAAACACTCATGGAAAATATTATATGTGTGTATTTCTTGCTCATTTATATGGCCATTCATATGCATTACACCTAAGCTTTATTTTTGCACACTCCCCATCTCTTCTCATGCACAAAAGAGGTGTCTATCAATCTATATTTGCCGAAACGAAATTTTTTTGCACTTGTGAAGTTACATCATATTTATACCTGCTTAAGTATGAAATTTGCGCTTGTACACTTGTAGAAGTTGGCTCACATTGCTCATATTCTCACTTACAAAATTTCTTCACTCTTCTTTTTATTTATGCTACATATATGCTTGGGATTGATGGAAACACTGGATGTCGTCATTTATATGCTTGTGTACTTTCATAGTTGTGTAAATTGCAGGTGTGAAAAATCTATTTTTATGTCGTTATGCTGCCCGATTTTTCTCGATTGGGTTTTTCTCCTTTTTTTTTACTTACCTGGGCATGTTGCTTCTTTGTTTTTTTTTTACTTTGGCTTTCTCATATATATCTCGACTTTTCATTATTATTTTAACTTCATCGCTTCACCACTACACTTCACCACTTCACCCACTCCGCCTTCTACATTATATCAGATGCTACATTACTTCACACCTCTGCACCACGTTGTGAGAGGTTTAACTGCTTTGACATGTATTTTGATTTTCTTTGATATAGAGAAACAACCCACCTCCTTTCCAGAATCGTGTTAGGTGGATTGTCTTCTCCTCTCTCTCTCTCGCCCCATTTTTATTTTTTTCTTTTCCTTGATTCTTGGTTCGGTTTTCGATGCTTATGTCCGAAGCATAAGTGTCCACGTATAGCCTTTTGCTATACGTGAAACCATCAAGCAAGGTCACAAGTAGTCGTTTTGGGGCGTAAGGTGTTGATGATAAAGGCGAACCCGAAGATAGATCAGAGAGATGCCCTATCCTATAACATCAAGATCCAGACATTTGATTAACAATAGGATATGATATCCTTCACCGACATAAGTCTAGCGGGAGGTGGCTCGAACCTCCTCGGAAAAAGCACATCGAAGATAGAGCAGAAAGATGCCCTATCCTATAACATCAAGATCCAGACATTTGATGAAGAATAAGATATGGTATCCTCCACCGACATAAGTCTGGCGGTAGTCGGCTCGAACCTCCTCAGGTTATTGACAGTTCTATGCCTGACAGCGTAATCGACTCGTGGACAACAAAAATTTCTAAAAAAAAAATAAGTTTTGATAAACCATTTTCGAACAAAAACATACTTTTCTACGAAACAAAAATTGATAACTCTTCTTTGCATGTTTAGAATTTGTGTGCATGTTTAAAACATAAAACGTACTTTAAAGCTAGTTGTCCACATGACGAATATCTGTTTAGGCTGGGAAATAGCCCTCTAAGTGAGGTTTAAGACACACTTCTAGACGAGTGGCGGGTTCCATACATTCGGGTGACCGAGTAGCCTTCGTGGACCCTCGAGTATAAATACATAGCTAAGCCTAGCCCCATACGAGTGCTTGCGGTCCCCCTCACCCGAACTTTTTTTGTTCTGTTTTATCAAAGTTTTGGGACAGGACACTCGTGTTACTTTTCTTTTCTTTCGGGATTTCTCTAAGATTTTTGAGGATTCTTTTTCTTTTATTTTACTTGAGTCACTTTTCTCGAGTTTTCTGCCATGAGTCATTGTTACACATTTTTTTTCGGATTTCCTAGATGATGTTTCTTTCAGACTTCGCTTTTTGCGATGCTTTTAGACTTTCTATACTTAAGGAACAACGGATCTCACGGGCATACTTGTTTGCTTTACATTTTACAGCACTTAATTTTCCTGTTTCTACCTGCTACCGTACTGTACAACACGTTATACNTCGGATTTCCTAGACAATGTTTCTTTCAGACTTCGCTTTTTGCGATGCTTTTAGACTTGCTATACTTAAGGAACAGCGGATCTCACGGGCGTACATGTTTGCTTTACATTTTACAGCACTTAATTTTCCTGTTTCTACCTGCTACCGTACTGTACAACATGTTATACTTGTCCTGTTTCTACCTGCTACCGTACTGTACAGCACGTTATACTTGTCCTGTTTCTACCTGCTACTGTTCTTTCTGTACAACATGTTATACCACTCATGTTTCTATCTGCTACTGTTTTACATGCATCCTACTGTTGTCCTGTACTGCACATCTTTATTTATATATCTTTAAGCATGTCTTCTTTTATATAGGATGTTTAGAAGACTTTCACCATAGGATTGTTTGATTTAACATCGTAGCTGGACACCTTAGAAAACTTAAAATCGTCACGTCGAGGAGCTTGGAGCTAGCGCGGTGGGCAGCACGACCATCTTCAACAGCAGAACATGTATTCCCCATTAAAACCATTCCTTTTCCTAGAAATTAAACAACAATCCATAGGATTTCGAGGTTGTTCGCCTATAAACCTTTTCCTTTTCCTAGAAATTAAACAACAATCCATAGGTTTTCGAGGTTGTTTGCCTATCATTCCCTTTCCTAGAAATTAAACAACAATCCATAGGTTTTCGAGGTTGTTTGCCTCTAGCGCTATTCCTTTTCCTAGAAATTAAACAACAATCCATAGGATTTCGAGGTTGTTTGCCTAGCGCAATTTTCCTTTTCCTAGAAATTAAACAATCCATAGGTTTTCGAGGTTGTTTGCCTAGCGCAACATACTTTCCTTTTCCTAGAAATTAAACAACAATCCATAGGTTTTTGAGGTTGTTTGCCTAGTGCAACATCCTTTTCCTAGAAATTAAAAGGTTGTTTGCCTAGCGCAACATAAATCCTCCACCTTTTTCTTTAGGCATTCGTATAGCTCTATGTCTTCCCCAGCAAAACCATTCCCTTTCCTAGAAATTAAACAACAATCCATAGGTTTTCGTCTGGCGCAACATAAATCCTCCACCTTTTTCTTTAGGCATTCGTATAGCTCTGCCGTACGATTTAAACCTTTTCCTTTTCCTAGAAATTAAACAACAATCCATAGGTTTTCGAGGTTGTTTGCCTATCATTCCCTTTCCTAGAAATTAAACAACAATCCATAGGTTTTCGAGGTTGTTTGCCTCTAGCGCTATTCCTTTTCCTAGAAATTAAACAACAATCCATAGGATTTCGAGGTTGTTTGCCTAGCGCAACATAAATCTCTCCCCCTTTTCTTTAGGCATTTGTATAGCTCTGCCGTATGATTTAAGCCCTAAACTCGTTCTTCCACCTTTTCTTTAGGCATTTGTATAGCTCTTCTGTACGATTTAAGCCCTAACTGGTTTTAGGTTCCGAGGTTGTTGTCCGATACGACGTAAACCCTCATATCTTCCAGGCGATTTGTGTGACCATGTCACGCAAATATAAGTCCTAATTAAACAAAATTGGCAGGATGAAATACTTTAATAATTTCTTCTCAGAACTAAAGCCAAATCATAGGATAGACTGAGAAGTCACTGAGGCTCTTCTCAGGATCTGTGACCTTCCCTAATTTCTCTTCATTTGAATTCCTCAACATTGTTCCAGGTTCGAGCATTTCCCCTTTCACACCTCTTCGTCCGATTTCGTTGAAAAATATTATCCTTTTGACTTCTTTGAAGATGGTATCCCCTGATTTTTTATTGAGAGTTTTCTTAGGTGACTTCGATCATTTAAGATGTAATTAACTATAGGGGCTTGCCCTTATAGAGAAGCTTTTCCGAACCCAGCCTAAAATAAACTCTATTTAAATTTTCATATTAAATAGAGGAAAAGGTTTTCCGAACCCAGCTTAAAATAAACCCTATTTAATTATTTGTATTAAATAGGGGAACTTAAACCTAGCCTAAAATAAACCCTATTTAATTCTTTGTATTAAATAGGGGAACTTTTCGGCAAATAAAATGGTGCACAGCTTAAAATAAACCCTATTTAATTCTTTGTATTAAATAGGGGAACTTGTCGGCAAATACCAGCTTAAAATAAACCCTATTTAATTATTTGTATTAAATAGGGGAACTTGTCGGCAAATAAACAGATGTAATTAACTATAGGGGCTTGCCCTTATAGGGAGCTTTTCCGAACCCAGCTTAAAATTCCCTATTTAATTCTTTGTATTAAATAGGGGAACTTGTCGGCAAATAAAACGGTTTCGCAGACTAAACGGATGTCATCTATTTAATTCTTTTGTATTAAATAGGGGAACTTGTCGGCAAATAAAACGGTTTCGCAGACCATCATTTAATTCTTTGTATTAAATAGGGGAACTTGTCGGCAAATAAAACGGTTTCGCGGATCAAATGAATGTCATATATTTCTTAATTTATTTGATCGAGCCTCATCCTCAAGTCTTGTGTTTATCCCTCGGGATAGATACATGATTTGAGGTAGAGCGCTCTTTCATTTAAACTGTTGAAAATGTGAGGTCAGTTTGATTTCATATTTTTCTAAAATTATATGTAAATTAAAACGTCCTTCCGAAGCGGGCGACGAGACTTCACTTCCAGCGATCGACAACTTCTTACGGACAACTTTTGAACAAATCACCCACCAATTTTTAACTTTGCCCCTTCCCCCTTTTAGCTGCCGACACATTGATGATCTCAAAACCATCGTCGTAAGGTCGAGTGGTTAAGGACTATCATGTGGAGACTCAAGGAAAAGTTTCCCATAGGATCTCAAACCCTAGGAAAATCTCCTCAGAATTTTATGATCACACACATACAAAATGCACAAAATTCACTAAGTTGCACAAGATCAGACTAGAATTGAGCCTAAAGAAGGGTGAAAATGCGAACTTCTTCGGAAAACCTNCCCTGTGCTGGGTTCGGTTTTGCCCCTGTGCTGGGCTTGATTTTGTTTTGAAATGATTTAGTTTTGCCCCTGTGCTGGGCTCGATTTGCGCCTTGTGATGGATGGGTTTTGGTCACTTGTTGGGTTAGACATTGCTTTCAGGTTGGCCTCATGTTAAAAATGTTTCGGGCTTGGTTTTGTTTTGGCTTGGTTAGGTGTTGTTTTCAGCACAATATATGGTTGNTCCTGTGCTGGGTTCGGTTTTGCCCCTGTGCTGGGTTCAGTTTTGCCCCTGTGCTGGGCTTGATTTTGTTTTGACATGACTTAGTTTTGCCCCTGTGCTGGACTCGATTTGTGCCTTGTGATGGATGGGTTTTGGTCACTTGTTGGGTTAAACCTTGCTTTCAGGTTGGCCTTATGTTAAAAATGTTTCGGGCTTGGTTTTGTTTTGGCTTGGTTAGGTGTTGTTTTCAGCACAATATATGGTTGGTTTTGGGCCCTAATGTAGCCCCGTTTTAATTTGAAAAATCCCTCAATTTTAATGATGGTGGAGCCTTGTTTTAATAAAATGTATGTCTCAGCTTGGGATTTGATGTTTGGGGCTTTGTTTTGCTGTTTCTTTGAGACCTACGTTCGAAATTTATGAACAACCAAAATTTAGTTTGTCGGATCTTTTGTAGTTGCTTTGAGTCCTGTTTTTGTTCCTTACAGTTGCTGCCCCTCTTTTCGAATCATATGTTGGANGGTTTCTAGGACCTTTTGTAGTTGCTTTGAGTCCTGTTTTTGTTCCTTACAGTTGCTGCCCCTCTTTTCGAATCATATGTTGGAAGGAATGTTGTCTTTTGAGAGCTTTTAAAATTGATTTCAGGAAGGTTTACTTTTGTTCCTGGTTTCTTCCTATGTTCGAAACATCTGCAGATAAAAAAATGTGCTTTTGAAGCTTTTTGGGCTTGCTTTGGGGCCCTGTGTTGCTTTTCTAGGCCTTGAGCCTTTCGGTTGTGTGCTTTCCTGTCGGTTGGTGGTGTCCCTTTGCTGTCCCTAGCCGTGAACTCTCTCCCGTGGCTCCTTTATGGTGAATGTGGGCTAGTGGTTTCCCTTTGCTGTCCTTGGCCATGACCCNATTTGGGCTTGCTTTGGGGCCCTGTGTTGCTTTTCTAGGCCTTGAGCCTTTTGGTTGTGAGCTTTCCTGTCGGTTGGTGATGTCCCTTTGCTGTCCCTGGCCGTAAACTCTCTCCCGTGGCTCCTTTATGGTGAATGTGGGCTAGTGGTTTCCCTTTGCTGTCCTTGGCCGTGACCCCTCTCCCGTGGCTCTTTTATGTTAAATGTGGTATGGTGATTTCCCTTGGCTGTCCTTGGCCGTGAGCCTCCATGCCTTGGTTCTTTGATTCATGTTTGCTTGCTCCTACCCGAGTGCACCTAATTGTGATTTCTCTTATATTAGGCTCGGTTTGCCCTTTTGGCTGCTACCCCTGCTTGAATAGGAGTTAGTAACTTCNTCTTTTGCTTGCTCCTACCCGAGTGCACCTACTTTTGATTTCTCTTATATTAGGCTCGGTTTGCCCTTTTGGCTGCTACCCCTGCTTGAATAGGAGTTAGTAACTTCTGTGAATGTTCCTGGCTGTGAGCATTTCTTGTAATATCCTTCTGTTCTATTTAAATGTTTC
>JXCR01143354.1:21630-45149 GCA_002079205.1 Phalaenopsis hybrid cultivar
TTTTTTTTTAATGCTACAAGGATGGAACAAAAAGGAAATTTATGCTAGGATGTACTCCAGTTGAGCTATTTCTGTGTTACAGCATATTACATCTTTTAACATCGGCGAGGACCCCTTCTTAGTGGATTTCCTCTCAACTGCTTGAAATTTTTCTCTAGGTTTATTTTGGCTTTTTGTCTTTTGCTTATTCTGGTGCTTGAGAGCATTTGTAATTTTATTATACTTGTTATCTTCAGTTTTCATTGACTTTTATTTTATGTTTTGTGCATGGAAAAAGTATTTTCCTTGAACCTGATGGTCAATTAACTGGAAGCATTTTTTCATTGTTAGAAACTTGACCAATAGTGTACATCCTTAGAAATTTCAGCATATAAGATAGAAAGAGGCTTAATCAATCAGCAAACCCACCCTAACAAACAAGTAATCAAAGTATATATCATTGATTGTTTTTTTTCAGGTCTTTCGGGACAACCAGTTTGTGCAGGAGAGGATAATGGACTCAAATGATCTTGAGAGGGAAAGAGGAATTACAATTCTCAGCAAGAACACCTCAATAACCTACAAGGGCACGAAGATAAATATCATTGATACTCCGGGTCATTCTGATTTTGGTGGGGAGGTTGAGCGTGTTCTCAACATGGTTGAAGGAGTTCTTCTTGTGGTATTGACTACATGATATTTTTTCTTGTGTAAAATGAATGGATATTTATGCTTGCAGACAATGGCTTATTCTAATAATTCATTTTGTTGAATATTTCTGTGCCTTATGTCATTTTTACTTGCTCCTTAATTTTCTCCTGTCATTGTTTTGTTAAAACACCTGCTGCATCAGTCACAGTGAAAGATTTATATTTGCTCCATTAGTCTTTTGCTTTTTTTTTCTTCTAGCAGAAATGATAGTTAAAGAAACCGCCCTTGATGAGGATGATAGGGGTGGCGATTATGATAAAATGAGACAGCATCCACAAAAATTAGCACAAGGGTAGGCAATCTCTTCCAAACCCTAACTCTAGATTAAAGACAACAATCACTCACATAACCTTAAACATATTAAGCACTATTTGTACCCAATAATAGCTAACAAATAACTAAATGACCCTTTTAGTCTTGCATCTAACATAAGTTTTCAAATTATTTGGCGGGCTTGGTATCAACTCAGTAGAGCATGAGGCGGATGACGTTGTAAGCATTGGTCTAATATTTCTCCCCTCCCAATAAGATATCTTGTCCTTAAGGTGGAAGAGAGGAAGTTGTTGTTGTACCAAGTCGTATTGTTCCCACATAGTGTTATAATCTGACAATTCTTTATATTTAATCAACACTTCTTTCCCACCTGTAGATTCTTGATGCACCCCTTTTAACTCAAATGGCTCCAAGTGAACTTTCATATCGTTCGCCAAAGTTGGGGGAATTGAAGAAGATGACACATTATCACTAATAACACGTATCAATTGTGATACGTGAAACATTGGATGAAGTGTCGACGAAGAGGGTAATTTTAAACGATAAGCCAGAACCCCAATGCTCCCAATAATCTCATAAGGACCAAAATAGCGTAGAACACGGACGGTGTCGTAGGCTCTGATTTAACATTACTCCCTTCGCAAAAAGATATCGTCCTTAAGGTGGAAGAGAGAAAACTGATGCTGGATGAATTCTTAATACTTCCACGTGGCATCATAATTTAGCAATTTTTTCCATTTCATTAGCACTTATTTTCCACCTTTCGATTATTGATGCACCCCTTTTAACTTAAGTGTGGCTTCAAGAGAATTTTCATATCTTTTATCACAGTAGAGGTACATGAAGAAGAGAGACACATTATCACCAATAACACATCTCAACTGTGATACATGGAATGCTGGATCGAGTGTCGATGAAGACGACAATTTTACATGATAGTTCACCGCTTCATTGGACACAATGATCTCACAAGGACTAAAATAGCGTGGGAAGAGTTTCTCATTTCTGCTTCTGGCCATTGTCTTGTTGATAAGGTTGAAGTTTTAGATACATCCTATCTCTATCATAAACCGCACATCCATTTGATGCCTATCAGCTTGTTTCTTCATAAGTTTTTGTTTTTTAAATAAATATCTCTTCAATTCCGTCAACATCTTGTCCCTCTTTTCTAATTTCTGATTCACTAGAGACACCGGCTTAGTATTATGTCCATAATGTACCAAATGAGGAGGATCACATCCATGCAGTATTTTAAAAGGAGTGGTTTGAGAAGTTATATGATACGATATGCTGTGCTAGTACTCTACCTAGGATAGCCATTTATTCCACTGTTTGGGTGTATCAGATGCAAATGAATATAAATAGGTCTCCATGCCCCGATTAACTTCGGACTGTGAATTAGTCTGTGGGTGGTTTGTTGTACTTTTATTCAATACACTTTCTTGTATTCTAAGGAGCTCTCTCTAGAAATGACTCAAGAATACTTTCTCTCGATATGACACTATCCATTTTTGAATCCCATGCAAACGAAAAACCTCTCGTATAAAATTAGCTGTGATAGAAACAACAGTGTAGGGATGATGTGGAGGTACAAAGTGAGTGTATCTGCACAACCAGTCCAACGCCACCAAGTTGACTGCAAGTTATTCTGACTGAGGTAAGCCTTCAATGAAATCTATCGTCATCTCCTCCCATACTTTCTCTGGTAACGCTAGAGGTTGTAGCAACCCACAAGCCGTTAACGCCATGCACTTGTGCTGTTGGCACACAACTTGAGATCATGTCCTCCACATCCTCTCATTCCTACCCAATGCAATTATGTTGCTATCCTCCGATGCTCTTTTGAACAAGCCCGAGCGCCCCTTGATTGTGCTGCAATGAAACTCCTGTTATAATTTTGATTTTTATCTTGAATTTCGAGGTAATACATAACATCCCTGGTAAAGTAAACATTGTTCTTTTTGTGAATAATCAGGATAGATTCTCTCACCGTTCACTAAAGCCAATCGGATCTTGCTCAATTCATCTTATGTCTCATTTTCTTGCCTCAGGATCTCCCAATCTAAAACCAAAGAAATTAAGAATGTCAATAATTGAGGTTCCTCTGTCTTTCCTGATAAGGCATCAGCGGCCTTATTCTCTAATCTCGGGCGATTCTGAATCTCAAAGTTATATCCAAGTAGCTTAGATAGCCACCTCTCATGTTCCTTAGTCACCATATGTTGTTCTAACAAAAAAATTAAGGTTGCGCTAATCCATGCATACTGTAAAGCGTCATCCCAACAAATAAATTTTCCATTTCTGAATGGCAAGCACAATTATTGTAATCTTCCACATTAACTGATATGAGTCTGGCTATCAACGTCAACACTTAATTGAATTAAGCGATGGGTCGATGACACTGCATGAGGATTGCGCCTGATCCATAGCCCAAAGCTTCTGTCTTTACGATTAATGGCTGATTGAAATTAGGTAACACTAGTATTTGTACACTCGTTATGACCTTAAATTCTCAAAAGCTCGGGTTGCCGCTCCCCAGCATTGTAATTTATCCTTATTCAATTGCTCTGCCAACAACCACACAATCCAATTGCAACCCTTTACAAATTTTCAGTAGTATTCTATAAGTTTCAAAAATTCTCTCAACCCTTTAAGATGCTAGGTAGTTCCCAATCCAACATAGACACCACCTTCGATCCTTTATAACCGACACCATATATCCTAAATACTCCACATTCGCTTGGGCAAACAAACACTTTACGTTAGCGTAAAGCTGGTTCTCCCTGAGTATTGTTAACACTTTCAAATGATTGATGCGGTATTCTAACGAATGGTTGTACGCTATAGGATGTCGTAAAAAAATATCAACACAAAATTCCGGAGGAAAAGCTAAAACAACTTGTTCATCATTGATTGAAATGTAGCAGGTGCGTTGGTGAGCCCGAATGACATAACTAGAAATTCATAGTGACTCCCATGAGTTCGAAATATAGTATTGTGCACATTAGTTGGCCGCATCCAATTCTACTAGTCTTTTGACTTTAAGTCAATCTTGGAGAATATCACATCCCCACATAATTCGTTCAGTAACTCATTGATCATTAGGATGGGAAATTTGTCTGGTACTGTTTCTTTATTCACTGCTCCATAATCAACATAGAAATGTCAACTCCCATATTTCTCCTTCACTAGCAAGACTCTGCTAGAGAAGGAGCTCACACTAAGATGTATCATCCCAACCTCCAACATATATCTGATCAATATCTTGATTTCGTTTTTCTATGCCTTGGGATAATAGTATGGGCGTTCACTGATGGGAGAAACCCCCGATCGCAAGGTTATTGCATGCTCGTATTCTCTTTGAGTCGACAATCCACATAGCAACTGATAAACTTTGTGAAAATTATTGTTAGGCCTTTTGGATCGGTGCCAAAATCTCTGTCAACTTTGTATCACGTGTTTCTTCGATGCTACGCAACTTGATCAAGAAACCCAACCCTTCTTCTTGTATTGCCCTAACCATGTCCTTGAGTGTCACTAAGGTATTGCACAAACTAGGGCCATTGTGAAGCACCACCAACCTATCTCTCTCCTGAAACTTCATTGTTCGGAGTTTCTATTTCATCTCAGTCTCTCGTAATAACTACAACTATTTCATACTCAATATCATATCAGTGCTCCCTAAATCCAAGGGAAGAAAATTCTTTATCACCTGAATATCTTGCGGGGTTAAAATCTCATTTACATACTCTGCTGCTTTTCTCCATCTGTCCTCTACCCATCATGACTCCAAAACTTCCCTTGTCAATCATCTCAAGCCGCAATTGCTCGACTACTTGAGTAGAGATCAAGTTGCAAGAGACCACATTATCTACTAACACCACTATGTCTTGCTCTCGGATCTGTCCCCAAAGTTTCATAGTGTAGTTTGGCCAACAAGTACAATAGGACTTTTGCCATATTGAAGTGAGGGTGTTCCTCCTCCTCCACCACAAGTTCTATTTCTTCATCCCCGCCTTCTTCTCGTAACACTGTGAGAACCTGTAAGATCCGATCCTTGCAATGATATACCGGGGCAAACTTCTCGTCACACCAAAAATATAATCCCTTGGCTGGTTTCTCCTGAACATTTATCTCTATAAGACATTTAAATGTCGCCCTCGGTCGTGGCCCATTATTCTTATCCCGTATAGCTCCCTCTAGAACCCCCCTATTTGAGTTTTTGGTATCATCATGGTTGTAGCATTTTGGTATGACACTTCACTTGTGCTGCTCTTATTAGCCCATTCCATTGTTTTGTTATATTTAACGAACTGTGCTAATTTCATAGTTTCCTCAATCCTCGCATCTCAACAGATGAAGTGCTGCTCGAATCTCTGCCTTCAACCCCTTCATAAAGTTTTCTTTCAATACGAAATCCGATATTCCTCTCAAAGGACCAAATAACATCTCAAATTGCTCCCTATAATTCATAATGGACCCTTCCTAGACCAATGCAAGAAACTGCTCATGTAAATTCCCTTTTTGTGTGGGTATAAACTCTCTAATAATTAGACTTTGAATTCTTCCCATATTCTGATTGGCTGATGTTGTTCTCTCCATGATACCACGCTAGAGCCTTTTTTTCCATACACAGAGCCGCCGTCATCAAATTCTTTTCCTCAATTAGCTTATTAATAACAAAGTATCTCTCCATGCAATAAACTCAATCATAGGCATCCTCTCTTTCAATGATTGACATTTTTAACTTTCTCTTGCATGAGTTTCCATCTCAATTTCCTCGACTGAATTTCGTTCCACCCATAAAACAGGGGTTGTATTCCCTTCCTCGACCTATATTGATTTCCTTCTTTCCATAAGTTTGGCTCGACCCATAGTCATGTCGCCCTTCCCCATAGGCTCCTAAATTGCCTTTCACCTGGAAACCTACTACAGCAAAAAGCACAGGCACAGTTGGATGCAGCCCTCGATCGGGGTCCCATCTACCATGGTTCTCTGTTATAGGTCGAAACCCTTCAAACCGATCTTCTCCAGCCTCAAATCGTACGTTGCCTTGTTCTGCATGCCGTCACTCATTTCAGGAATCTAGATGTAGCGCTATTGCTTCAAAATGCCACTCCGCTCCCGATTCCTTAGTTCGATTCCATAGCAGGCGGCGATGAGTTTGTGTGAAACTTCGTGATTTTTTTCATCATTGCTTCCAGAACCATGAATCCCCTCTTCATGGTCAAAAATGACTGATCAATGGATAAAAAACGCTCCACTATTCCATATCTGATTTGGCTCACTTCTTTCTCTAATTTCTTCTTCAAAGAATCCACTTTCTCGATTGCCATTACTCCTAAGACAGTTATCGACCACTTTGGTGGAACTACTGTACGCTTAGATCCTGTCGTTGGCTTTCCCACTTACTCGAACATGGACTGTATTGCGATATTCGGTGACAAAGGCGACGAAACTTCTTTATGGCGCGACCCGTGTTGGCTTTCCAGCTAGCTGGAAGCGCGATTGTATCGTGAGTTTGGTAATGGGGCCGCACTGCTTGATGCAACCTATACACTGTGAATTTGTGATCCATTCATTGGCTTCATAGTTAGCTTGAATCGCTACTGTGTTTCTCCTTTAGTCTTGCACCTAGCATAAGTCTTCAATTTATTTGGCGGGCACGGTGTCGACTCAATGGAGCACGAGGTGGATGGCGCCAGGTTATTATTTAGTGTTCATTGAATGATTAGACTGTGAAATGTGGAATTTGAAATGATTCTTGTGTTGCAACTTGCTTTTGTTAACAATAGAATCACTTATTTTTGTTTTGTTAGGCGCAACACCCAAAATTGCTAGTGGAAGCGCAATACCCAAAATTGCTACAATAGTATTCTTTATATATTTAAACTTAGCAGCTATGTGCTTTTCTGTTGGCATAGACAGCATTAGTTAAAATGATTCCCTGTAGTTTAGATTTGGGCTCTTTGGAATGTTGTTTTTGTGGTCCATTTCATGTACATTTCTTTAACTGGTTTTTTGAAACGATGTTCTTGTAAGCTAATTTATGAATTGTACCGTGTAGGTAGATTCTGTAGAGGGGCCAATGCCACAAACACGGTTTGTTTTGAAGAAAGCTTTGGAATATGGACATTCAGTTGTGGTGGTGCTTAATAAAATTGATAGGCCTTCAGCACGTCCGGACTTTGTTATCAACTCAACATTTGAGCTTTTTATTGAATTAAATGCAACAGACGAACAGGTTTTGTGAATGATTCTTCCCTCTCCATGTATATTTTCTTTGTCAGAAAATGGTAATAAAAAAACTGAATTTGATCTTTATTCTCAAATTTTATCAATGATGTTTGCAGTGTGACTTTCAAGTGATTTATGCAAGCGGCATAAATGGTAAGGCTGGACTATCTCCGGACAATTTAGCTGATGATCTTGGACCACTTTTTGAGGCTATTCTTAGATGTATACCAGCGCCTACCATTAATAAGGATGGAGCACTGCAGATGCTTGTGAGTAATGCTTTTTTGTTTCTCTTCCATGTATTCAATTTCAATAAACTTCATCCTTCTATTTATTTGGTATCCTTTCTTATTCTCTTTTGTTAACTATTATAATATACATTATTCAGCTGTTTATTTTTATTTTTTCATAAGACACATCACAAAAATTTTCTTTAACTTCCTAATTGTTCTTTTTATTAACTATTATGGTGTACCCTGTTCAGCTTCTTATTTTTTATTTTTTCATGAGTCGCATTATAAGTGGCTTCTAAACTTCCTATTTGCTGTGGAAAATAGGTTGAACCCAACTTGAGATCACAAGACAATTGAAGCTATCCATTTGGTGAGATGAGCGTTGGATTTGAGACATTTTGAATCAATCTTTCATTAAACTAGGTCCACCTGTCTGTCATTGTTTTATTATAGGTAGGCCAACGCTTGATAGTATCAATGCTGTGAAAGTCTGGCATGACCTAATACCACGTTTCATAGCTGAAAAATCCAGATAATTCTGTAATACTGTCAGGGTTTCAAGTATAGCGTCTGTACTACTGCCCTTATTAAAAAAGGGAAAAAAATTGTCTTTATATGCAAAACTTTAGAATAGTACCCTTTTGCGAACTACGGGAGTTTTATAGAAAATGAAGTTGATAACATGAAGTTTTTTTCAGAGATTGTTTTACCGGCATCATCAGCATAGTTGATTAGATGAAGTTGTTTCTCCTCTTATTTATCCACTGCTTTTTCTTATGCTGAAGTTGAAGCTAATGTCTACAAATGAAATGCAGGTAACGAATATTGAGTATGATGAGCACAAAGGGAAAATAGCTATTGGTCGGTTGCATGCTGGTGTATTGGAACGAGGCATGGAAGTCAAGGTTAATTTACCTAGAGTATTAGCTTTTTAATCTTTCAAAAACGTCTTCTTTAAAGGCTCGGTTATTTCTTTCCAGATGACTATTTTCCTTTATACACACGTGGCTCTCACCATGAATTATGGCTGTCAATTTGAGACTTCGAGTATGTAGCAGCTGCCACAGAGGTCATTATTCAAGGTTACTAGTGAGCCTTACCTTGAGCGCTTGTGTGCCGTGATTACTGCAACTTCTATTACATCTCCACCAGCACCACCTACAGTTATATTACTCACCTGCACTTCTACCACTGTCACTACCAACATTTCTATGATTAATAGCACCACTGTTGTTAACTGCTGGAATAATCACTACCATCAACCAATATAGTTAGACGATCATGTTTCTCTTAGTTGTTCTACAATTTTCTTCTTGAATAGAAGATTATATTGCACTTCATTTACTTTGTATTTTTAAGCTGATTTCTCTACTGTAATTAGTTATTTTTATGGGTGTAAAAGGGTTGAGATGGAGCTAACTACAGAACCATTAGGTCTTGAGCTGCATTGTATTTGTAAACTCCGTTCACTACTGCTTGAATAAGCTTGTGATTGCATCAGTTAAGCCTGGTTCTATTTTTATCCAAAACAGTGGATAAAGAAAGAATGAGGAAAGGGCATAGCTATATAGATAGTGAGATGCAGGGACATATAGAAAGATTGNTCCATATTTTCTTATGCTCTTTTTGTTAACTATTATAATATGCATTATTCAGCTGTTTATTTTTATTTTTTCATAAGCCACATCACAAAAATTTTCTTTAACTTCCTAATTGTTCTTTTTATTAACTATTACGGTGTACCCTGTTCAGCTTCTTATTTTTATTTTTTCATAAGTCGCATTATACGATGCTTCTAAACTTCCTATTTGTTGTGGAAAATAGGTTGAACCCAACTTGAAATCACAAGACAATTGAAGCTATCCATTTGGTGAGATGAGCGTTGGATTTGAGACATTTTAAATCAATCTTTCATTAAACTACGTCCACCTGTCTGTCATTGTTTTATTATAGGTAGGCCAACGCTTGATAGTATCAATGCTGTGAAAGTCTGGCATGACCTAATACCACGTTTCATAGCTGAAAAATCCAGATAATTCTGTAATACTGTCAGGGTTTCAAGTATAGCGTCTGTACTACTGCCCTTATTAAAAAAGGGAAAAAAATTGTCTTTATATGCAGAGTTTTAGAATATTACCCTTTTGCGAACTACGGGAGTTTTATAGAAAATGAAGTTGATAACATGAAGCTGTTTTTCAGAGATTGTTTTACTGGCATCATCAGCATAGTTGATTAAATGAAGTTGTCTCTCCTCTTATTTATCCACTGCTTTTTCTTATGCTGAAGTTGAAGCTAATGTCTACAAATGAAATGCAGGTAACGAATATTGAGTATGATGAGCACAAAGGGAAAATAGCTATCGGTCGGTTGCATGCTGGTGTGTTGGAACGAGGCATAGAAGTCAAGGTTAATTTACCTAGAGTATTAGCTTTTTAATCTTTTAAAAACGTCTCCTTAAAAGCTCGGTTATTTCTTTCCAGATGAACATTTTCCTTTATACACACGTGGCTCTCACCATGAATTATGGCTGTCAATTTGAAACTTCGAGTATGTAGCAGCTGCCACAGAGGNCATAGAAGTCAAGGTTAATTTACCTAGAGCATTAGCTTTTTAATCTTTCAAAAACATCTCCTTAAAAGCTCGGTTATTTCTTTCCTGATGAACATTTTCCTTTATACGCACGTGGCTCTCACCATGAATTATGGCTGTCAATTTGAGACTTCGAGTATGTAGCAGCTACCACAGAGGTCATTATTCAAGGGTACTAGTGAGCCTTACCTTGAGCGCTTGTGTGCCGTGATTACTGCAACTTCTATTACATCTCCACCAGCACCACCTACAGTTATATTACTCACCTGCACTTCTACCACTGTCACTACCAACATTTCTATGATTAATAGCACCACTGTTGTTAACTGCTGGAATAATCACTACCATCAACCAATATAGTTAGACGATCATGTTTCTCTTAGTTCTACAATTTTCTTTTTGAATAGAAGATTATATTGCACTTCATTTACTTTGTATTTTTAAGCTGATTTCTCTACTGTAATTAGTTATTTTTATGGGTGTAGAAGGGTTGAGCTGGAGCTAACTACAGAACCATTAGGTCTTGAGCTGCATTGTATTTGTAAGCTCCGTTCACTAGTGCTTGAATAAGCTTGTGATCGCATCAGTTAAGCGTGGTTCTATTTTTATCCAAAACAGTGGATAAAGAGAGAATGAGGTAAGGGCATGGCTATAGATAGTGAGATGCAGGGACATATAGAAAGATTGCGGGAGGTGCTTAATATCTCAATCAGCAGAAGCTATATGAAGTTTGATGGCTTTTGTGTTTGGGCTGTAGCCAATCAATGATGATGGATTAAACTTTAGTGTATGAAAGGAGGATTTGCAGGGAAGGGAAGAGACTGAGAAAGAGGGGATTCCATCTTATAGTTTTGAAGTAATGAAGTTGTAGTTGAGGCTAGTTCTCTGGATGCATGTTCTTGAAATGTGTGTTCCTATTTCAAATTCATTTTCATAAAATTGAGAAACGAGTTTTATTAGGATGCACTATAAGTCATTTAAATTTCTTTTGCTACTTATAATGATACTAATGATGATGATGATAGCATGTTCTCATTCACGAATAAATCATCAGGCTATAATAAAATTTAAATGGCTTTAAAAGATGAAACAGATACATCTTTATAGACACTAGTGAGCTTGAAAAATGTAAGGGCTACATATCAAAGGGCTATCAAATATTGTTGATGATTTGATTTACCAAAAAGTGTGATGCTATTTTGTTGATATCATTATTAAAAACAAGGTTTGTATGGAGTATCCTGGTGATATGTGGATTGCTTTTGAAAGGATTAGAAAATACAATCTTAAAATGAACACCCTTAAGTGTGCTTTTGGGATATATTATGAAAAGTTTATAGTATTTGTTATGCTCCTTTATGAATCGTAATTGATCCTACCATAATCCAAACTAGTGTAAGGATGCTCTCCCTAAGAAGCCTTTGCTAACTTTGTTCATTGCAAGAACAACTTTCTTACTCCAATAGCTTATATCATATTTATTAGAGGGATGGTAACCATTGAAAAAGTTGATGAAGAGGAATTCTACTTTAAAACGAGATAAAGAATGCCAAGGGGATTTTGACAAAATTAAATTATACCTACTGAGTTTGCCAACTCTTGCAATGGCAATTCCTGTTAAGCCATTTATCTATACACAAAAACCTTAGAAGAATCCCTTAAATTATTATTGTCTTAGCATAATCAATGAGAGGGAATATGCCTTTTACCACATCTGTTAGAGGTTGATAGGAGCAAAAGTTGGTTATATTTTTATTGAGAAACATTGTCTAATGTTGATTTTTGTTTTGAAAAAAAATTGCTACTATATGGTTTCTTACAAATCTCACTAATATCAAAGATCTATCTGATAACATTTCTGATGACCAGACCTACATACCTCATAGGTCGGGCATGCCCAAAAAGGTGGCTAGGAAACAAATTTGACAGTTAGGTCCAGTAAAAGCTTGTTAGATCAAGTTCAATGTAATCACGCCGCTGAGATCCAAGAAAACTCGAACAACCAAATTTAAGATGTCAATCTACTAGCAACAAGGTGGAAATAAATGTTTAGTAAAAAACATCTCCTAAAGGTTAGAGGATAACTTCACTTCCAGTTGCACTGGACTCAATGTAACAACCGACCAGGTTGGCCGCATATGACTATAAACTACTTGCCCTACATTGTACAAACACCCTATTATAGCTCTGCATATGACTATAGGCTACTTGCCCCCATACTGTTGAGACACCTTATAATTGCTCCGCTAACTGACTTATTGTTTGAGTCAGGATCTGTATAAAAACTACAAGACTTGTATCTTTTGTTATATTTTTTCTATATGTATTGCTCATTCTAAAGTCTTAACTGTGTCGCTTGAGAATCTAGATTCCTGGCTATAAATAGGATATCCTAGGAAGAGGCAATAAATTAATTTTTTTCTGTTCTCACTCTATCACTTAATTTCCTCGAGTATTTTTTAGTGGGTATTCTCTTTACTACATCTCTTTTTTTGTTCTTCACATTTTCTTTGAATCAATAAGGTTTGGGTGTGATTCAGGGAGAAAGTAGAATCTAATAGGACTGATTTTGATCAATTGCTCGACCAAATGGGCTCACTTACTCTTACAATTTGATACCTTAGGTACTTTTTGGAAGGTAATGAAAGGGCAAGTCATGGTAGATTGTTTTACTATAAGTGCTATTCCTGTAGATTCTCCTTGCAACAATGGTTTGCTAGCTAGCTTTAGATCTATTAATGATATTATGCTTTCCAAGTTCATTAAGGAAAAAGACATTAGGTGAAATAATCTTTGAATTTGGTTCATTCAATACTTGTTGACGAATCAAACTTATTATCATTAAGTCTATCTTATAGAAAATGCCCATCTTAGTAGATTCAATATGCTTAGATGTTCGAGTCATGAGGCCCCTAAAATCATCTCAAATTTCCATAAGTTTTTGAAAAGAGAAAATATAGGAAATGTGATTGTTGTTCATCGAAAAAAAAATGTATAAACATATTGATGGCAGAGTGTGTAAGACTTTTTTTTGGAAGGTGAGCCTGCAAGCTTTATAGTTGGGCCATGATCTCAGTCAACATCCCATACTCACTCTCAATGATGTGCAACTCTTTCGTTTGAGCTAATACAACATTAGTCTCCTTTTATATTTTGGTTATGAGCTTCGTTTTGTTATTTCTCTTCTTATTGCTTAGATTTCTCCTTTCCCGTTCAAATTGGAGGTTTGATTTGCATGACATCAAGCCTACTACCCTTCATTTTGGCTATGTAGCCACCATCTTAATAATGATAGTCGATCTATAGCAAGTAATCCTCATGATCTAGTAACAAGCATGTGGTGGAGTTTGACTCTTTCTTGTAGATCTATTAATGATATTATGCTTTCAAAAATATAATGGGATTTCAGCCGTTGAACCTAAAATTCCATATTGTTGCCTAGTATTTAAGGTCTGACTCTTTCAAGCCAAAATGTGCTTGGACATCTAGGGTTGCATTGATCTTAGATGTGAACCACTCCCAACTCTTTAGGCTCCTAAGATCTAGCTTTGAATTAAAATTCCATAAAAATTATATACCACATTCCAAAAATCTGAAGATTTCTTATGAAGGACTTTGGGTAATTTGATTCCCCAAGTAGTGTATGATATGAAAGAAATTGTATGATCACAAGAAATATTGAAATGATGTTGACAGCGATGTGAAAAAAAGAGGTAATAAAATATACCCTTGTAAATCTATCAAATGTCTAAGTATTGGTTCGGGAAGAGAATTCATGCACTGCAATTAGCACGTGAACTATTGGGGTGTACGTGGGCACTCTTGGCATATCATTAAATGGTATCTCCCTTTTTTCAGCTTGTTGTCCTGCCTGAAAGAATGATATTGATGTCATGGGACGGCCATGCCCACAATGACACTCATATATGGGATATTATAATCTGGTATATACATTGTTGATATTGCTCTCCTGATGTATCAAAAACAGATATGCTCAATGCTAATGGCTATTCTAAATGTTTCAAAAAGCATCTCTTTTGAGAGTAAAAACAATCAGGTATGAAACTAGCATTTTGATTCATGTGAGTGTGGGGGGGCTTTGCTTATTTTGGTTGGATTCACCAACTTATATGTGAAGTTATTTTAGTTAAACATGATGTAGACTCCTTAGCTTGCACTTTAATCAAAGGAGACATAGATTCCTCTCTCATTTTTGGTTTAACTATTAATCACTTGTAACAGTAAAAAAAGTAATAAATTAGTGTCATAGACAAAAAAACTAACTGTAATGAATTAAAGAAAAATAATGATGACATTGCCTTTGCTAGTGTTAGGCATTTGATTCCCTTGGCATGTTTTTTATCCTTGAGGGCCTAATCAATGTTTTAAAAATCAAACCGGACCCGCTGGTTTGACTGTGAACCAGTGGCTGATCCAAGTTTGAATCACATAACCTTTTCTATATTCAGATTGCTAGGGACAGCGAGAAACAACAGTTCGACTGTCCAACCATGAACCAATTATGGTTTGCGAGAACCGCCCAGTTGTGTGAGGCGTGATCCAAGGGCTACAGTCTTATCAAGGGATAAGCAGTAAATGAGTAGATTTCGTAAATCTAAATCCCTAACATTTGCTCCCAAGAGCAAATCTCAACTCTTTCGCTCCCTGCTTCCCTGCTTGAGTTTGACTTGCAGTTCACCGTCGTTTGCCGCCATTTCAATCATTCATCATGTTCGTTGCCGCTTGGCTTCTACATGTTAGTATTTTTTAATTTATTCTTTTTGGTTTTTTTTCTTCATTGATAAGGAGCTGTCCAATGTAAATTTTGAACCAGCCATGGATGATTGATTGTTGTGTATAATGGTTGGTTTCGTTGGTATTGCACTCATGATCCACTCGTGATCAGATTGTTGTAGGTGATTGTGGGGTATTGCCTTCCATTTTAAAATATATTCCTATGAATAAAAACTTGGTATGGATAAATCAGGGTTTGTGTTATTGTTATTGAGATCTAAAGTGGTTTTCTTGTNCATCCGTTTGGTCCGCGAAATATTTTTATAAAAAGGCCAACAAGTTCCCCTATCTAATCACGAGGATTAGATAAGGTTTATTTTATCTGGATTTTTGGTTCCCTATAGAGGCAAACCCCTATAGTTAATTACATCTTAAATGATCAAAATCACTTAAGAAAACTCTCGATTAAGATCAGGTGGTTTTGTTTTCAAGATTTCAAAGTTTAGGTTTTCACGATTGGACATGGGAAAATCAAATGGGAATGGCCCAAAATATGAACAATTATTTAAGGAATCCAAGAAAAAAAAGTAGGGGATATCACAGATCCAGGAGAAACCCCGGAGATGTCCCAACTATCCTATTGTTCGGNCTAGACACTAGTGAGCTTGAAAAATGTAAGGGCTACATACCAAAGGGCTATCACATATTGTTGATGATTTGATTTACCAGAAAGTGTGATGCTATTTTGTTGATATCATTATTAAAAACAAGGTTTGTATGGAGTATCTTGGTGATATGTGGATTGCTTTTGAAAGGATTAGAAAATTCAATCTTAAAATGAGCACCCTTAAGTGAGCTTTTGGGATATATTATGAAAAGGTTATAGTATTTGTTATGCTCCTTTATGAATCGTAATTGATCCTACCATAATCCAAACTAGTGTAAGGATGCTCTCCCTAAGAAGCCTTTGCTAACTTTGTTCATTGCAAGAAAAACTTGCTTACTTCAATAGCTTATATCATATTTATTAGAGGGATGGTAACCATTGAAGAAGTTGATGAAGAGGAATTCTACTTTAAAACGAGATAAAGAATGCCAAGGGGATTTTGACAAAATTAAATTGTACCTACTGAGTTTGCCAACTCTTGCAATGGCAACTCCTGGCAAGTCATTTATCTATACACAAAAACCTTAGAAGACCCTTAAATTATTCTTGTCAAAGCATAATCAATGAGAGAAGGAATATGCCTTTTACCTCATCTGTTAGAGGTTGATAGCAGCAAAAGTTGGTTATATTTTTATTGAGAAACATTGTCTAATGTTGATTTTTGTTTTGAAAAAAAAATTGCTACAATCTGCTTTCTTACAAATCTCACTAATATCAAAGATCTATCTGATAACATTTCTGATGACCAGACCTACATACCTCATAGGTCGGGCATGCCCAAAAAGGTGGCTAAGAAACAAATTTGGCAGTTAGGTCCAGTAAAAGCTTGTTAGATCAGGTTCAATGTAATCACGCTGCTGGGATCCAAGAAAACTTGCACAACCAAATTTAAGATGTCAATCTACTAGCAACAAGGTGGAAATAAATGTTTACTAAAAAACATCTCCTAAAGGTTAGAGGATAACTTCACTTCCAGTTGCACTGGACTCAATGTAACAACTGACCAGGTTGGCCGCATATGACTATAGACTACTTGCCCTACACTGTAGAGACACCCTATTATTGCTCTGCATATGACTATAGGCTACTTGCCCCCATACTGTTGAGACACCTTATAATTGCTCCGCTAACTGACTCCTTGTTTGAGTCCGGATCTGTATAAAACTACAAGACTTGTATTTTTTTTTATATTTTTTCTATATGTATTGCTCATTCTAAAGTCTTAACTGTGTCATTTGAGAATCTAGATTCCTGGCTATAAATAGGATATCCTAGGAAGAGGCAATAAATTAATTTTTTTTAGGTTCTCACTCTATCACTTAATTTCCTCGAGTATTTTTTAGTGGGTTTATTCTCTTTACTATATCTCTTTTTTTGTTCTTCTCTTTTTCTTTGAATCAATAAGGTTTGAGTGTGATTCAGGGAAAAAGTGGAATCTAGGACTGATTTTGATCAATTGCTTGACCAAATGGGCTCACTTACTCTTACAATTTGATACCTTAGGTGCTTTTTGGAAGGTAATGAAAGGGCAAGTCATGGTAGATTGTTTCACTATAAGTGCTATTCCTGTAGATTCTCCTTTCAACAATGGTTTGCTAGCTTAGCTAAATTATTTGATGGAGTCAAATCAGGTCAATCCTTTGCCAGGTTCATTAAGGAAAAAGATATTAGGTGAAATAATCTCTGAATTTGGTTCATTCAATACTTGCTGACGAATCAAACTTATTATCATTAAGTCTATCTTATAGAAAATGCCCAATCTTAGTAGATTCAATATGCCTAGTTGTTCGAGTCAGGAGGCCCCTAAAATCATCTCAAATTTCCATAAGTAAAATATAGGAAATGTGATTGTTATTCATCGAAAAAAAATGTATAAACATATTGATGGCAGAGTGTGTAAGCCTTTTTTTTGGAAGGTGAGCCTGCAAGCTTTATAGTTGGGCCATGATCTCAGTCAACATCCCATACTCACTCTCAATGATGTGCAACTCTTTCGCTCGAGCTAATACAACATTAGTCTCCTTTTATTTTTTGGTTATGAGCTTCGTTTTGTTATTTCTTTTCTTATTGCTTAGATTTCTCCTTTCCCGTTCAAATTGGAGGTTTGATTTGCATGACATCAAGCCTACTACCCTTCATTTTGTCTATGTAGCCACCATCTTAATAATGATAGTCGATCTATAGCAAGTAATCCTCATGATCTAGTAACAAGCATGTGGTGGAGTTTTACTCTTTCTTGTAGATCTATTAATGATATTATGCTTTCAAAAATATTATGGGATTTGAGCCGTTGAACCTAAAATTCCATATTGTTGCCTAGTATTTAAGGTCTGACTCTTTCAAGCCAAAATGTGCTTGGACATCTAGGGTTGCATTGATCTTAGATGTGAACCACTCCCAACTCTTTAGGCTCCTAAGATCTAGCTTTGAATTAAAATTCCATAAAAATTATATACCACATTCCAAAAATCTGAAGATTTCTTATGAAGGACTTTGGGTAATTTGATTCCCCAAGTAGTGTATGATATGAAAGAAATTGTATGATCACAAGAAATATTGAAATGATGTTGACAGCGATGTGAAAAAAAGAGGTAATAAAATATACCCTTGTAAATCTATCAAATGTCTAAGTATTGGTTCGGGAAGAGAATTCATGCACTGCAATTAGCACGTGAACTATTGGGGTGTACGTGGGCACTCTTGGCATATCATTAAATGGTATCTCCCTTTTTTCAGCTTGTTGTCCTGCCTGAAAGAATGATATTGATGTCATGGGACGGCCATGCCCACAATGACACTCATATATGGGATATTATAATCTGGTATATACATTGTTGATATTGCTCTCCTGATGTATCAAAAACAGATATGCTCAATGCTAATGGCTATTCTAAATGTTTCAAAAAGCATCTCTTTTGAGAGTAAAAACAATCAGGTATGAAACTAGCATTTTGATTCATGTGAGTGTGGGGGGGCTTTGCTTATTTTGGTTGGATTCACCAACTTATATGTGAAGTTATTTTAGTTAAACATGATGTAGACTCCTTAGCTTGCACTTTAATCAAAGGAGACATAGATTCCTCTCTCATTTTTGGTTTAACTATTAATCACTTGTAACAGTAAAAAAAGTAATAAATTAGTGTCATAGACAAAAAAACTAACTGTAATGAATTAAAGAAAAATAATGATGACATTGCCTTTGCTAGTGTTAGGCATTTGATTCCCTTGGCATGTTTTTTATCCTTGAGGGCCTAATCAATGTTTTAAAAATCAAACCGGACCCGCTGGTTTGACTGTGAACCAGTGGCTGATCCAAGTTTGAATCACATAACCTTTTCTATATTCAGATTGCTAGGGACAGCGAGAAACAACAGTTCGACTGTCCAACCATGAACCAATTATGGTTTGCGAGAACCGCCCAGTTGTGTGAGGCGTGATCCAAGGGCTACAGTCTTATCAAGGGATAAGCAGTAAATGAGTAGATTTCGTAAATCTAAATCCCTAACATTTGCTCCCAAGAGCAAATCTCAACTCTTTCGCTCCCTGCTTCCCTGCTTGAGTTTGACTTGCAGTTCACCGTCGTTTGCCGCCATTTCAATCATTCATCATGTTCGTTGCCGCTTGGCTTCTACATGTTAGTATTTTTTAATTTATTCTTTTTGGTTTTTTTTCTTCATTGATAAGGAGCTGTCCAATGTAAATTTTGAACCAGCCATGGATGATTGATTGTTGTGTATAATGGTTGGTTTCGTTGGTATTGCACTCATGATCCACTCGTGATCAGATTGTTGTAGGTGATTGTGGGGTATTGCCTTCCATTTTAAAATATATTCCTATGAATAAAAACTTGGTATGGATAAATCAGGGTTTGTGTTATTGTTATTGAGATCTAAAGTGGTTTTCTTGTAGGTGATTGTGGGGTATTGCCTTCCATTTTAAAATATATTCCTATGAATAAAAACTTGGTATGGATAAATCAGGGTTTGTGTTATTGTTATTGAGATCTAAAGTGGTTTTCTTGTAGGTGATTGTGGGGTATTGCCTTCCATTTTAAAATATATTCCTATGAATAAAAACTTGGTATGGATAAATCAGGGTTTGTGTTATTGTTATTGAGATCTAAAGTGGTTTTCTTGTAGGTGATTGTGGGGTATTGCCTTCCATTTTAAAATATATTCCTATGAATAAAAACTTGGTATGGATAAATCAGGGTTTGTGTTATTGTTATTGAGATCTAAAGTGGTTTTCTTGTAGGTGATTGTGGGGTATTGCCTTCCATTTTAAAATATATTCCTATGAATAAAAACTTGGTATGGATAAATCAGGGTTTGTGTTATTGTTATTGAGATCTAAAGTGGTTTTCTTGTAGGTGATTGTGGGGTATTGCCTTCCATTTTAAAATATATTCCTATGAATAAAAACTTGGTATGGATAAATCAGGGTTTGTGTTATTGTTATTGAGATCTAAAGTGGTTTTCTTGTAACTGTACTGTCTTCCTTTTTGCTCTTTTATCCTATGCAGTTATTGAATGACCTCAAATGTAGACTTGCATTTAGTTCATCAATGAATACGAACAGTTCAAATATGCTCTTTTTTCATTTTGAGGTTTCAGAATGCCATACTTTTTCAGTAAAATTTTTTAAGTTGTGGGCTTTAATTTTTATCATAGGACATGTAATTTAGTCGTGTATTATATATTTATTTTTTATATTTAGATTATTACATTATGTATGTTATATTTAATTAATTTTTATATTTATTATGTTATTTGGTTCAACCCCGGTCCAACCAATGAACCTTGAACCTTTACTTTTTTCGATTTGATGGTTGGTCTGGTTTTAACAGCCTTGCTCCTAATAAAGTCTCTCTCTCTCTCTCTCTCTCTCTCTCTCTCTCTCTCTCTCTCTCATACTTGCAGTAGAACACACTCAACAGAATCACATCCAATTCAATCAAATGTTGCCATCTCCCATAGCTTTTTTCAATAGGGCCAAATAAAATTTAAGCATATTGCTAAATATTAATTAATGCATCCACACCATGAAAGACACATATTTGGATCATGACAGGGATCTATTCTAGTTTGTTTGCTATACTAGGATTAAAAGGTTGTCTGTCGCATGAAATCTCTACAGACAACCCAATTTGGCAGTCTCTTTTTGGATGGTGTCCTTCCAAAACCATTTATTGATGAGGTGATAAAGTGCTCAGCAACCTTAAATGCTATCATTTTTAAAATATCATGTATCTATAACGATAATTGTTGTTGTCAACCAGATCAATCTTTATCATGCCATCTAGCAAAACACCTATATGTGATTGAACTTTTTAGTTTATGATAAGATGTGGACCAAAGAATAGAAGACGTACCTGGTGTCAGTTTAAATTTGAAGATGCTTATGACTATTGCATAAGAGTGGGGTACACCTTCTAAAGAAAGTAAGGTGAGCATCCAGACAACCAAATACCCATTGCACATGAAGATAAACCTGAGCATATTTTTATGCCATTGAAGAACGACTTCTCACAAATTAGGCGATGCATCCTGAGCAACTTTCTAAAACCCGTATAGGTGCCAAAGTGGAAAGTGCTTATTAAGAGAAATCTGGCTCTTTGCTGGTAGTGATAGAATTTAAAGATTCTTCCTTAGTGTGGATATCTACAACTCATAACTAAATGACCAATGCCACAAGAAATAAACAATAACACATTTAAATGACCAAGAATCCCATAAGAAATAAATTATTTTTCGTACTCCAGATTTTTGGAGAAGCATCTACAACTCCTAGAATGGTTTAACACTTGCATCAGATAGGTCACTAGATCACTGCATGCCCAACTCAAAAGAATCACGCAAGATTATTTTTTTGGGTTAAGCTTTTTTCTTGGATGTAACTATAGGTTAAATATCCAAAGAAATGAAAGCTTGAGCCTGCAATGATAGATCTACCATTCCATAAAGTTGATGATAATGAATTAAAATCTCTGAATTAACTACTTTTAATATCAACTTACCTCACTTATCTTTATCTAAGAAGGGTTTCCTACTAAAACTTCTTCCTCAGGGGACATGCTTTCTTTGTACGGATGCCTGCATATTGGTAGCTGTAACACTTCATGTAAATTGTATAATGTGAATGCCAATTGCTTACTGCCTATCGGTTGCTAAATCCCAAAACTCAACTTGACCTCAAGCCCATAGACTTGGAATGCTGTCATAGCTAAACATTCAGGCATGTATGATCTTATAAACCTCTGCTATCTTTGACGACTTTATGTACTTGTAAGAGATATCTATCATACTATATGCATCCATGTGCAGCACTGAAAAGCTTAGTAGCAAATGTGAGGCCAATCTTTTGAATTACATTGCAACTAGTAATAAATTAGCCACCGTAGTTGCCTTGTATGCTCCGCAAATTCATGCTTGGTTGAAGAATTTCAGGGAACAATAGTTGATTTATTCATTTGTGCTTTTTATGGGATTATACTCTCCAAACCTCAGCTTAATAATGGTCAGCCACCTCCTTTGATCTTGAAAAATGGAACAATCAAGTGTACAACCTAGGAGTGTGATGGAACATGTAAAGAAGGCAGCATAAACATTTTGTCCTGATAGGGTTGTATTTAGGAGATTTTGGGAGTTGTTGGAATGGTGCTCATACTTTTATGATTGGTGAAAGGCCAAGCAAAATGGTTAACTACTTTACTTTTCTTGACAAATTTTTTTATATATGACTTTTTTGAAGTATATGTATGGATTTTCTTTGTTAGAGAAGGACGAGTCTCGATTAGAAGTTCGAGGTGGTAGTTAGTACAAGTAATTCTAGAATAATTAGATGTGTGGGAAATAAGTTATAAATTTATTTTGTTGGCAAGTCACAACTGGTGGGCAGCAAGAGTTAGGAGTTTTGTGGAAGAAGTACGGCTTGATTTTCGTGAGCGTTAAAGTGGGTTAAAACTTTGAAATGGTGTTGGAATATAGGAGTATTAGAAACGAAAAAGAAAATGATATATTAGGTTTTGCAAACCTGAACTGTGATCAATCTAAAAGCTGATAGCACCAACTCCTTGCAGGCATAAATTTTTGTAAGTGATTAAATTTATTTTTTATTGAATCAATAGAGATATATGTTGTATATGAAGTGTTGCAGAAAGGGAGAAAGTTTTATAAGGATACACAATAAAATCTCTCCTTGATAAATTTATCCAGCTATAATAGTAACCTCCCCTCAAGATCTCTCTATATGTAAAAACACGTAATACTCTCCAATTTGAAGGATTCAAATAATTTTTATATAGTTCTCTTGACTCTTAATTTTAGCTAACTTATTTCTCCAAAAATAAGCCTTTATATTTAATTTTTCCCTCCAAATAGTGTATGATGGCCCCTCAAAATAAAAAAGAACCTACAATTAATTGTTCTTGTAATGAACCTTTAAAACTTATTTTAGAAAAAGCCTCATTGTTTGTCTTGTATTATGGCCCCTCAACATGTCATCATGTTGCTTAAGCCTGTCATTAACCTCAACAATTCTTCTAGATCGTGATTATCTATTACCCGACCAAATAGTTTCTTCATTGGGCTCATCTTGTGATATTCTAACATGTCTCCTCCAATTAAGTTTTTTTTGTGCAAAAGGTAAATAAAATAAAGGACATTATATTAATATGCATAATATATTTGTGGTAACAAAAATTGTCCTCTTTATTCTTGAGCCATATTTGTTCGGGGTCATATATTGACTCACATATGATTCACATGTTGATTTAGTTAAATTTGTTGACAACTAAGGTAGGCATACATAATTTCTTAGCAGATTCACTAAAAAAATTACAAATTTGTTCCTCAATTTTCCAAATAGACTGTCTTGTTTCATCAAAGTGCCAAATGGTTTGAATAAATCTCCTCATGTACCTCTTGAATGTTGACATGAAAAATAATAACAAGCATGAGGGAGTTCAAGCACACTTATTCCCATATATTATAAATACATAAATTATACATATTTATGTATAAAATAATAATAATAATAATAATAATAATAATAATAATAATAATAATAATAATAATAAATTCAAGTAATAATAAAAA
>JXCR01143355.1:0-34393 GCA_002079205.1 Phalaenopsis hybrid cultivar
TTGGTTTTAATCGAGACTTGTTATTGGTTTGACAATGATTTCTTCTTTTAAACTAAAGTGTGTGTCGACACTATTTTTGGTTGGGGAGTTGCCCGTAAGAAGCTGTCGGTCGCCGAAATCGAAATCTAGTTGCCCGCTTCGGAAGTACATTTAAATTTACCTATATATTTAGTTTTAGAAAAATATTAAAATCAAACTAACCCCATATTTTCCATAGTTTAAATGAAAGAGCGTTGTACCTCAAACGCTGTATCTATCCTGAAGGATAAACATAAGACTTGAGGATGAGGCTCGATCAAATAAACTAAGGAATATATGGCATCCGTTTGGCCGCAAAACCTTTATGTTTGTCGAAAAATTCTCTTATTTAATATAAATAATTAAATAGGGTTTATATTATATTGGGATCAGACATGCTTTATATAAGGGCAATCCCCTATAGTTAATTACATCTTAAATGACCGAAATCACTTAAAAATACTCTCGATAAAAATCAAGAAATATTATCTTCAAGGAATTTCAAAGGATGGTACTCTTCAATGAGATCAGAAAAAGAGGTGTGAAAGCGGATAGGTTCAAATTTGGAATGCTTTATTGTAGAATCCATAGGAGGAAAAACTAAGGGATGTCATGGAGCCGAAGGAGAACCTCAGTGACTTCACAAGCTATCCTAATGTTGGGCTTCAATTTTGAGGAGAAGTATTTAGGTGTTTCATCCTGTCAATTTTATTAGTTAGGGCTTACATTCCTTTGAAACTATCTCTTAAATAGCCTGGAAGATGTGAGGGTTTAGGTCGTGACAAACGACAATCTCAGAATCCTAAAACGAGTTAGGGATTATATTTTTTAGCAGGGCTAAACAAAAGCCTAAAGATAAGGTGAGGATTTACGTTGCATAAGCAAGCAACCTCAAAGTTCTATGGCTTTATTATTTAAGTCTAAAGAAGGAAGATTGGTTTAGCTGAGGAAGACAGTTTTTGCTGTTGAAGATGGCTATGCTGCCCACCATGCTAGCTTCAAGCTCCTTACCGTGACAAGTTTGAGTTTTCTAGTGTGTCAAGTTATAATGTCAAATCAGATGGCCCTATGGTTGAAGTTCTTTAAATTTTATGGGGGCATGTTAAAGTTGATTAGAGCAACACTAGTTAGGAGCCTACGGTTCCCTCATTCCGACACCACTATTTTTTATTGGATTCACTTAGTCCAAATGAACTTACTAAACTCAACTTAATGAGATTTCATTTAGCAGTGGGAAGCCTCGTTAGCAACCGTAGGTTACCTCCTCCGAGAGATTCCCGATCACTTGTTAAAGTTGATTACCTCGTTTCAACGTCTTAATTTAGTTAAAATTGTAGTTTTGTGTGATGTTTGTAATTAAATTTTGAGTTGTTTTATATTTTGAATGTTTTGGGGGTGAATTTTAACTTGGTTGATTTTAATTTTGGTTTTGGATTTAATGGCTATCTTGATAGTTTTAGTTTTCACGCAGGGTGGCATTATTGTTTAGCATGCAAGTTTGCAGGTATTAAAGCATAGTATGAAAAACACAGTATGAAAGTACAAGAAAGAGAGCGCTGAAAACTGTAAAAACGTACCTGGCGAGTCTTCTCGTTCCACCACCTGAAACTCAAAAGGCATGTTAAAGTAGTTTATATGAAACAGGGAAGTAAAATTTTGGTAGTTTTCCTAGCCCTATTTCATATCTTGGTGGGTCCTTAGGAGTTTAATTAAGGACAATTTTGTCAAGAAAAACATGTTAAGTTTAGTAGATCTTCAAGATATCCAACAGATCTAGAGAAAGAAGCAGGTTCGTGCTACTTTTCGCTGCCTGGTGAGAAAATCCCGAGTTCTTTTAAACTCATTATGTTGCTTAATAATTCATCCTGTAAATACCCTTAATGCTCAGTGAATAATGGTGTCTCAATTATCCCTAAGAATAGGGTAATTATCACTTATGATTCAATTCAAGAATTATGTGGGTGAAGATCCTTAAAGAGGTAAGTTAGTGTTGTTGGAACACTTAGCCAAATTTTGATCTTTAATTGGGCTTGTAGTGTTTGAAACATGTTTTAATTTTCAATGATATTTGTTTTTCTAATCCTCATTTAAATGAAACTTGATTTAGCCTAAGCCACTACTAAGCCCTAAAGACATAGGTGAGTGTCTTAATTTGTTTTGAAAATGTTAAGCTTTACGTGGTCATGATTCATGATCAGAATTTTATTTGAAAATCAAAATAGGGTATTAAATTCATTAATTATTGACTTCAAAAGTCATACCCCTAAGTCCTTGGTTTATTTTATTTTAATAAACTTCGAAATCTTAAAAATTTAGAAATTTATTAATTTATCTTTTTAATTAAGAAAATGTGGTTGTTTTCTACCAATTAACCCCTTGTATTTCAAACATCAAATAAATTGATTAATGTCAGAGGTTGCCCATTTCCCTTCTTAAATTAAGCCTAAATGTTAATTAAGGCTAATATTCCAAAATTACATATTTGCCCCTAAGGCTCTAACACTTCATAATTTGTCAAATTCAAATCAAATGACTTTAAAATTTTTATCCTACCTTATTTATGGGTTAATTAAGACATCAGAGGAGAAAATGTGATTTTTCAAAATTTAATTTATTTATATAATTATTTTTCATTAAAAATAGAATTTTCCAAAGAAAAATTCCTAACTTAGCCAGGGTGAGTTCTACTCCTCTAAATGTTTTACTGGAGGTAGGTTTAGACTAGAAAAGCCTTTGGACCAAATTTCATGATTTTTTGAATTTTTTTTTGAATTTAAAGAATTATTTTAGGTTTTGGGGTATTTATTAAATATAAAATATTTTAAATGGAGAAAATCAAGTTTTGAATTTTTGAAAAGTCTCCCTAAGATCAGAGAACTGAGGGGAGAAGATTTTATATTTTTTCTAAATTTTATATGATTTATTGGAATTATTTTAATGAAAACTCATTTTTAGCCTTTAAAAAATCATTTTTAAGCTTTAAAATTTAATATCTTTATTTTGAAAAGTAGGAAAAATATTCTAATTCATCCTAGGTGATTAGGAAGCAATTTAGAACATTTCCATGAGTTTTAACATTTTTGTGATTTTTAGGGGTTTTTAATTATTTAAATATTAAAAATAAGCTAAAAATCAAGTTTTTATTTTAAATATTATTTTATTTTTAGAAAATATCCCTAATCACAGAGAACTCAAAAAATAAGTTTTTATAAACTTTTGAGTTATACTTTGATTTTTAAAAAATCATTTAAATGCCAAAAATGAAGTTTATCTTTAAAAATCAATTTAAGTTATCAAATATACTTAAAATATTTTAAAATTTTTATGGTGAGTTCTCTGGAACATAAATAACAGTGGAGATAAAAAATCAAGTCATTTAAATGTCTATTAATTTCAATATTAATTATCTTAATGATTTAGTGTTCATGAAAATTAAGTACATTTTAAATGACTTGACCCATGAAATTATTTCCAAAAAGTTCTCTGATCATGGTGGATTTTCCAAAAATTTCTTGGAATTTTTTAATCAACATGATAATTTCCAAGAATATTTTAAAGAAATAATGTGTAAAAACTTGAAAAATATGGATCTCTGTCTAAGAACCTCCTCGAACTTTGGAAAAATCAGAGGATGTTCCCCTTAGAAGAGGCTACACCATGCCAAAAATTCAAGCTATATTGATAAGCATAAATGCATGGAGAATCAAAACATTGAAATCATTATTTAATAAATTAAAAATAAAACATGCACCACATGGACTTAAAATTATTTCCACATGGTTCTCCACAATACACTTTGCAAGTGGGTATTTTTATTTTATTTTTATGATTTTTTTATACAAAGTTATGAATTTTTGAAGTTAGGGGTGTTTAAAAAAATAGGAAAAATCCTATTTATCTATTTAAACAATGCGTGCCGACTAGATTCAAGGTAGCTCCGAAGGCACGTGTGGCGTTCTTTGGTTGGACGCTGTCATCCACATAGCTGCTGACTCGACCCGCGGTTAATGTTTCGAAGCGCAGTTCAACTTGATCTCCTCCGTCATTCAATACATGCTTGATCAAATGGCTCCCCGTCATCGTCCCCGATAGAATGATCTTGTGACCATCCACACTAAAACCCTATGATCTCAGCCTAAACTCAACCAAATCTTTTCGGATTTGATCCTATAGACTTGTTTAAGTGAGACGAACACATCCATACCGTAATCATGCAATTAAATTAAGCCTAGTCAAATGTAGAATCAAAATAAGCTCGGGAGGGAGAGAAGTTTTATACCTTTGCTTTGAGAAGTGAAGCTTCAATCAGAGGGTCTTGGCACGTTCGTTAGGGTCCAAAGAGGCTAGGGATTAAGCCTCTTACTGTGATGTCATGCCTAAGTAGGAATTCGATCACTACCGGATTTGGGTGTTGGTCTAGAGTTATGGTAGAGGCTCTGTGGAAGGGGGATTTTATGGTGCTTTGGCTTATTTTACTTTTGTGAAGGTGTGGGTAGACTTAATTTGAGTTTGGTGAAGTGTGGAGGTGTAATGGGCTCTGTCCTGGTTTTGAGCAAGGTTTTGAGCTCAAAATTGAACTCCGGTATTGAAAATTGGTGAAGGAAAGTAGTTGGGATGCACTTAGCGGATCTTAGGGAAGCTCTGTGGTCAATTTGGGGAGGTCTCTCTAAAAATGTTCAGTACCTCTTGCCATGGCCATGGGAGGTGCTTTTTATAAAAATAGCTAAGGGGTGGCTGTCATGGCCAATTAGAGGGTGTAATGTGGTGCTTAGGTGGAGGACAGTGGAGCTCTACAATTCAATTTGGCTTAGCTAGTCCCTAGGTTTGATTTGGGTGAAGCTCCATGGGTGTGGCTCTTGGTTTGGCCATTTTTTGACCACTAGGCTAGCTGGCCGGCTAGGGAGAGGTGGCTAGGTGCTCAGGGCATCCAGAGGAATCCATCACAACAATTTAATGCAAATGTCTTTTGATTTGGCAAGGATATCTTAAGCATGTGTATTTAAGGAATAAGATCACTTAATTTGGGGGAACATTGGTCCATGGCTTATTTTAGGTGGTTAGATGGATTTTGGCTCAATCTTAGGGGTAAACTAATGTCTGAGGTGGAGTTAATTTGGTTGCTTTAGGGTGGTTGGGTCACATTTAGTGCATGGGTCCAAGTGGGTGGAAATGACCAAGTCTTGGGTTTGGTTAAGGATATCCATGTAAATTGGCCAAAATAAATGTTTTATTTGGTTTATATGATCATAATGAACAACTTTTGTGAAGGATAGAAGCAGTTCTGAGCTCAATTGAAGGGTCAATTTGAGGGAATTTTGAATTTTAATCAATTTGGTAATGTTGGGCTAGGCTTGGGTCTAGCTTGGGCTACCCTTGGGCTAATTCCAAATTTATTGTTGTAAATTGTCCATAGGTACCCATGAAGAGTTTTCAACATGAATTGGATGCCAATTTGGAGGTTAAGGCAATCAATTACGTAAAATTTAGGGACTTAGCCAATTTGGGGCTAAATTTAGGAATTTTAGATTTTGGCCAAAATCATATGGATTTGAGGCTTTACCAAAGATAATTGATAGTTGATTTTGATGTGTAGGAATTTTATAGAGAATTTTCAACATTAGTTGTGGCCAATTGACTAGGCTAGAATTGAGTCATGTGACCAAAATTTAGAGTTTAACCTATACCAAACATTAGGCTCAAATCATGGGTCAATTAAGCTTGGATTTCATCTAGTTTGGCCATATCAAAAAGTGAATTTGAGTTTAGGATTGAAATTGGGATAAATTGATATCAAATTGAAGGACATTTTAGTTGAATTTGGGGAAATTTGAAACTATAAAGGGCAATTTGGGGTTTTTGATCAAAGATGGTCAAATTGGCCAAATTGGGTCATATGATAGTTGAGGAAAATTAAATTGGGAATATTTGGTAGGTTTTGGGAATTTTTGGGATTTTTTGGAATTTTTAGAATTTTGGGCCCAAGAGGGGTATTTTGGTAATTTGGCCAATTTGGGGATTTTGGATAATTTTGGTGTTTTCAAGGTGTTTGAGATGATTTTTGAACAAGTTTGAGTATTTTGACTAGATTTGGAGATTTTTTGCCAAATTTGGGGTCCCAAGGGTATTTGGGTAGTTTGGGGAATTTTGTGGGCAATAGGGTAGGTTGGGCATCTTAGTAGAGTTGGAGCACCAACCACCATTAATAAGCCATGGACTAACAGAAACCCCATTTTGGGTCCTTTATGTAGTGGTCTCAGCTAAACCCTAGCCTAGTGTTAGTGGGTTTAGGGGACCACCTACAGGAGTTTCCCAAAAGTATGAAGGGACCAAAGCCTAGAAGTTCAAAGTTTAGGGTAGTGAGTGATTGTGAGTGCACACAGGTGCCTTAGCGCTAGACCAACACCCATAGTCAACCCTAAGGTCCAGCAGGCTTAAGGGTGACTCATCTTGAGTTCCCTCATAATGACCATACCTACTAAGTGCTAGAGGTTAGGATCAATATGTGGAACTTCAAGTTGAGCAGAGAAGAGATTGAAATTTCTAATGGTGAGGGTTCCTTATCTAGTTTTCTAAGAATAGTCAATGGGAAAGTCCTATGGCTAGACCTTAGGCTACTAAAGAGGAAAAACTAAACCTCAACCAAAAGTCCAGATCTAGTTTTCTAAGAATAGGCAATAAGAAAATCTTATGGCTAGACCTTAGGCTACTAAAAGGGAAAAACTAAACCTCAACCAAAAGTGAGGTCCTATGGCTAGACCTTAGGCTACTAAAGAGGAAAAACTAAACCTCAACCAAAAATGAGGTCACTATGGCTAGACCTTAGGCTACTAAAGAGGAAAAACTGAACCTCAACCAAAAGTGAGGTCAAGTCATATGGCTAGACCTTAGGCTACTAAAGAGGAAAAACTGAACCTCAACCAAAAGTGAGGTCAACTATTTAGACCTTAGGCTACTAAAAGGGAAAAACTAAACCTCAACCAAAAGTGAGGTCAACAAATGGTGTGTGGTGTGCTCGAAAAGCACAGCTTGCGTATTGGCGTTGACCGATGAGGTCAAGAAAAACCAATACAAATTCCTAAGACAACAGACCCAGAAATATGTGCAGATTTGTGTGTGTGATTTATTTCCGTTGGGGAAATTAGCGGGTGCATATTTGATCAAGTCAAGGAATAAGGACTTTCACTAGGGATTGGAGAGTAGAATTTGAGTTATGAAATTTCAGAAATTTCTAGAAGATGGGGATTAGTACGCAATTGCTGGCCCCGAGGTGGGAATTGAAATTTAGGCATCAATTCCATAAAGAGAGTCAAAATTTAGGTATCAACCTCAAAAGCTGAGAATCAGAATCATGTTCTAATCCAAAAATGAGATTTGAAATTTAGGTATCAATCCCAAGAAGAGAGTCGAAATTTAGGTATCGACCTCAAAAGGTGAGAATCAGAATTTAGGTACTGATTCAAAAATGTGAGAATTGAAATTTAGGTATCAATTCCGAGAAGAGAGTTAAAATTTAGGTATCGACCTCAAAAGGTGAGAATCAGAATTTAGGTACTGATTCAAAAATGTGAATATTGAAATTTAGGTATCAATTCCGAGAAGAGAGTTAAAATTTAGGTATCGACCTCAAAAGGTGAGAATCAGAATTTAGGTACTGATTCAAAAATGTGAGTTGAAGTTTAGGTATCAGTCTTAAGAAGAGAGTCGAAATTTAGGTATCGACCTCGAAAGGTGAAAATCAGAATTTAGGTACTGATTCAAAAATGTGAGAGTTGAAATTTAGGTATCAATTCTGAAAAGAGAGTCAAAATTTAAGTACTAACCTCGAAAGGTAGGAATCATAATTTAGATACTGACCCGAAAATGAGAATTAAATTTATGCATCAATCTCAGGAAGAGTGTCAAAATTTAGGTATCGACCTCAAAAGGTGAGAATCAGAATTTAGGTACTGATTCAAAAATGTGAGAATTGGAATTTTAGTTATCAATTCCAAGAAGAGAGTCAAAATTTAGGTATCGACCTCAAAAGGTGAGAATCAAAATTTAGGTTCTGATTCAAAAATGTGAGAATTGAAATTTACAAAGAGCTTGCGGTGTTGAATTTGCAGAAGTGTGTCATGAAAAAAGGTTGACTTTGTTGAAGAAGATTTGTAGAGCTTTTTGGGGTTTTGGGCAGAATACAAAATTCTGCGGGGATGTGAAGAGAGTTAATGCAGATAAGGATGATTGTGTTGCGCGCACAAAGAATAAGAAACTCTGAAAATGAGAGAATCCACTCAACAAATTTTTATCACATTTAATTTTTCAAAATATGTCTTTAATGTTTTAATTTTAAGTGGTTGCTTTTAAAAGAAATTTGTTTTTTTGTTTATTTATCAATGATTATTTCTATTTAAATTTTATTTATTGTTAATTGTTTGTTGTTTCAATCTTTGTTCATTGAAATTCTGAACCAACGTGTGGTCTGTGGCTTTCATCCATCACACAAAAAGGCAGCTGACAAAAAGACACATTTCTGAGAAAACTTTTCATTAATCTGCTTCAATAAAAACATGTCACAGCTCAAACATAGGCTAACGCCTCAAAAGGTACAATATATAATCCATGTAGAAATACATTCAGAACATCTCTTGCTATGAATACATTGCAGGCTGAATATATCATATACATATCAAGTTGCTAAAAAAAAACTGAACCCTCTGACCGTCTGTACTAGATATGAGGAGCTCCTGATCAAGCAGACCTTCTAAGTCATGCTCCAGCACATGAGATCCCTTTGCATGTACTTAGAGGTACAACCCTCTCATAGCTCGTACGGCAGTAGTTCTTCCAGTTCCGTGTCCAGCTGAAATCCATACGACATTTTGTTGTCATCCATCCTGCGGAAAAGTCACAGACACCCTACGGTGTCATACTCCTGGAATGCAATGTTTGGCAACGTCTGCACTGTTGCCTTTAAGAACGAGCACTGAACCGACTGGTATAGGAATCTCCATAGATCCTCTGAATTCACCAGGGCCGACGATATCGATTTCTTTCCTAAAAAAAATATTGCTTTTGTTCAGAAATGAGACTGTGCAGAAGGGCCTCACAAAATCATGATGATCAATGTGTGGGGGAATGCAATCACCCTCTTCATAAATATTGATAATACAACTCTTGAAAATGCAGATAGTAGGTAGAATATTCCATTTGACCATTCTTTTGATCATCTATTATATCATTGACAGTAGTGGATCCACTTGATCATGTTTGAGGATCCAGGTGGATTCCTCTGTCTGTCTTTTGTGAAGTTATAACAACAGCCACACTGGATGGTAATTCTTCTCTTTCCTCTCTTCCATTTCTTTGGCTCGAAATATGTCCTTTCCATGAGAAGGCTCACACGGCCTCTATCTCTTAAATCAAAGATACAGTCCAGAATGTTTCTTTCATCATTTTCAGAGAAAACCCTGGTATACAACTCTAGGGCTTCCAGTATATTGATGAACTTTCCCTGAACTTCTTCCTAAAACTCAAATTCTCTTTTATTTACTTTACTTATCTTATAGTATTCTATCATACCAGGGGTTGGCAGTTGTCGTGGGCATTCCTCTCTTCGGGCATTGGCAGGAACCCAAACTGGCGCTGGTTGATTTGGAGCATGAGACTCGACCTCTAGCGGGATGTACGACCCTGGGCTCCACGGTGCATATTGATTCATCCCCAGTGAGACATATGGTTCATCCATTATAAAATCTGAAGTCTGAGATCCGTTGGCACTTGATTTGTACTCTTCCAATGTACTGAAACGTTGTAGATGCAGAACATTGCAATCCGAGCATTCTACCAACATGCCCATGGCTGATGTCCCGACTAGTATTTCAACGTTTCACGTCGGGCAACCCTTGCAAAAAACATCTGAAACTGAAAGTTTGTTTAACTATTTTACAAACCCTTGTTCTTCATCTGTGGTGGGTAAACTAGCAGAAGTTTCTTTCTGGTCTGTATCATACATATGCCCCTCAGGAATAGGGGTGAGTAAGTTGTTCGTCTCTCTTTGACATCTGCCTTCCTGTCGTAGAAAAGCTCTCTGCTTCTTACGGCTGTCATTTTTGCGTTGCGTCCTGCAAAGCGGAGTGCTTAGTAGTTGGTTGTTATTGGCGGCTATTAGGCCTCCAGCAGCTGTAGCTACCATGGAGGGCATACGGCTGGGCCCTTCCGTCGGATCTTGCTATGCTATCACGTTCTTGCCTGTACCTGATACATTATCTTTAGCGGTCACTCTCAGTAGTGAAGGAAGTCCCTCTTTCTCTTTGCAACTGACTACGTCCATTAGAGGACCCTCGTAGTCCATGTCAACCTTCTTAAAATCCATGTTGAAATCAATGGTACTGCCCTCTTGCACCATCTCCTCATTTAGCGCGACGCTCTAGCCATCCTGGAAGGCAAAGATCAGCTGCTGTCCTGACATTTTTCTACAGAGGACAGGAAAAACGCACTGGGCCAAAACTTGTCATGAACAAGAATAAAACAAAGTATTTATTAAATTAAATTTCAGTTTGTTTTTGTGAAGAGAATTGTTTATTTTATGTATGAGTTTTGTTTAATTAAGTAGAACAATATAATCAAAAGTGGAAAGAAGAAAATTTGAAGTTTAAAATTTATTTCTCAAAATTTTCATTATATGGAGGTTTATTACAAAATTTGGATTTGGTCAAAAACATTTGGCCACATAGATAACCCTAAAACAATCAAAGTTTCCAAAGTTTCAAAACAAGCAGAGGCAAGCGGTATTAGGTCGCGTAATAAGTTTTCAGATATCATCCGTTTATTGGTAACATTGGTCTTTCACCCTGGGAGTCCACTAATTGGTGAGCTCCTCCTGTATAGACCTTTTCAATGATAAATGGTCCCTCCGAAGTTGGCTCAAATTTTCTACATATTTTGCGACGTGCAAGAATAGGCCTTTTGAGCACAAGTACGAGGTCACCAACTTTGAAAGTCCTTGGGCGGACAAATTTATCATGGGCTTGTACCATCTTTGCCTGATAAAGCTCCAAATGTTGTTGTGCTTCTAGTAATTTTCCCTTGAGACTCTCAAGTTCCTCAAGTTTGAGTTTTGTGCTTTCACCCATTTTGAGTTGGTTGGCAACTGCGACTCTGTGAGATGGTGTCTAGATTTCTAGCGGTAGTACGACCTCAGACCCATACAAGAGCATATAAGGTGTACACTAGTGGGAGTCCTGAAATTCATCTGGTAGGCCCACAAGCCTTCTAATAGTTTGTTGTGACAATCCCTTTTGTTTTTATCTAGTGTGTTCTTCAAAATCTGTAAAAGTGTTTTGTTGAAAGCTTCAGCAAGACCATTTGCTCTTGGATAGTAAATCGTAGAGTATCTCCAATTTATCCCATGTATTTTGAAAAAATTGTTGATCTTTTTTCTCTTGAACGTTGTCCTATTATCGGAAATTATTCTTCGCGGTACTCCAAAACAGTAGAGGATTTGGGTTTTGAAAAATTGAAGGACGTGTTGTGCCATAACCACATGTAACAATACTACCTCTGCTCATTTAGAGAAGTAATATATAGCAGCAAGTATAAACCTGTGTCCTTTAGAAGATGGAGGGTCTACTAGAACTATTATGTTCGTGCCCAAACACTAGAATGGCCACGAAGCAATAGTTGGGTGTAGCACATTCAGAGGCTTGTGTAAGACCACCCCATGCACTTGGCATTGATGACATTTTATGGTTGTATCCATGCAATCAGACATCATTGCTGGCTAATAATATCAGAGTCTTTTGATCTTCATCTTCATTTTTTGCTCTGACTTGTGAGCGCCACACAATTCGACATGTACCTCTTTGACAATATTCTATGCTTCGGCTCTGCTTAAACACCGTAGCCACATCTGGTTGAATGATCTTCTATAGAGAATGTTTCCCATCAGGGCATGAAACATGACCCTTCTTGTGATGTGGTGGCCCTCATACTTGTCTTCTGGCAGCTTTTCAGTATGCAAATATTCAATTAATGGTTTACGCTAATCTTCATTGATGTCTGCAACTGCATTTATTGTTTCTTCTTTTCCAAGCTTGTGTAGAGTTTTGAAGTCGATCTGAGAAAAGACTCGTCTTCCTTGCACTGTAACTTCAACGGAATCCTCCGGAGGACACGCCATTTCCGTAGCAAGTTTTGCTAAAACATTGGCATGGGCATTATCTCCCCTAGGAATCCGGTAGAAAGTTACATCAGGAATCTGCTCTAGGAGCTTCATCATGTACTGATGGTATTCTGCTTACCTTGGTTTCAAAATTCTGTATTGTCCGGTGACTTGCTGAATGACGAGTTGGGAGTCGCCATGGATGGCAATGTTTGTTATATCCATTGAGATTGTCATTTCCAACACGGTAATTAAAGCTTCATGTTCTCCTTCATATTGTAATGGATTAACTTACAAAATCAGAGTAATCTTATGAGAAAGCATGTAATGTCTAAGCTTTTGGGCGGTGAAAATTATTGTCGGATAATGCTTCTCAATAGGTGGATACTTTATCTCGGTCGATATTAGGCGACGACTCAAGTAGTAGAGAGCATTTTCTTTACCCTCATCATTGACTTGGGCTAAGAGGGCTCTGAGAGAGTCATCTAAAGCCACGGTATAAAGTAACAACGGTTTCTCTGGGATTGGGGCTGCCAAGACAGAAGGTGTCTTTAAATATTGTTTAACGTCCTCAAAGGCCCACTGGCATTTTTGTTCCCAAATAAATTTGGCTTCTTTTTTAATTAATGTCGAGAAAGGCTGACACCTACCTGAGAGATTAGAAATAAAGTGTCTCAGATATGCCAACTTCCCTTGGAAGGAACGTAGTTGTTTCAAAGTTTTAGGGGGAGACATTTCCAAGATAGCTTTAATCTTATCTGGGTCGATCTCAATTCACCGATGACGAACAACGAATCCTAGAAATTTCTTGGAAGTAACATCGAAGGCACACTTTAAGGGATTCATTTTAAGGTCATATCATCGTAATCGTTCAAACACGATCCTCAAATTGTACAAATGGTCTATTTTCTGTTTACTTTTGATGACCAAATCATCCACAAGGCATTCTACTTGGTTGTGAATGAGGTCATAAAAAATCTTCTTCATTGGGCACTGATATATTGTTCCTGCATTCTTTAAGCCGAATGATATCACTATGTAGCAAAAAATTCCAATCGGTGTTCTGAAGGTTGTAAGTATTGCATCCTCAGGAGCCATCTTGATTTGGTTCTATCTCGACGATCCGTCCATGAAGAAGAAACTTTCATGTGTTGAAGCGATATCCACCATCATCTCTGGTAGGTAGTGGATACTTGACTTTTGCACATACCTTATTCAAAACTCTAAAGTCAACACAAACACAAATTTGTCCATTTTTATTCTTAATAAGTACAATGTTAGCTAACCACGTGGGGTATTGCTCTGTATTCACAAAGTTGGCATTTATTAATTTCTTTAGCTCGACGATGACTTGTTGTTCTATCTTGAGGCGCATTATCTTGGGAGCCTGCTTTACTGGGGTTATATTCTTGTCCACCCCAAGTTTATGGAATTTAACTTCTACAGACAGTCTTGGCATTTCATTGTAGCTCCATGCGAAGTAATCTTTGAATTTTGTTAATAGTTTGATCAATTTTGTAGATTCTTTGTCATTAAGTAGAGAACTTATAAATGTGGGTTGGGGTTGTTCTTCAGTCCTGAGGATAATCTCTTTTAATTCAACCATCATAGATTTAATTTCCTTCTCAAATTCTGGCAGAGCATCTTCTATTGGTTGATCAGCAGAGTCATCCTTTATATCAAGGCAATCCTCTTCTGATTCACCAGTATAACAATGCAAAATTCAGAATCATCGACTGTTCCGACTATACCAAATCCAAGACCCTCCTTTGAATTTGGAGCTCGACTTTTACAATTCCATAATTTTTCAAAAAGTTGAAATTTATCTTCTGGCATTTGTTTTGGTAAGTGTCCCTGTTGAATTAACTTTTCAGCACAAGGCAAGAAGTAACCAAAAGGCAATTCCAATAATTCATTAGAATCATCATCCAAATTTACATGTTTTTAGAAGCACTGTAAAATTTGATCCGCTTTGAACCAACACTACGGACTTCCTTGACCTCTAAACTCTCGACTATTTGAGGGAGAATCGGAGTAAGGGCCATAACATTCACATAATGGTTTATCGGATCATACATCATTTCATATTCATTCCTTTCTGTATCTTCTAGGGATATCTCATAGTGAGGTCTCTTCCATCTTGTCATCATTATTTCATCTTCAGAACTATCTTCATCACCAATGTTGATAGTTGGTCTAGTCCGTTCAATAATTAAATTGATCCTTCCTTGTCCACGTCCCCAGCCTTGACCTCGAGTGCGCGAACTAAAAGTCCTTCCACCATCTTTTTGTAAAGAAGTGGTGGAAGATTGCTGAAGCGGAGTTGAATAGCCTCTTTTTTGTGATTCTTCTGAATCTTCATCTTTGTTTGTGATAACTTTCTGAGAGAAGACAGTCTTTGGAGGCGCGTAGTAGGCAGCATCTTCATGGATACCAACTTCATGCACTGAAAATGGTTATAGGTCTCCTTTGATGTAATTATCTTGACCATCTTCATGGTATTTGATGCACTGATGTAGATATGATGGAACCATATTGTGCTCATGAATCCACGGTCAACCCAATAGAGAGTTAAAAGAGGTCTCGACATCGATGATATGAAATTCAGCGGTTGCTACGATAGCTCTAACCTTCATAAGTAATGTAATTGATTCGAGGGCTCTTTCTCCCTTTTGGTTGAATCCTCTTAACATCATCTTATCAGACTGTAAGCTTTTGAGCTTCAATATCCAAATATGCTAATGTCCGTAGACTCATCAAGTTAAGAGATGCTATAGGATTCACTAATACTCTGAACAACACAAATCTGCCTATGTTGATGGAGATGTAGAGTGGACAGTTGTGGTCGGCGGTACCAAGCAGCAAGTTTGCATCTGTAAAGGTTACCCCTGACTATTCTTTCAACGAGCAAACTTCATCTGAGGATGTGCTGGCCAACTGAGTTAAGCAAATTTCTGGGTCAAGCAAAGCTTTAACCAGAGACTCTCTCATCTCCTTTGACAGGATCAGAGCGTCGTAGATGCTTAGTCGAGCTGGCAACTTCCTAAGATGGGCTAGCACATTGTAGTCTACTTTGTATGATCCTTCGATGATCATGTGGTTCTTCCACTGGAGGAGGTGGGGGTATCTCTTCTATAGTCATTATTTGTTTTACTTTTTCTGTTGGAGCTGTTCTTGGTGGTAATACTTTTTCGCTCCTTAAGTTAACTTATGTGATTTCTTCTTCTTGAGATATCATTGTTGAATCTTTTGGTGTCCTTTCCTCTCCATCAAAAAGATCTAAGTTGATGGTAAGATGTGAACCGAGATGCTAGAGAGTTGGCTCCTCGTTATCAGTGTTGCCGTAAGAGGTATCATTGATGTCTTCTTTTGACTTGACAACGAGTTCATCAGACTCGAGTACGATTTGAGGATCGTTTTGGGGATCAAGATCAAAGCTAGATTGGTCACAATTAATTAAGTTATTACCAAAAACAGTTAAAACGTAGCCGAAATCACAATCATTGTATTCATAAGATCCCAGAGGGACAAAATGATAATCATACAAAGTCATGGGTTCGAGGATTTTTTCCACAAATCCAAGACCACCAATCTAGTAGAGGCAGCCCCTATCCTACCTCTCGTGTTATTAATCTTTGTAGTGACGCTTCTCTTCTTCTTCTTTGTTCTTGACGATGACGGATCTTCGGATGAAACCTTCATCTCGGGCTTTGTATGTTGCAAACTCTAAATTAAGGCTTGTTTTGATGCAGACTGGATCTTGTTCATTATTTGCTTGGATGTTCAGCTCCAAACCTCATTCCATCCTTCTTTGGTATTCATTGATGCTTGTTTCGATGAATCCTATATGTGATCAAGAACCCTCTTGAGTTCATACCAAGTTGTACTCCATCCATCTGTTCAAGTATACGGATCAATTGAGGAGATTGGCTCAGCCGATATCATGTTTATGGAACCTTTTTCAGGTTCTCTCAAATACTCCTTTGGGATTGTTATGTTCTCTTCTTTAAGGTTCCTCTCAAGCCAGTCTTTAAAGACAAAGCATTTTTCTATAGTGTGCCCGAGCAACCGGTGGTATGGGAAATAGTTTGGTTTAATTTTCTAATGTGCCTCCATGTGCTTTATCTCTTCTTGAAGACTGATGGCTTTACTGAGTAGTTTCTCGAAGGATTAGATGGTGAGTCCCTTAAGCATAAAAGCTACTGGCCCATGAATGTTCTTGAGTAGAATTTCAATTGCATGATGTTCCTGTAGCTGAGGTTCACATTTTATACTAAAGTTTCTCCACCTCAAAGTATAGTCTACCAAGGTTTCACTAGGCTTTTGCTTCTTCATCATGAGCTCTCCAATAGACACATGGTGTTGTGCCCCTGTAAATCTTTTCACAAACAGTTTTTCCAATTCAGAAAATATTTTAACTGACTCATTGGGCATATCATCATACCTGTTGAAAGCAATTCCTGACAAGTTGCTGACAAACTGCTAGCAGAGTAGAGCTTCATTATTTCTCGTGTTGCTACAGCTGGCTCAGAGATGTGTTATATATTGTCTGGGATTTCTAGTCCCGTCGAATATCTTGAAGTTTGGGGCCACAAAACCCTTCAGGAAAGGCACGACATCGAACTCCTCCGGGTAAGGTCTACCCTTCAAAATTGATGCACTGCCCTTGAATTGGGCTAAGGGGTCCTGCACTTGTTCAACCATTTGCTTGAACTCCTTTTCTGGCATGGCACTGGATGAAGAATCTTTCTTCGGTTGCTCATCTTTGTTTGCTGAAGTAGCCTCTCTTCTTTCATCAATAATGTGTATGAATTCTTGCTGATTAATCTCTAGAGAAGCCAACTGCGGAGCTTGTGATTGCCCCTAAATGGTGGCCATGGCGGTCATAGTTGCAGTTATCTCTTCTATTCTTTTCTCCAGTAGACTAACTTGCTCATACCTTAGGAGGATAGCCCTAAATAGCTCATCTATGGCGTTATCTTTGGTGTGAGGTTGAGCCTCACACGCAGATGTGGTGGCTCTAGTTTCGATCACATGGACATCCATGAAATCCTCCTCCAAGTAATCATTGTAATCAAAATTTCCATCCTCGCTATCGATTGAAACTCCTTGTTCTCGAGCTAACTCGGAAATCTCGATCCTGAGTTTCTCAACTTTCTCCTCAATTATTGATTCCTTGATTGCTTTAAGATCTGGAGGACCCTGATGGACATCCTCTATTTATTCTTCCATCTCGCTAGCTATTGTCGCAATAATTTCAGATATCTCAGATCCGGGTTTCATTTCCTGGCCCGCAGGCTCACTGGATTGTATCGGTGCAGCGACCTTGGGTACCCATACATTCTCTTTTTTTGATGATGATGTCTCAGGACAAAGCATCTTACTAGAAACATCGATATGTCGAGCGAAAGTATGCTCCCCGTGGTGTAGACCGGCTACAGTGTCAAGTAAGAGTCTCGTCTTTTCCTTTGGGATTGTAGTAATATCTCCATAATGGGTGACTGGTAAGATCTTCTGACCCAGTCTTGATTTAGCAGGTCGACGACCAGCGGTCCTGGTGGTAGTATACTCTATAGTAATCACTGTGGTATCAACTTTGTTCCCTAAACGGAACCAAACGGGGGTGCGAGTAGGTGGCACTCCAACTTTTTTGTGAGGATATCTAGCGGATTTGATGCCATTCAAAATTTCCTTCTTCATGCAAGGAGAAATTGCATCTCCTACTTGTTTAAGTAACTCGCTAACCTAATATCCTTCTTTGGTAACAAGCCTTCTAAAAATTGCACTAACTTGAGTGATAGGAGTGAACTTCTTTCTCTCCTCACCATGTCCATGAAGTGACGGTAATGCGACAGCGATCCTTTGGATACTCTCATATCCTTTGGTATCCATTAGAGGATGGAATCTACTTCCTCCCAGGAGTGGATAAATTTCTAGTAACACTTCTTCAACTTGATTTGGTTCCTCCTCAACGGATGTCTCCTCGGGAGCCTGGGCTTTAATGGCCTTCCGAGCTCTTTTGTTGCTGTTCCTCCTTTGAGTTTGGGTCAGCGGTACAATCTTCGAACTTGATCCCGTTTCAAACACAGGGGTAGGACAGTTAATCCCTCTGTCAGATCCTCAATAATCATCATTTCTTTCCCCTTAGCAGTAGCGGGGCTAGCAGTTTTGACGGGTGCCGCCACGACAGTAGTTTTAGACTTCTTGCAGGTAGGGAAGTCTTGAAGGCAATTTAGGTTGAATTCTTTAGATGAATTCTACATTTTTGGAGTGATGATCTTCATTACTACAAATGAGGCTTTCCCGAGGATGACCTCGAGATCTTCTAATCCAGCTCCGAACTTGATGGTAGGAGCGACGTTACGGGTTCTACGGTCTGTTGGCAGGTTGCAAGAAAAGGTCAGCATTGGGTAATCCATTGCGGCGGGCTTAAAGACAGAAAGTTTCAAGGTTAGCTATATGACAAAAACCTCTTAATATTTAGTGCAAGCACTGAAAATAGAGGTTGATCTGTAGACCGGGTGGGTCTTAATTCATGGGTATTTTAACATCTTTGTTTAATAAAAAGTGTAAAATTTAATTAATATAAGAAAATTTCAAAGTGCGCGTAACACAACACTGTTTGGTTTAATTTGCAGAATAACAAATTAAATTTGAAAGTGAAATGTGAAGTAGTTTTGGACCCAGTGCGAGACCCATTTAGTGGCAGAAAATGTCCAGATGGAACTAGTCCACCGACACACCTATGGGGGTCCGACCCCACATGAAAATTTAAGGAGTCCTTAATGGGCTTCTGAACCCCTCTGCTCAAAGATGGTTGAACAGCTAGTCCTGAAGTCCAAGGAGTTGTTTGTACTTTCCTAAGGCAAAAATGGGTAAAGTATGCCAATAAAAGGGTAATTTGGTCTTAAATGGACATGAACACAATACCGATGTGTGAAAATAATATTTCTTGATTTGTATGGGGTGAAAAGTTTTTCCCCAGCAGAGTCGCCAGAAGCTGTCAAAACTATTTTTGGTTGGGGAGTTTCCCGTACAAAGCTGTCGGTCGCCAGCATCGAAATCCTGTCGCCCGCTTCGAAAGGACATTTTAATTTACATATCTATTTAGTTTTAGAAAATTATGAAATCAAACTGACCCCATATTTTTCATAGTTTAAATGAAAGAGCGTTGTACCTCAAACATGTATCTATCCCAAAGGATAAACACAAGACTTGAGGATGAGGCTCGATAAAATAAACTAAGGAGTATCTATCCTGAAGGATAAATACAAGACTTGAGGATGAGGCTCGATCAAATAAACTAATGAATATATGACATCCGTTTGGTTTGCGAAACCTTTATATTTTCTGACAAGTTCTCCTATTTAATATAAAGAATTAAATAGGTTTTATATTAAGTTAGGTTTAGACATGCTTTCTATAAGGGCAAGCCCTTATAGTTAATTACATCTTATATGACCGAAATCACTTAAGAACTCTCGATAAAAATCAAGAAATATTATCTTCGAGGAATTTCAAAGGGTGGGACTCTTCAATGAGATCAGACAAAGAGGTGTGAAAGGGGATTGATTCAAATTTAGAACGTTTTATTGTAGAATCCAAAGGAGGAAAAATTAGGGGATGTCATGTAGCCGGAGGAGAACCTCCGTGACTTCCTAAGTTATCCTAATGTTTGGCTCTAGTTTTGAGGAGAAATATTTACGTGTTTCATCCTGCCAATTTTATTAGTTAGGGCTTACATTCGTGTGAAACTGTCACACAAATAGCCTAGAAGCTGTGAGGGTTTAGGTCGTGACAAACGACAACCTTAGAATCCTAAAACGAGCTAAAGCTTATATTGTTTAACAGAGCTATACAAAAGCCTAAAATCAAGGTGAGGATTTATGTTGCATAAGCAAGCAACCTTGAAGTCTTATGGCTTTGTTGTTTAAGTTTAAAGAAGGAAGATTGGTTTAGCTGAGGAAGACAGGTTTTGCTATTGAAGATGGCCGTGCTGCCCACCATTTTAGCTCCAAGCTCCTTACCATGATGAGTTTGAGTTTTCTAGTGTGTCAAGTTATAATGCCAAATCAGATGGCTCTATGGTGGAAGTTCTTTAAAATTTATGGGGGCATGTTAAAGTTGATTAGAGTGACATCGGTTAGGATCCTACGGCTCCCTCATTCCGGCACCACTATTTTCTATTGGATTCACTTAGTCCAAATGAACTTACTAAACCCATCTTAATGAGTTCCATAATTTCATTTAAACCGTGGGAAGTCTCGTTAGCAACCGTAGGTTACTTAATGAATTCCCATTTCATTTATACAATGGGAAGCCTCGTTAGCAACCGAAGGTTACCTCCTCCGATGGGATTCCCGGTCATCCAATAGAGACGTCTTAATTTAGTTACAATTGTAGTTTTGTGTGATGTTTGTGATTAAAGTTTGTGTTTTTTTATATTTTGAATGTTGTGGGGGTGAATTTTATCTTTGTTGATTTTAATTTTGGTTTTGGTTTTGGTTTTGTGGCTATCATGATAGTTTTAGTTTTCACGCAGGGTGGCATCATTGTTTAGCATGCAAGTTTGCAGGTATGAAAGCACAGTATGAAAAAATAGTATGAAAGTACAAGATAAACAATGTTAAAAACTGTAAAAGCGTACCTGACAAGTTTTCTCGTTCCACCACCTGAAACTCAAAAGACAAGTTAAGGCAGTTTATATGAAATAGGGAAGTAAAATTTTGGTAGTTTTCCTAACCCTATGTCATATCTTGTTGGGTCTTTACGAATTTAATTAAGGATGATTTTGTCCAGCAAAACATATTAAGTTTAGTAGATGTTCAAGATATCCAACAAATCTAGAGAAAGAAGCAGGTCCGTGCTACTCTCTCGCTGCCCGGTGGAAAATCCCACATTCTTTTAAACTTATTATGTTGCTTAATAATTCATCCTATAAATATCGTTAATGCTCAGTGAAGAATGATGTTTCAATTATCCCTAAGAATGGGGTAATTATCACTTGTGATTCAATTCGAGAATTATGTGGGTGAAGATCCTCAAAGAGGCAAGTTAGTGTTGTTGGAACACTTAGACAAACTTTAATCTTTTATTGGGCTTGTAGTGTTTGAAAAATGTTTTAATTTTTAATGATATTTGCAATTCTAATCCTCATTTAAATGAAACTTGATTTAGCCTAAGTCACTACTAAGCCCTTAAGATCTATTATTTAAATGAAACTTGATTTAGCCTAAGTCACTACTAAGCCCTTAAGACCTAGGTGAGTGGTTAATTAGTTTTGAAAAGGTTAAGCTTTAGGTGGTCATGATTCATGATCGAAATTTTATTTGAAAATAAAAATAAGGATATTAAATTGATTAATTATTAACTTCAAAAGTCATACCCCCAAGTCCTTATTTCAATTTATTTTAATAAACTTCCAAATCTTAATAATTTAGAAAGTTATTAATTTATCTTTTTAATTAAGAAAATGAGGTTGGTTTCTACCAATTAACCCTTTTGTTTTAAACATCAAATAAATTGATTAAGATCAGAGGTTACCCAATTCCCTCCTTCAATTAAGCCTAAACGTTAATTAAGGCTAATATTCCAAAATTACATATTTGCCCCTAAGGTTCTAACACTTCATAATTTGTCAAATTAAATTCAAATTACTTCGAAATTTTTATCCTACCTCATTCATGGGTCATTTAAGATATAGAGGAGAAAATGTGATTTTTCAAATTTTAATTTATTTATATAATTATTTTCATGCAAAAATAGAATTTTCCAAAGAAAAATTCCTAACTTGACCAAGGTGACTCCTAGTCCATTGAAATTTTTAATGGAGGTAGAATTAGACCATAGAAGGCTTTGGACCAAATTTCATGATTTATTGAATTTATTTGATTTTTAAGAGTTATTTTAAGTTCTAGGGTATTTATTAAATATAAAATATTTTAAATGGAGAAAATCAAGTTTTGTATTTTTGAAAAGTATCTCTAAGGTCAGAGAACTTAGAGGAGAAAATTTTATATTTTTTTTGAATTTTATTTGATTTATTAGAATTATTTTAATCAAAACTCATTTTTAGCCTTTAAAAAATCATTTTTAAGCTTTAAAACTCAATATCTTTATTTAGAAAACAAGGGAAAATATTCTAATTATTTATAGGTAATTAGAAATCAATTTAGAACATTTTCATGAGTTTTTATTTTTTTGTGATTTTTAGGGGTTTTTAATTATTTAAAAATTAAAAATAAGCTAAAAATCAAGCTGTTATTTTTAAATATCATTTTATTTTTAGAAAATACCTCTGATCATAAAGAACTCAAAAAATAAGTTTTTATAAATTTTGAGTTATACTTTGATTTTTAAAAAATCATTTAAATGCCAAAAATGATGTTTATCTTTAAAAATCAATCTAAGTTATCAAATGTACTCAAAATATTTTAAAATTTTTATAGTGAGTTCTCTAGTTTATAAATAGTAGTGGAGATCAAAAATCAAGTCATTTAAATGTCTATATCTTTCAAAATTAATTGTCTTATTAATTTAGTGTTCATGACAATTAAGTACATTTTAAATGACTTGACCCATGAAATTATTTCCAAAAGCTTCTCTAGTCATGGGAGATCTTCCAAAATTTTCTTGGAATTTTTTAATTAACATGCTAATTTAATGATTATTAAGGAAATAGTGTGCAAAAACTTGAAAATTATGGATCTCTGTCTTGGAACCTCCTCTGACTTTGGAAAAATCAGAGAATGTTCCCCATGAAAGAGGCTACAACATGCCAAAAATTCAAGCTATAGTGATAAGTCTAAATGCATGGAGAAACAAAACATTCAAATTAGTGTTTAATTATTTAAAAATAAAACATGCATCACATGGACTTAAAATTATTTCCACATGGTTCTCCTCTATTCACTAAGCAAAAGGGTTATTTTATTTTATTTTTGTGATTTTTTATACAAAGTTATGAATTTTTGAAGTTAGCGGCATTTAAATAAATAGGAAAAATCCATATTTATCTATTTAAACAGCTCATGCTGACTAGATTCTAGGCAGCACTGAAGGCACGCATGGTGCTGCTATTCACGTAGTTGCTGACTCAGCCCTCGGATAATGTTTCGAAGCACTGTCCGACTTGATCTCCTCCATCCATTCAATACACGCTTGATCAAATGGCTCCTCGTCATCATCTCCTAAAGAATGATCCCATGACCGTCCATACTAAAACCCTAAGATCTTAGCCTAGAGTCAATGAAATTACTTTGGTTTTGATCTTATGGACTCATCTAAGTGAGACGAACACATCCTTATGGTAATCATGCAATTAAACTAAGCCTAATTAAATGTAGAATCAAAATAGGTTCGGGAGGGAGAGAAGTTTTATACTTTTGCTCTGAGAAGTGAAGCTTTAATCAGAGGGCCTTGTCATGTTCGTTAGGGTCTAAAGTGGCTAGGTATTAAGCCTCTTGTTTTGGTGTGAGGCCTATGTAGGAATTCGAACATAGCCGGATTTGGGTGTTGGTCTAGAGCTATGTTAGAAGCTCTGTGGAAGAAGGATTTTATGGGGCTTTGGCTACTTTCACTGTTGTGAAGGTGTAGGTAGACCTAATTTCAGTTTGTTGGGGTGTGGAGGTGTAATGGGCTCTGTCCTGGTTTCCGACAAGGTTTTGAGCTCAAAATTGGAACTCCGGTAGTGGAAATTGGTTAGGGAAGGTAGTTGGGATGCACGAAGGGGATCCTAGGGAATCTCTGTGGTTAATTTGGGGAGGTCTCTCTAAGTAATTTTTAGCACCTCTTGCCATGGCCGTGGGAGGTGCTTTTTTATAAAAATGGCTAAGGGGTGGCTGCGTGACCAATTAGAGGGTGTAATGTGGTGCTTAGGTTGAGGTCAAAGGAGCTCTATAATTCAATTTGGCTGAGCTGGGCCCTAGGTTTGATTTGGGTGAAGCTCCTTGGGGTGGCTCTCGTTTTGGCCATTTTCTAGTTACTAGGCTGGCCGGCCGGCCAGAGGGAGGTGGCTAGGTGCTCAGGGCATCCAGAGGAATCCATCACAACAAATTAATGCAAATGTGTTTTGATTTGGCAAAAATATCTTAAGCATGAGTTTTTTTTTTGGAATAAGATCCCTTAATTTGAGGGACCCTTGGTCCATGGCTTAGTTTAGGTGGTTAGATGGGTTTTGGCTCAGTCTTAGGGGTCAACTAATGGCTGAGGTGGAGTTAATTTGCTTGCTTTAGGGTGGTTGGGTCACATTTAATGGATGTGTCCAAGTGGGTGCAAATGACCAAGTCTTGGGTTTGGTCGAGGCTAGAAATGTCAATTGTCCCAATCAAATGCTGCATTTGGTTTAGATGATCATAATGAATAACTTTTGTGAAGGATGGAAGTGGTTTTGAGCTCAATTGAAGGGTCAATTTGAGGGAATTTTAAATTTTAATCAATTGGTTATGTTGGGCAAGGCTTGGGTCTAGCTTGATCTAGCCTTGGGCTAATTTCAAGTTGATTATTGTAAATGGTCCATAGAAACCCCATGAAGAGTTTCAGCATGAATTGGTTTCCAATTTGGAGGTTAAGGCAATCAATTGGGTGAAATTTGGGGACTTGGCCACTTTGGGAATTTTGAATTTTGGCCAAATTCAAATGGATTTGAGGCTTCAACAAGGCCAATTGATAGATGGTTTTGATGTTTAGTACTGTTACAAAGATTTTACAACATTAATTGGGGTCAATTGACTAGGTTATGGGTTCAATTTGGTGAGATTAGGTCATGTGACCAAAAATAGGGGTTTAAACTATACCAAAAATTAGGCTCAAATCTTTGGCAAATTAAGCTTAGAATTGGTCTAGTTTGTCCATATCAAAAGTGACTTTGAGTTTAGGATTGAATTTGGGGTAAATTGAGATTAAATTGATGGACATTTTAGTTGTATTTGGGGAAATTTGGGCCTTTAAAGAGCAATTTGGGGGTTTTAATCAAAGATGGTCAAATTGGCCAAATTGGGTCATATGATAGTTAAGAAAAATAAAATTGAGAATATTTGAGAGGTTTTGGGAATTTTTAGGATTTTTTGGGATTTTTTGGAATTTTTAGAATTTTGGGCCCAAGAGGGGTATTTTTTAATCTGGCCAATTCCGGGATTTTGGGTAATTTAGGTGTTTTCAAGGTGTTTGAAATGATTTTTGAACAAGTTTGGGTTATTTTGGCTAGATTTGGAGATTTTTGGCGAAATTTAGGGTCCCAAGGTATCTGGGTAGTTTGGGGAAATTTGGGGGTAATAGGGTAAGTTGGGCATCTTAGTAGAGTTGGAGTACCAACCACCATTAATAAGCCATGGAACAAAAGAAACCCCATTTTGGGTCCTCTATGTAGTGGTCTCAACTAAACCCTAGCCTAGGGCTAATGGGTTTAGGGGACCACCTACAGGAGTTTCCCAAAAGTATTAAGGGACCAAAGCCTAGAAGTTCTGGGTTTTGGGTAGTGAGTGATTGTGAGTGCAAAAAAATTCCTTAGCCCTAGACCAACCCACAAGGTCAACCCTAAAGGTCCAGCAGTCCTAAGAATGATTCATCTTGAGTTCCCCATAATGTCCCCACCCACTAAGTGCTAGAGGTTAGGACCAATATGTGGAACTTCAAGTTGAGCAGAGAGGAGATTGGAATTTCTAATGATGAGGGTTCCTTGTCTAGTTTTCTAAGAATAGTCAATAGGAAAGTCCTATGGCTAGACCTTAGATGGTGCCTTTTCTAGTTTTCTAAGAATAGTCAATAGGAAAGTCCTATGGCTAGACCTTAGGCTTCATGTCTAGTTTTCTAAGAATAGTCAATAGGAAAATCCTATGGCTAGACCTTAGGCTACTAACTTTTTCTAGTTTTCTAAGAATAGTCAATAGGAAAATCCTATGGCTAGACCTTAGGCTACTAAAGAAATAGTTTTCTAAGAATAGTCAATAGGAAAGTCCTATGGCTAGACCTTAGGCTACTAAAGAGGAGACCTCAACCAAAAGTGAGGTCAATAAATGGACCCCCAATAGGTGGGGTGTGTTGGGCAAGCACACCCAGATCTAGTTTTCTAAGAATAGGCAATAAGAAAATCTTATGGCTAGACCTTAGGCTACTAAAAGGGAAAAACTAAACCTCAACCAAAAGTGAGGTCCTATGGCTAGACCTTAGGCTACTAAAGAGGAAAAACTAAACCTCAACCAAAAATGAGGTCACTATGGCTAGACCTTAGGCTACTAAAGAGGAAAAACTGAACCTCAACCAAAAGTGAGGTCAAGTCATATGGCTAGACCTTAGGCTACTAAAGAGGAAAAACTGAACCTCAACCAAAAGTGAGGTCAACTATTTAGACCTTAGGCTACTAAAAGGGAAAAACTAAACCTCAACCAAAAGTGAGGTCAACAAATGGTAATAGGTGTGGTGTGTTGGGCAAGCACACCGCGCGTATTGGCGTTGATCGACAAGACCAACAAAAACCAATACAAACTCCGAAGTCAGCAAACACAGAAATATGCGTAGATTTGTGTGTGATCTATTTCCATTGGGGAAATTAGTGGGTGCATATTTGATAAAGTCAAAGAATAGGGACTTTCACTGGGGATTGGAGAGTAGATTTTGAGTTATGAAATTTCAGAAAATTATATAAGATGGGGATTAGTACGCAAGTGCTGACCCCGAGGTGGGAATTAAAAGTTAGACATCAATTCCAAAAAGAGAGTCTTAATTTAGGTATCAATCTCAAAAGATGAGAATCAAAATTTAGGTTATGATCCAAAAATGAGATTTGAAATTCAGGTATCAATCCCAACCAGAGAATCGAAATTTGAGTATCAACCTCGAAAGGTGAGAATCAAATTTTAGGAACTGATTCAAAAATGTGAGAATTGAATTTTTGGTATCAATTATGAGAAGAGAGTCGAAATTTAGGTATCAACCTCAAAAGGTGAGAATCAAAATTTAGGTACTGATTCAAAAATGTGAATTGAAGTTTAAGTATCAATCTCAAGAAGAGAGTCAAAATTTAGGTATCGAGCTTGAAAGGTGAAAATCAGAATTTAGGTACAGATACAAAAATGTGAGAATTGAAAATTAGGTATCAATTCCGAGAAGAGAGTCAAATTTTAGTTATCAACCTGAAAAGATAGGAATCATAATTTTTGGACTAACCAAAAAATGAGAATTGAAATTTATGTATCAATCTCAGGAAAAGAGTCAAAATTTAGGTATCGATCTCAAAATGTGAGAACCAGAATTTAAATACTTATCCAAATATATGAGAATTGAAATTTAGGTATCAATTCCAAGAAGAGAGTAAAAAATTTAGGTATCGACCTCAAAAGGTGAGAATCAGAATTTAGGTTCTAATTCAAAAATGTGAGAATTGAAATTTACAAAGAGCTTGTGGTGTTGAATTTGCAGAAGTGTGTCATGCAAAAATGTTGACTTTGTTGAAGAAGGTTTGTAAAGCTTTGCGGGGTTTTGTGCAGAATACAAAATTTCGCGGGGATGTGATGAGACTTAATGTAGATAAAGATAGTTGTATTATGCGCACAAAGGTTAAGAAACTCTAAAAATGAGAGAATCCACTCAACAGATTTTTATCACATTTAATTTTTCAAAATATTTCTTTAAAGTTTTAATTTTAATTGGTAGATTTTTCAAAGAAACTTGTTTTGTTATTTAATTATCGGTGATTATTTTTATTTAAATTTTATTTATTATTAAAGGTTTCTTGTTTCATTCTTTGTTCATTAAAATTCTGAACCAAGGGGTGGTTCGTGGCTTTCATCCATTGAACAAAAAGGCAACTGACAAAAAAGCACATTCTTGAGAAAAATTTTCATTTAACTGCTTCAATAAAAATATGTCACAGCTCGAACATAGGTTAACGCCTTAAAAGGTACAATATACATTCCATGAGAAGGCCCGCTTGACCTCTATCTCTTAAATTAAAGATACAGTCCAGAATGCTTCTTTCATCATTTTCGGAGAAATCCCTAGTATACAGCTCCAGGCCTTCTAGTATATTGATGAACTTTCCCTAAACTTCTTCGTAAAACTCAAATTTACTTTTATTTGCTTTACTTATCTTGTAGTATTCTATCATACCGGGGGTTGGCAATTGTCGCAAGCGTTCCTCCCTTTGGGGCATTGGCAGGAACCCAAACTGGCACTGGTTGACCTGAAGCATGAGACTCGGCCTCTAGCGGGATGTACGACCCTGAGCTCCACGATACATAGTGATCTGTCCCCAGTGCGACATATGGTTCATCCATCATAAAATCCAAAGTCTGAGATCCATTGACACTTGAGGTGTACTCTTCCAATGTACTTAAACGTTATAGATGCAAAATAGTGCAATCCGGGCATTCTACAAGTGCGCCCGTGGCTGATGTCCCAGCCGGTATTTGAACGACGTCAGAAAAACCTTGCACAAAACTTCTTAAACTGAAAGTGTTTTTGACTCTGTCACAAACCCTGGTTCTTCATCCGTGGTGGGTAAGCTAGCAGAAGTTTCTTTCAGGTCTGGATCATAAATATGCCCCTCAAAAGTAGGGGCGAGCAAGTTGTTTTTCTCTCTTTGACGTCTGTGTTCTTGTCGTAGAAAAGCTATCTGTTTCTAGCGACTGGCGTTTCTGCGTTGCGTCCTGCGAAGCGGAGTACTTGGTAGTCGTTCATTATTGGCAACTATTAAGCCTCCAGCAAGTGTAGCTACCATGGAGCGCAGACTGCTGGGCCCTTCTGTCGGATCTTGCTCTGTTATTACGTTCTTTCTTTTACGTGATACATTATCTTTAGCGGTCACTCTCAGTAGTGAAGGTAGTCCCTCTTTCTCTTTACAGCTGACTACGTCCATGAGAGGACCCTCATATTCCATGTCAACCTGGTTAAAATCAATGTTAAAATCAATAGTACTGGCATGCGGCGCCATCTCCTCATTTAGTGCGAGGCTCTAGCCATCTTGGAAGGCAAAGATAAGCCTCTGTCCCTACATTTTTCTGTAGACGATAGGAATAACGTCAGAGGGCCAAAAATTTTCATGAACAAGAACAAAACAAAGTATTTATTAAAATAAATTTCAGTTTTTTTTGGTGAAGAGAATTGTTTATTTTATGTATGAGTTTTGTTTAATTTATTAGAACATTATACTCAAAAGTGGAAAGAAGAAAATTTGAAGTTTAAAATTTCTTTCTCAAAGTTTTTGTTATATGGAGGTTAATTACAAAATTTAGACCCGGTCAAAAGCATTTGGCCACATAAATAACCCTAAAACAATCAAAGTTTCCAAAGTTTCAAAGAAAGCAGAGGCAAGCGACGTTAGGTCGCGTACAAAGTTTTCAGATAGCGTCCGTTTATTGGTAACATGGGCCTTTCGCCCTTGGAGTCCACTAATTGGTAGGCTCCTCCTGTATAGACCTTTTCAATGATAAATGGTCCCTGCCAAGTTGGCTCGAATTTTCCATCTATTTTGCGGCGTGCAAGAATAAGCCTTTTGAGCACAGGTATGAGGTCACCAACTTTGAATGTCATTGGGCGGACCAATTTGTCATGGGCTTGTACCATCTTTACCTAGTAAAGCTCCAAATTTTGTTGTGCTTCTAGTTATTTTCCCTCGAGATCCTCTAGTTCTTCAAGTTTGAGTTTTGGGCTTTCCCCCATTGTGAGTTGGTTGACAACTGCGACTCTAAGAGATGGTGTCTGGAATTCTAGCGGTAGTACGGCCTCGGACCCATACACGAGCATATAAGCTGTATAATGAGTGAAAGTCCTGAAAGTCATCTTGTAGGCCCAAAAGGCTCTAATAGTTTGTTGTGCCAATCCCTTTTATTTTCATCCAGTGTTTTCTACAAAATTTGTACCAGTGTTTTGTTGAATGCTTCAGCCAGACCATTTGTTCTGGGATAGTAAATTGTAGAGTATCTCAAATCTATCCCATGTTTTTTGACAAAATTATTGATCTTTGTACTGCTGAAGGTTGTCCCATTATCGAAAACTATTCTTTGCGGTACTACGGAACGGTAGATGATCTGGCTTTTGAAAAATTGATGGACGTGCTGTGTCATAACCTCACGTAATTGTACTGCCTCTGCCCATTGGGAGAAGTAATCTGTAGTGGGAAGTATAAACCTGTGTACTTTGGAAGATGGAGAGTCTATCGAACCTATTATGTCCATGCCCCAGCACTCGAAATGCCACGAGGCAACAATTGGGTGTGGCACATTCGGAGGTTGGTGTAAGACCACCCCATGCACTTGGCATTGGTGACATTTTCTGGCTATATCCATACAATCGGACATCATTGTTGGCCAATAATATCTGAGTTTTTTTATCTTCAATTTTGGCTCTGATTGGTGAGCGCCAAATAATCTGGCATGTACCTCTTTGACAATATTATGTGCTTTGACTCTACTCAAACACCGTAGCCACATCTGGTCAAATGATCTTCTGTAGAGAATGTTTCCCATCTGGTCGAAAGACATGGCTCTTCTTGTGATGTGGTGCGCCTCAGACTTGTCTTCTGACAGCTTTGGACCCTGATTAGTGAGCACCAAACAATCCGGCATGTACCTCTTTGACAATATTTTGTGCTTCGGCTCTGCTCAACCACCGTAGCTACATATGGTCGAATGACCTTCTATAGAGAATGTTTCCCATCTGGGCGTAAGACATGGCCCTTCTTGTGATGTGGTGCGCCTCAAACTTGTCTTCTGACAGCTTTTAAGTATGCAAATATTCTATTCATAACTTACGCCAATCTTCGTTAATGTCCGCAACTGTATTTATTGTTTCTTCTTTTCCAAGCTTGTGTAGAGTTTTGAAGTCGATCTGAGACAAGACTCGTCTTCCTTGCATTGTGACTTCAACGGAATCCTTCGGGGGACAAGCCATTTCCTTAGCAAGTTTTGCTAAAGTGTCGGCATGGGCATTATCTCTCCTAGGAATTCGGTAAAAAAGTTATGTCAGGAATCTGCTTCAGGAGCTTCATCATGTACTGATAGTATTCTGCTAACCTCAATTTCAAAATTTTGTATTTTCCGGTGACTTGCTGAATGACGAGTTGGGAGTCGCCATAGATGACAATGTTTGTTATATCCATTGAGATTGTCATTTCCAACCCGGTGATTAAATCTTTATATTTTGCTTCATTGTTGGTGCATGGCTCGGTCAGGTGGTATGAGAACTCAACATACCATTATCTAGCGTGATAAAGATCAAACCAATCCCTGCTTTACCATGTATAATTGTGCCTGATCCTTTAACTTTTATGGCTGACAAAGCACCATCGAAGTACATCTCCCAGCGTTGTGCACCGGATAATTCCATTTGTAATATTTGTTTGTCTGGTAACTTTTCATTGAGAGAGGAACCCAGCTGACAGTGGGTGTGCAGTGAGAATGTCTGCTTGTATTTGTCCCTTGATAGCACGGAGGGGAACAAAAGTTATATCAATTTGCAATAAGTTTATTGACCATCTTTCTAGACGTCCGTAGACTGGTTGTCGGGTCATCAAATATTGCAACAGATTAACTTTCAAAATCAGGATAATCTTATGAGAAAGCATGTAATGTCTAAGTTTTTGGGCGGCAAAAATTAACGCCAGATAATACTTCTCAATAGGTGGATACCTTATCTCCTTCGGTATTAGGTGATGACTCAAGTAGTAGAGTGCATTTTCTTTAGACTCATCATTGGATTGGCCCAGGAGGGCTCAGAGAAAGTCATATAAAGCCGCGGTATAAAGTATCAACGGTTTTCTTGGGATAGGGGCTTCCAAGATAGGAGGTGTCATTAAATAATGTTTAACGTCCTCAAAGGCCCGCTGGCATTTTTCTCCCCAAATAAATTTTGTGTCATTTTTAATTAATGTCGAAAAAGGTTGACACCTACTAGAGAGATTAGAAATAAAGCGTCTCAGATATGCCAACTTCACTTGGAAGGAACGTAGTTATTTCAAGGTTTTAGGGGGAGGCATTTCCAAGATAGCTTTAATCTTTCCAGATCGATCTCGATTCCCCGATGACGGACAACGAATCCTAGAAATTTCCCGGAGGTGACGCCGGTCGATTTCAATTCCTCGATACAGACAAAAATCCTAGAAATTTTCCAGAAGTAAAGTCAAAGGTGCACTTTAAGGGATTTATTTTAAGGTCATATCGTTGCAATAGTTCAAACACAAACCTCAAATCGTACAAATGGTCTATTTTCCGTTTACTTTCAATGATCAAATCATTCACGTAGCATTCTAATTGGATGTGAATGAGGTCATCAAAAATCTTTGTCATTGCGCACTGATATGTTGCTCCTGCGTTCTTTAAGCCGAACGACATCACTGTGTAGCAAAAAATTCCAATCGGTGTTTAGAAGGCTGTAAGTGTCGCATCCTCGGGAGCCATTTTGATTTGGTTGTATCCCGACGATCCATCCATGAAGGACAAAATTTCATGTGTTGAAGCGATATCCACCATCATCTCTGATAGGTAGTGGAAACTCGTCTTTTGGAGATGCCTTGTTCAAATCTCTGAAGTCAACACAAACATGGATCTGTCCATTTTTCTTCTTAACAGGTACAATGTTAGCTAACCACATGGGGTATTGCTCTTCTTTTACAAAGTTGGCGTCTATTAATTTCTTTACCTCGCAGATAACTTGTTGTTCTATCTTGAGGCGCATTCTCTTGGGAGCTTGTTTTACTGGGGTTATATTCTTGTCCATCCCGNTGTGTAAGACCACCCCATGCACTTGGCATTGGTGACATTTTCTGGCTATATGCATACAATCGGACATCATTTTTGGCCAATAATATCTGAGTTTTTTAATCTTCATTTTTGGCCCTGATTGGTGAGCTCCAAACAATCTGGCATGTACCTCTTTGACAATATTATGTGCTTTGACTCTACTCAAACACCGTAGCCCCATCTGGTCAAATGATCTTCTGTAGAGAATGTTTCTCATCTGGTCGAAAGACATGGCTCTTCTTGTGATGTGGTGCACCTCAGACTTGTCTTCTGACAGCTTTGGACCCTGATTAGTGAGCACCAAACAATCCGGCATGTACCTCTTTGACAATATTTTGTGCTTCGGCTCTGCTCAACCACCGTAGCTACATATGGTCGAATGACCTTCTATAGAGAATGTTTCCCATCTGGGCGTAAGACATGGCCCTTCTTGTGATGTGGTGCGCCTCAAACTTGTCTTCTGACAGCTTTTAAGTATGCAAATATTCTATTCATAACTTACGCCAATCTTCGTTAATGTCCGCAACTGTATTTATTGTTTCTTCTTTTCCAAGCTTGTGTAGAGTTTTGAAGTCGATCTGAGACAAGACTCGTCTTCCTTGCATTGTGACTTCAATGGAATCCTCCGTGGGACAAGCCATTTCCTTAGCAAGTTTTGCTAAAGTGTCGGCATGGGCATTATCTCTCCTAGGAATTCGGTAGAAAGTTATGTCAGGAATCTGCTTCAGGAGCTTCATCATGTACTGATAGTATTCTGCTAACCTCGGTTTCAAAATTTTGTATTGTCTGGTGACTTGCTGAATGACGAGTTGGGAGTCGCCATAGATGACAATGTTTGTTATATCCATTGAGATTGTCATTTCCAACCCGGTGATTAAATCTTTATATTCTGCTTCATTGTTGGTGCATGGCTCGGTGAGGTGGTATGAGAACTCAACATACCATTATCTAGCGTGATAAAGATCAAACCAATCCCTGCTTTACCATGTATAATTGTGCCTGATCCTTTAACTTTTATGGCTGACAAAGCACCATCGAAGTACATCTCCCAGTGTTGTGCACCGGATAATTCCATTTGTAATATTTGTTTGTCTGGTAACTTGTTATTGAGAGAGGAACCCAGTTGACAGTGGGTGTGCAGTGAGAATGTCTTCTAGTATTTGTCCCTTGATAGCACGGAGGGGAACAAAAGTTATATCAAATTGTAATAAGTTTATTGACCATCTTTCTAGACGTCCGGAGACTGGTTTTCGGGTCATCAAATATTGCAACAGATTAACTTTCAAAATCAGGATAATCTTATGAGAAAGCATGTAATGTCTAAGTTTTTGGGCGGCAAAAATTAACGCCAGATAATACTTCTCAATAGGTGGATACCTTATCTCCTTCGGTATTAGGTGATGACTCAAGTAGTAGAGTGCATTTTCTTTAGACTCATCATTGGCTTGGCCCAGGAGGGCTCAGAGAAAGTCATCTAAAGCCGCGGTATAAAGTATCAACG
>JXCR01143361.1:0-49105 GCA_002079205.1 Phalaenopsis hybrid cultivar
TGCCACCAAGATTTTCATATCACATAAAAATGCCACTGTTTTCACATCTAAAATGTGAAATACACCTTTTTCATGCATAGATAAGGTAGCGCATATGTAAAAATTAAGATTTAGGTTTTATATATGTAAATACATGAGAATTGAGTGGTATGCATGTAAATCTTCCATAAAATAAAANCGAAATATTGTATCTGAAGGTTTAGTACCTTACGGTTCAGAATTAGAACATACTATTAGAGAGATTAAAAAAAAACAAAGAGAAATTAAGAATTTGAAAGAAATGGCAAATAATATAAAAAATACAATAAATGAGAATCTACAAAGACCTTTAAAAGATTATGTGAACCTGACATCATATGAACTTCATTTAACTATTCAAAATCCTAATGTTGCTGCTAATTCATTTGAGCCTAAACATGTTATTTTCCAAATGATAAAAAAAAATCATCTTGGAGGATCACCTACTGAAGATTCTAACTTACCTCTTGCTAGTTTTCCTGAAATCTGTGCTACATTTAAATATGACAGTGTTTAATGATGTTATCAGGCTTAGAATTTTTCCTTTTTCATTAAGGGATAAAGCCAAGGCTTGGTTAAATTCATTAGCATCCAGAACTATTAGAACTTGGGGAGAACTATCACAAAAATTCTTAGCTAAATATTTTCCACCCTCGAAATACGTTAAGCATAGAAATGATATTACATCTTTTCGTCAGTTTGAAGGGGAGTCGATATATGAAGCCTGGGAAAGATTTAAGGATCTTCTTAGAAAATGTCCACACCATGCTTTACCAGATTGATTAATAATTCAAACCTTTTATAATGGATTAGTAGGATCAGAAAGATTTAATATAGATGTTGCTGTAAGAGGATCATTAATGTTAAAACCTTTTGATGAATCATATTCTTTAATTGAAGAAATGTCTACTAACAATTTTCAGTGGCCCTCTAAAAGGATAAATTTTAAGAGAGTGGCCAGTATTCATGAATCTAATGCAATGTCTATTTTGGCATCTCAACTTACTACTATTTTTAAGAAGATTGATAAAAAAAAAGAGAATTATTCTCAAATATCTCCAGTATTAGAAAAAAATTCACTATGATAGATTATTGATACTCAACCATCTTATGAAATCTTAAATGCTATAAATAATTGAAATAATAATCCCTATTCTAACTATTTTAACGTTGTATGGAAAAATTGCCCTAGTTTTAGTTGAAATAATTATAATAATTCGGTGAATCAATCTAGAAATTTGAACAATCAAGGAAATCCTAATTATTGACCTTATTATCCTCCAGGATTTAACTCCAATCCGAACCCACATGTTAAGGAAAAGAAGTTGACGATGGAAGAAGTGATGTTGAATATGAGAAATCAAATAGAGAACTAAGTGGCTACTATTAGAAATATTGAAAATCAATTAATACATATTGTTACTGCACTTAGTAATAGACCTTCTGGAATTCTTCCGATTACAACGGAAGTTAATCCAAAAATTCAAAATAAAGAAAAAAATTAAAGTTGTTCAATTACAAAGTGGAAAAGAAATAGAAACAAAATCCAAAAATAAATTGAAGTTAATGAAGAGAAGGAAGAAATGGAACATGATCAACAGGAAAATGAACAAACACTTGTTCCTTTTGAAAAACCATCACCTCTGTTTCCTCAGAGATTGAAGTAGAAGAATAAAGATAAACAATTCACAAAATTTTTAAAAAACCTTTAGAAGTTAACGACAAATATTTCTTTTGTTAAAGCTTTGGAACAAATGCCATGTTAAGTGAAATTTATGATGGATGTACTAAATTAGAAAAGGAAGTTTACAGATTATGAGCCAGTTGCACTCAGTGAAGAGTGTAGTGCTATTATTCAGAAAAACCTTCCTAAAAAACTAAAAGATCCTGGTAGTTTTACTATACCTTGTGCAATTGGTGAAAGTTTTATGAAAAAGCTTTATGTGATTTAGGAGCGAGTATCAATCTTATGCTCTTATCAATTTTTAAATGTTTAGATTTGGGAGAAATTTCCCCTACTACTGTATCTCTTCAGTTAGTTGACTGATTAATAACTTATCCAAAAGGAGTTATAGAGGATCTACTAGTAAAAGTGGATAAATTTATTTCTCTGTAGACTTTATAGTATTGGATATGAAGGAAGATAATAAAATTTCTATTATTTTAGGGAGGCCATTTCTCGCAATAGAAAGAGCTGTAATAGATGTATAAAAAGGAGAATTAATAATGAGAGTTAAGGATCAAGAAATGAAATTTAATATAGTTAAAGCTATGAAATATCCTGCAATAAAAAAAGATAATAAATATTTCAGGATAGAAGTAGCTGATTATCTAAGTAATGAACAGTTAAAGAAAGAATTTAAAGATAAATTTAAGCAAGGAGAAATTTTTGAGAATGAGGATGAAATTAAAGAAGAAGATTTGGATTATATTCGGGGAAAATTTGAAACGTTAGACTAGATGGAAAACAATAATAAAAATCTTACTCCTTCAAGTATTAAACCACCTAAACTTAAATTAAAGATATTACCTAGCCATTTAAAGAATGTATTTTTATGAAAGCCATCTACATTGCCGGTTATCATATTTTCTGAGTTAACTGAGATTCGGGAACAAAAGTTGATAGAAATGTTAAAAAAGTATAAAAAGGCTTTTGGATGGACTTTAGCAGATATTAAAGAAATTAGTCCTTCAATTTGTAATGCACAGAATTATATTAGATGAACAATACGAACCTAAAGCTGATCCTTAGAGGAGATTAAACCCAATAATGAAAACATGAACCTAAAGCTAATCCTTAGAGAAGATTAAACCCAATAATGAAAGAAGTTGTTAAAAAAGAGATTTTAAAATTGTTAGATACTGGAATTATATATCCTATTTCAGATAGTGCTTGAGTAAGCCCAATACACTATTTACCAACAAAGGAGGAATGATTGTTGAAGAAAATGAAAAAAATGAATTAATACCAATATGAGAAGTAACTGGTTGGTGAATTTGCATTGATTATAGAAAATTAAATATGACCGCCACAAAAGATCTCTTTCCTTTACCCTTTCTAGACTAAATGTTGGATAAAATGGCTGGGAATATGTATTATTGCTTTTTAGATGGATATACCAGCTATAAAAAAATTTTAATTGCTCTAGAGGATCAAGAGAAAACAAAATTTACAAGCCCATATAGAACATTTGCTTTTCGTAGAATGTCTTTTAAACTATGCAATGCACCCGTAACATTTCAAAGTTTTATGAAGTCAATTTTTAGTAATTTTATAGAACATGGAAAGGAAGTGTTTATGGATGATTTTTTCATATTTGGAACTTCATTTGAATTATACCATAATAATTTAGAAACAATTCTGGAAGTATGTGAAAAAATAAATTTTGTTATAAGTTGTGAAAAATGTCAATTTTTTTGTTGCAGGAGGTATTGTACTTAAGCATAAAATTTTTGAAAAACGCATGGAGGTAGATCCTTGAAAAATCCAAGTTATAGAAAAATTACCACCGCCTACTAATGTTAAAGGGGTGAGAAGTTTTCTAGGACATGCTGGTTTTTACAAGCGCTACATAAAAAATATTTCAAAAATAACTAAGCCTCTATGCCAACTTTCAGAAAAAGATACAAAATTTGATTTTAGTAAAGAATGCATAAAAGCATTCAAATTATTAGTGAGAAAGTTAGTCACTGGACCTATAATAGTACTACTTGACTAGCAAAAACCATTTGAAATAATGTGTGATACTAGTGATTATGCTATTGGGGCTCTATTAGGACGAAGGCACGACAAAGTTTTTAATGTTATATATTATGCTAGTAAGACTCTAAATGATGCTCAAATTAATTATACCACTACTAAAAGTGAGTTATTAGGTATTTTAGACCTTATTTAATTGTAACTAAATGTATAGTGCATAGAGATCAATTTGCTATTAAATATTTAATACAAAAGAAGGATGATAAACCAAGATTAATTAGATGGATACTTCTATTGCAAGAGTTTGATTTTTCTGTGATTGATAGAAGAGAAATGATAATCAAATAGCTGATCATTTGTCTAGAATAGAATTAGAAATATTAACTAATTTTGCAAATAAAATTGATTAATAAAAAGGGAAATTATAATCAAATAGCTTATCATTTCTCTAGAATAGAAATAAAAATATTAACTAATTTTATAAATAAAATTTTAGAGAATTTCCCTGATGAACAATTATATAGTATTGATGAAAGGGATGTACCGCGGTATGCTGATATAGTGAATTATATTTTAAGTGATATTCTACCACCTGATATAAAAAATGCACAATTAAAGAAGTTTATATGTGATTCGAAAGACTATTTTTGGGATGACCAATATTTATATAAATAATGTAAAGATCTAATTATTAGAAGACATGTGCCTTATGAAGAAGCTCAACAGATAACTCAAAGATGTCATGATTCTGAATTTGGAGGATATTTTGGAATAAATAGAACTGCATATAAAATTACAAGTTGAATTTTATTGGCCCACTATTTTTAATGATGCATGCCTCTCTCTCACCAATTCATGAAAAGCCTTAAGTCCATTTCAACTTATTATATTGTTTAATGGTCCATCCTGTAAACACCCTTATTACCCAGTGAACCTTGGTGTCTCAATTATCTCTACAAATTGGGTAATTATCACTTATCATTTAATTTGAAAATTAAGTGGGTGAAGACCCTTAAAGAGGAAAGTTAATGTAATTTGAACACTTAGCCAAATTTTTAATCCTAAATGGGCTTAGTGATGTTTCAAGGATGTTTGATTTAATTATGTTTATTTCTCTAATCCTTGTTTAATCAATTTTTTGATGTTTCAAGGATGTTTGATTTAGTTATGTTTATTTCTCTAATCCTCATTTAGTCAATTTTGATTAGTGGTGTTTTAAGGATGTTTGATATAATTATGTTTATTTCTCTAATCCTCATTTAGTCAATTTTGATTTGGCTTAAGTCATCACTAAACCCTTAAGACCTAGTTGAGTGTCTTAATTAGTTTTGAAAAGGGTTAAGCTTTATGTGGTCATGATTCATGATTTGGATTCTATTTGAAAATCAAGATAGGGGTATTAAATTGATTAATTTATAACTTTAAAATTCATACCCCGAAGTCCAGGATCATTTAATTTTAATAAACATCCAAATTTTTAATGATTTAGAAATTTATTAAGGATTTTATTTGAAATTCAAGATAGGGGTATTAAATTGATTAATTATTGACTTCAAAAGTCATATCCCAGTCCAGGATCGTTTAATTTTAATAAACTTCCAAATTTTAATAATTTAGAAATTTATTAACTTATCGAGGATCATTTAATTTTTATAAACTTCCAAATTTTAATAATTTAGAAATTTATTAATCTTAATGAGGATCATTTAATTTTGATAAACTTTCAAATTTTAATAATTTAGAAATTTATTAATCTTAATTTGGACTCATTTTAATTTTAATAAGCTTCCAAATTTTAATAATTAAAATGTATTAACTTATCTGGATCATTTAATTTTATTAAACTTCCAAATTTTAGTAATTTAGAAATTTATTAATCTTAATTAAGAAAGTGAGATTGGTTTATACCAATTAACCCCTTGTGTTTCAAGCATCAAATAAATTGGTTAAGATTAGAGGTTACCCATTTTCCTCCTCGACTTAAGCCTAAATGTTAATTAAGGCTAAATTTCCAAAATTACACATTTGTCCCTAAGACTCTAACTCTTCATAATTTTTCAAATTCAATTCAAATGACTTCAAAATTTTTATCCTACCTCATTTATGGGTTAATTAAGATATCAGAGGAGAAAATGTGATTTTTCAAAATTTAATTTAATTTATGTAATTATTTTCGTGCAAAAATAGGATTTTTCAAAGAAAATTTCTAACTGGACCAAGGTAAATTCTAATCCCTTGAATTTTTACTGGAGGTAGACTAGACCAGGTAAGCCTTTGGATAGAATTTAATGATTTTTTGAATTCTCTGTGATTTATTAGATTTATTTTAAGTCCTGGGATATTTAATAAAAATAAAATATTTTAAATGGTGAAAATTAGGTTTTGTATTTTTAAAAAACCTCCCTGCGGTCACAGGAACTAGAGGAGAAAATTTCATACTTTTTTTATATTTCATTGATTTATTGGAATTATTTTAGTGAAAAAATCATTTTTAGCCTTTTAAATTTTTTTTTAGCTTTGAAAATAAATATTTTTATTTAGGAAATTAGGACAAATATTGTATTGTTCCTAAGTGATTAGGAAGCAATTTGCAGTATTTCCTGGAATTTTATTTTTTTTGTGATTTTTATGGATTTTTAATTATTTGAATATTTAAAATAGGCTAAAAAACATGTTTTTTATATTAAATATCATTTTATTTTTAGAAAATACCCCTGATCATAGAGAACTCAAAAAACTAAGTTTTATAATTTTTTGAGTTATATTTTGATTTTTAAAAATCATTTAATTATCAAAAGTGGCATTTATCTTTAAAAATCAACTTAAGTTGTCAAATGAACTCAAAATATTTTGAAATTTTTATGGATGAGTTCTCTAGATCATAAACCACAGTGGAGATTAAAAATCAAGTCATTTAAATGTTTATATTTTCCAAAATTAATTATTTTCAAGTTCTCTAGATCATAAATCACAGTGGAGATAAAAAATCAAGTCATTTAAATGTTTAAATTTCTCCTCTGGATCATAAATTATAGTGGAGATCAAAAATCAAGTCATTTAAATGTTTATATTTTCCAAAATTCGGAGATAAAAAATCAAGTCATTTAAATGTTTATATTTTTTCAAAATTAATTATCTTAGTGATTTAGTATATTGAATGAACTCAAAATATTTTGAAACTTTTATGATGAGTTCTCTGGATCATAAATCACAATGAAGTAAAAAATCAAGTCATTTAAATGTTTATATTTTTTCAAAATTAATTTTCTTAGTGATTTAGTGTTTGTAAAATTTAAGGGCATTTTAAATGACTTGACCTATGAAATTATTTTCAAAGGTTTCTCTAGTCATGGTGGACCTTCCAAAATTTTCTTAGGATTTCTAATCAATATGTCATGATTATTTAAAAGAAATAATGTGAAATAACTTGAAAAATATGGGTCTCTGTATAGGAAGCTCCTTCTAGTCATGGTGGACCTTCCAAAATTTTCTTAGGATTTTATAATCAATATGCTAATTTCCATGATCAAAGGTTTCTCTGGTCATGGTAGACCTTCTAAAATTTTCTTGGGATTTAATAACCAATATGCTAATTTCCATGATTATTTTAAGGAAATGATGTGGAATAACTTGAAAAATATGGATCTCTGTATAAGAACCTCCTCCGACTTTTGAAAAATCAAAGAATGTTTCCCCTTATAAAGGTTGCAACATGTCAAAGTTTCAAGCCAAAGTGATATATCAATATGCACGGAGAATCAAATGATTCAAAACAGTGTTTAAATAATTAAAAATAAAATATGGATAACATGGTCGTGAAATTTATTCCACATTGTTCTCCTCTATTCACTGAGTAAGAGGGTATTTTTTTTATTTTTGTGATTTTTCTACACAAAGTTATGGATTTTCTAAGTTAAGGGTATTTAAATAAACAAGAAAAATGCCATATTTATCTATTTAAACCGCGTGTGCCACCTCAACCTACGACTGCTCCGAAGGCTTACGTGGCGCGCTCTGGTTGGACGTCGCCGTCTACTTAGCTTGCTGACTCGACCCACTGTTTATGTCCTGAAGCGCTGTCCGACTTGATCTCCCCGTCCATTTGATACATGCTTGATGGAACGGCTCCCCATCATCATCCCCGATAGAATGATCTCGTGCCAGTCCACACTAAAATCCTAAGATCTCAGCCTAGACTCAAGCAAATCACTTTGGGTTTGATCCTATGGACTCGTCTAACTAAGACAAACACATCCATTTTGTTAATGTACCATGAAATCAAGCCTAAGTAAATGGGGAATCAAAATGAGCTCGAGAGATGGAGAAGTTTTATACATTTGCTCTGAGAAGGCAGGCTTCAATCAGAGGTGTTTGACACGTTCATTGGGCTCCAAGGAGGCTAGGGATTGAGTCCCTGATCCTGGTGTAAGGCCTATGTATGAATTCGACCAAGCTCGATTTCAGGTGTTGGTCTAGATTTATGGTGGAGGCTACTTCAGAGGGTAATTTGATGGAGATTTGTCTTCTCTTCATGTTGTGAAGGTGTGGGCACAAGCAATTAAAGTTTGGTGGAGTGTAGAGGTGTATGGGGTTATGTCTTGGTTTTCGGCAAGGTTTCAAGCTCAAAATTGAGATTCGCAGTGTGAATTGATGAGGGAAAATGGTTGGAATGCACTGATGGGATCTTAGGGAAGCTCTGTGTGAAGTTTGAAGAGGCATCTCTAAGAAAATTTTAGCACACCTCCCATGGCCGTGGGAGGTGATTTTTTTTTAAAATGTCCATGGGGTGGCTCTCTAGGCATAAGTTTGGGTGCATTGTGGTGCTTAAGTGGAAGGCAGAGGAGCTCTTCAATTTGATTTGGATGAGCTGGCTTCTAGGTTTGATTTGGGTGAGGTTCCATGGGAGTGGCTCTCATTTTTGGGCTTTTCTGGCCACTAGGCTGGCCGGCTAGCCAGGTGGAGGTGGCTAGGAGCTCAGGGAACAGAGGAATTAATCACAATAATTTAATGCAAATGTACTTTGATTTGGCAAAGATATCTTAAGCATGTGCATTTTCGGAAATAAGATCCCTTAATTTGGGGGAACTTTAGTTCATGGCTTAATTTAGGTGGTTTCATGGTATTTGTACTGGTCACTAAGTCCAACTAATGGCTGTGGTGGAGTTAATTTGGTCGCTTTAGGGTTGTTAGGTCACATTAGGTGTATGGGTCCAAGTGGGTGCAAATAACCAAGACTTAGGTTTGGGCTAGGTTAACCATGTCAATTGGCCCAAATAACTTTTTATTTGGTGTATATGATGATAAGGAATAGCTTTTGTGAAGGATGGAAGTGGTTTTGAGTTCAATTGAAGCGTCAATTTGAGGGAATTTTGAACTTTAATCAATTTGGTCATGTTTGGCTAGGCTTGGGTCTAGCTTGGGTTAGCCTATGGGCTAAGTCCAAATTGATTATTGTAAATGGTCAATAGGGACCTCATGAAGAGTTTTGAACATGTGACCTCATGAAGAGTTTTCAACATGAATTCTAAGTCCAAATTGATTATTGTAAATGGTCAATAGGGACATCATGAAGATTTTTGAACATGAAGGAATTTTGAACTTTAATTAATTTGGTCATGTTGGGCTAGGCTTGGGTCTAGCTTGGGTTAGTACTTTAATCAATTTGGTCATGTTGGGCTAGGCTTGGGTCTAGCTTGGGTTAGCCTTGGGCTAGGTCCAAATTGATTATTTTAAATGGTCAATAGGGACCTCATGAAGAGTTTTGAACTTGAATTGGAACCTTAATCAATTTGGTTATGTGGGCTAGGCTTGGGTCTAGCTTGGGTTAGCCTTGGGCTAAGTTTAAATTGATTGTTTTAAATTTTCAATAGAGACCTCATGAAGAGTTTTCAACATTAATTGGATGCCAATTTGGATGTTAAGGCAATCAATTGGGTGAAATTTTGGGACTTAGCCAATTTGGGGCTAAATTTGGGATTTTTGGATTTAGGCCAAAATCAAATGGATTTGAGACTTCACCAAGGACAATTGATGGTTTATTTTGATGTATAAGAATGTTATTAAGATTTTTCAACATTAATTGAGGCCAATTGACTAAGCTATGGTTTCAATTTAGTGAGATTTGGTCATAAGGTCAAAATTAGGGTTTTGACCCAAATCAAAATTGGGCTCAAATCATGGACCAATTGTGCAGAGATTTGGTTTAGTTTGGTCATATAAAAATGTGATTTGAGTTTTGGATTGGAATTTAAGTCAATTGAGATCAAATTGATGGACATTTGAATTGGATTTGGGGAAATTTGGGCCCTTAAGGCTAAATTTGGGGGGTTTGGTTAAAGATGGTCAAATTGGCCAACTTGTGTCATGTGGTAGTTGAGAGAAATGAAATTGGAAATATTTTGGATTTATTGGGATTTTCTAGGAATTTTTTGAAATTTTGGAATTTTGGGTCCAAGAGGGGTATTTTGGTAATTTGGGGGTGTTTTAGGGTAAAAGGTCAAGATGGTTATTTTGGTATAGCTGAGGTACTAATCATCACCAGTAAGCCATGGACCAATGAGAACCACGTTTTGGGTCCTCTACATAGTGGTCTTAGTCAAACCATAGCCCTATGGCTAGTAGCTTTAGGGGAGCATCTACATGAGTATCACAAAAGATCAAGGGATCTAGGCTAGAAATTTGAGTTCAGGGTTGTGCGTGATTGTTGGTGTAGATTAGTGTAGTGAGTGTAGTGAGTGTAATGAATGCCTTAGCTCCAGACCAACACTCAGGGTTAACCTTAGGGTCCAACAGTCCTAAGGGTGACTCATCTTGAGTTTCCCTCATAGTGATCCAACCTACTAAATGCTAGAGGTTGAGACCAACATGTGGAACTTCAGGTTGAGTAGAGAAGAGTTTGGAATTTCTAATGGTGAGGGTTCCATGTCTAGTTTTCTAAGAATAGTCAATAGGAAAATCCTATAATTAGACCTTAGGCTATTAAAGAGGAAAAACTAATCCTCAACCAAAAATGAGGTCAATAATAACAGAACAACAATTGCAACTAAATTAAGACATCTTTATCCAATGATCAGAAACCCATTAGAGGAGGTAACCTACATTTGCTAACGAGACTTCCCACGGTCTAAATGAAAGTATGGAACTCATTGAGTTGAGTTTAGTAAATTCATTTGGACTAAATCAATCCAATAAATAATTGTAGTACCGGAACGAGGGAATCATAGGATGCTAATCGATAAGCTAATCGGTGTCGCTTTAATCAACTTTAATATGCTGCTTAAAATTTAAATGACCATGACCATAGGGACATCTGACTTGACATTATAACTTGACATATTAAAAAACTTAAATTCGTCATGACGAGGAGCTTGGAGCTAGCACTGTGGGCAGCACGGCGATCTTCACAGTAAAAGGATCTACAACGACATATCTTTTCTTAGATCTAAACAACAAGTAATAAGATTTTGAGGTTGTTTGCTTATGTAACATAAATCCTCAACTCATTATTAAGCCTTTGTATAGTTCTGTTGTATAATAAAAGCCTTAACTCGTCTTAGGATTCTGCGGTTGTCGTTCGTTACGACCTAAATCCTCACATCTTCCAAGCCATTTGTATGATGGTTTCACATGAATGTAAGCCTTGATTAATAAAGTTGATATGAAGAAACATTTAAATATTTCTCCTCAAATATGAAGCCAAGTAATAGGATAGCTTGGGAAGTCGCTGAGGTTCTCCTGTTAATCTATGATAACCCCTTTTTCTTCCTCCTTTGGATTCCACAACAAAATGTTCCAAATTTGAACAATTACCCTTTCACACCACTTTGTCCAATCTCATTGAAAATTCCTATCCTTTTGACCTTTTTGAAGATAATATTTTCTGATTTTTATCGAGAGTTTTCTTAGGAGACTCAATTATCTAAGATGTAATTAACTATAGGGTCTTGCCCTGCCCTTATAAGGAGGTTTTCCAACAACAACTTAATATAAACCCAAATTAATTCTTCATATTAAATAGGGGAACTTATTGGTAAATAAAATGGTTTCGCATACCAAACAGATGTCATATATTTCTTAGTTTATTTGATCAAGCCTCATCCTTAAGTCTTGTGTTTATCTGTCGGGAAAGATAGAGGGTTTAAAATACAGTGCTCTTTCATTTAAACTATGAAAAATTTGAGGTGATCTTGATTTCTTATTTTTCTAAACTATATATATATATATATATATATAAATTAAACTTCCTTCCAAAGTGGGCAACGGGATTTCGATTCTATCGTCTGACAGCTTCTAACGGACAATTCCACACCAAAAATTGTGTCGACACAGACCAACCCAATTTATAAGGATTTACATCTTTTTCTAAAATTTATTTCTTTCACGATTTGAGATTTATACTACACCGCTGCTCTGAGGATGTTAAGCAGTAGAGAATCTCTGCATAATATGATATCTTTAATAAATTTCTTGATTTTCTTATTCATAATTGGGATCCTCCGTCAGTAATAATTACTCTCAAAATTTCATATCTTATAAAAATATTTTTATTTAAAAACTTAAAAAAACTCCGAGCATCACATTTACGTACAACAACAACTTCAATTCATTTGGACATGTAATCAACCGCAAGTAATATATATAAGTATACAAATGAATGCACAAATGGTCTCATAAAATCTAACCCCACACATCAAAGTTTTTCAACTTTCAATGTGTAATTTAGAGGTATTTCATTTCTTCTAAAAATATTTCCTACTCACTGAAATCTATCTCATGTTTTAATATATTCATTAACACCTCTAAAAAAGGTAGGCCAATAAAATCATGCTTGCAAAATTTTTGAAGCAGTTCTATTTGTTCCATAATTTCATCCAAATTCAAAATCATGACATCTTTCAACTTTTTGTTAAGTTTCTTCATAAGGCACACACCTCCTAATAAATAGATCTTTACATTGTTTGTATAAATATGGGTCATCCCAAAATTAAAATTTTGAATCATATATCAATTAATTTAATTATTGATTCCTAATATCTGGTGGTATATTATAATGCGGGTCATCCCAAAAATAGAATTTTGAATCATATAGAAATTTCTTTAATTATTGATTCCCAGTATCTCGTGATAGAATATCACTTAAAAAGTAATTTGCTATATTGGTATTCCACACTATATTTATTTCGTCAATATTATATAATTATTCATCAAAGAAATTTTCTAAAATTTTATTTGCAAAATTAGTTAATATTTATTTTTCTAGTCTAGAAAAATGATCAGTTATTTGATTATCATTTCTATTTCTATCAACTACAATAAAATTGAACTCTTGCAATAGAAGTATCATTCTAATTAATCTTCATTTAGGATCTTTTTTTTGCAACAAGTATTTGATAGCAAACTGATCTGTATGCACAATAAGTTTGGTTCCAATCAAGTAAGGTTTAAATTTATCAAAGGTATAGTAATAGCTATTAACTCTCTTTCAGTAGTAGTGTAGTTAATTTGAGCATCATTTGGAGTTTCTTTAAGAACTTGTGCTTTTGTTCTAAAACAACTCCAATAGCATAATCACCAGCATCGTATATTATTTCAAATGGTTTCTCTTAATCAGATGGGACTATTATTGGTGCAGTGATTAATTTTTCTTTCAATAATTCAAATGCTTTGATGCATGTCGGCGTTATTTCGGGTTGGTTTGTGGGGTTGTCTGTAAGAAGCTGTCAGTTGGCGGAATCGAAATCCCGTCGCCCGCTTCAGGAGGACGTTGAAGTGTGAAATCAAACTGACCCCATATTTTTCATAGTTTAAAATGAAAGAGCATTGACCTCAAATCTCAAAGGATAAACATAAGACTTGAGGATGAGGCTCGATCAAATAAACTAAGGAAAGTATGATGTCTGTTTGGTCTGCGAAACCTTTATATTTGCCGACAAGTTCCTCTATTTAATATAAATGATTAAATGGGGTTTATATTAAGTTGGGTTCAAACATGCTTCCTATAAGGGCAATCCCCTATAATTAATAACATCTAAAATGACCAAGGCCACCTAAGAAGACTCTCGATAAAAATCATGAAAAATTATCTTCAAGTAATTTCAAAGGGTAGGACTCTTCAACGAAATCGGACGTAGAGGTGTGAAAAGGGAATGGTTCAAAATTTTGAATATTTTTTTGTAGAATCAAAAGAAGGAAGAAGTAGGGAATGTCATGGATCCAGAGGAGAACCCCAGTGACTTCCTAAGCTATCCTAATGTTTGGCTTGAGTTTTGAGGAGAAATATTTGGGTGTTTCATCTTACTAATTTTATTAGTTAGGGCTTACATTCGTATGAAATGATCACACAAATAGCCTAGAAGATGTGAGGAATTAGGTCGTGACAAACGATAACCTCAAAATCCTAAGACGAGTTAGGGCTTATATTGTATAGCAGGGCTATGCAAAGGCCTAAATAAGTCCTAAGACGAGTTAGGGCTTATATTGTATAGTAGGGCTATGCAAAGGCCTAAAGATAAGGTGATTTACGTTGCATAAGCAAGCAACCTCGAAGTCTTATGGCTTTGTTGTTTAAGTCTAAAGAATGAGTTAGGGCTTATATTATATAACAGGGCTATACAAAGGCCTAAAGATAAGGTGAGGATTTATGAGTTAGGGCTTATATTGTATAGCAGGGCTATACAAAGGCCTAAAGATAAGGTGAGGATTTATGTGTTAGGGCTTATATTGTATAGCAGGGCTATGCAAAGGCCTAAAGATAAGGTGAGGATTTACGTTTAGGGCTTATATTGTATAGCAGGGCTATGCAAAGGCCTAAAGATAAGGTGAGGATTTACGTTTTAGGGCTTATATTGTATAGCAGGGCTATACAAAGGCCTAAAGATAAGGTGAGGATTTACGTTGTATAAGCAAACAACCTCAAAGTTTTATGACTTTGTTGTTTAAGTCTAAGGAAGATTAGTTTAACTGGGGAACACATGTTTTGTTGTTGAAGATGGTGCTGCCCACGATGCTAGCTCCAAGCTCCTTGCCATGACAAGTGTCAAGTTATAATGTCAAATTAGTTGGCCCTATGGTTCAAGTTCTTTAAATTGTATGAGGGCATATTAAAGTTGATTAGAGCGGCACCGGTTAGGATCCTACGGTTCCCTTGTTCTGACATCACTGTTTTCTATTGGATTCACTTAGTCCAAATGAACTTACTAAATCCAACTTAAAGAGTTTCATAATTTCATTTAAACTGTGGGAAGCCTCGTTAGCAACCGTACGTTACCTCCTCCGAGGGATGTCCGATCATCCGATAGAGACGTATTAATTTAGGCGTATTTGTAGTTTTATGTGATGTTTGTGATTAAATTTTGAGTTGTTTTATATTTTGAATGTTGTGGTTTTGGTTCTGTGGCTATCGTGATTTTGTGTGATGTTTGTGATTAAATTTTGAGTTGTTTTATATTTTGAATGTTGTGGAGGTGAGTTTAATCTTTTCTAATTTAGTTTTGGTTCTCGTTATGGTTATTGTTAACATGCAAGTTTATGTAGGTAAAAGCATGAAACATGTAAGGAAAAGGCGTAAGAAAGATGGTACTATAAACTCTAAAAGCGTACCTGACGAGTCTTTTCGTTCCAACTCTTGAAACTTAAAAATGCATGTGAGGGCATTTTATATGAGAGGCAAAAAGTAAGGTTTTCCTACCCCTATTTCATATCTTGGTGAGTCCTTAAAAGTTTAATTAATGATGATTTTCCCAAGCAAAACATATTAAGTTTAGTAGATCTCCAAGGTATCCAATAGATCTTGAGAAAGAACCAGGTTTGTGCTACTCCCTCACTGCCTAGTGGAAAATCTCGAGTCCTTTAAAATTTATTATGTTGCTTGATAATTGATCCTGTAAATACCCTTAATGCTCAGTGAACACTGATGTCTCAATTATCCCTAAGAAAGGGTAATTATCACTTATCATTTAATTTGAAAATTATGTGGGTGAAGACCCTTAAAGAGGTACTAACGTAATTTGAACACTTAGCCAAATTTTTAATCGTAATTGGGCTTACTGGTGTTTCAAGGATGTTTGATTTAATTGTGTTTATTTCTCTAATCCTTGTTTAATCAATTTTTTTTTATTCAACCTAAGTCACCACTTAAGCCCTTAAGACCAAGGTGAGTGTCTTGATTAGTTTTAAAAAAGGTTAAGCTTTTAGTGGTCATGATAGATGATTTGGATTTTATTTGAAAATCAAGATAGGGGCATTAAATTAATTAATTATTGACTTCAAAAGTCATACCTCTAAGTCCAGGATCATTTAAGTTTAACATACTTCCAAATTTTAATAATTTAAAAAATTTTTAATCTTAATTAAGAAAGTGAGATTGGTTTCTACCAATTAACCCCTTTGTGTTTCAAAATCAAATAAATTGATTAATATTAGAGGTTAATTCTTACCAATTAACCCCTTTGTGTTTCAAACATCAAGTGAATTGATTAAGATTAGAGGTTACCCATTCCCCTCCTTGAATTAAGCCTAAATGTTAATTAAGGCAAAATTTCCAAAATTACACATTTGCCCATAAGTTCCTTGTATTAGGCCTGAATGTTAATTAAGGCAAGATTTCCAAAATTACTCATTTGCGCCCTTAGGCTCTAACATTTCATAATTTGTCAAATTCAATTTAAATGACCTTGAAATTTTTATTCTACCTCATTAATGCGTCAATTAAGACATAAAAGGAGAAAATCTGATTTTTCAAAATTTAATTTAATTTATATAATTATTTTCATGCAAAAAAAATCATAACTTGACCAAGGTAAATTCTAATCCCATGAAATTTTTTTTGGAGGTAGACCTAGACTAGAGAAGCTATTGGATCAAAATTTCATAATTTTCTGAATTCTCTGTGATTTATTAGAATTATTTCAAATTATGGATTATTTAATAAAAATAAAATATTTTCAGTGGTGAAAATTAGGTTCTGTATTTTTGAAAATCTCCCTAAGGTCAGAGAACTCATAGGAGCAAATTTTATAATTTTTTTTTTTCCTTGATTTACTGGAATTATTTTAGTGAAAACTCATTTTAGCCTTTTAAAAATTATTCTTAAGCTTTGAAATTCAATATGATTATTTAGAGAATCAAGAAAAATATTCTAATTGTTCCTAAGTGATTATGAAGCAATTTAGAACATTTCCATGGGTTTTATTATTTTTGTGATTTTTATGATTTTTATTATTTAAATATTTAAAATAGGCTAAAAATCAAGTTTTTATTTTAAATATCATTTTATTTTTAGAAATACCCCTGATCACAGAGAAATCAAAAAACTAAGCTTCATAATTTTTTTAGTTATATTTTGATTTTTAAAAAATCATTTAAGTGTTAAAAGTGGTATTTATCTTTAAATATCAACTTAAAGTGTCAAATGAACTCAAAATATTTTGAAATTTTTATGGTGAGTTCTCTGGATCATAAATCACAGTGGAGATCAAAAATCAATCATTTAAATTTTTAAATTTTAGAAAATTAATTATCTTAGTGATTTAGTATTTGTAAAATTTAAGGATATTTTAAATGACTTGACCCATGAAATTCTAGTCATGGTGTACCTTCCAAAATTTTCTTAGGATTTTATAAATCAATATGCTAATTTCCATGATTATTTTAAGGAAATAATGTGAAATAATTTGAAAAATATGGGTCTCTGTTTAGGAACCTTCTCTGACTTTGGAAAAATCAGAGAATACTTCCCCTGACAGAGGCTAAAACATGCAAAAATTCCAAGCCAAGATGATATGTCATTATGCATGGAGAATCAAATGATCCCAAACAGTGTTTAATTAATTAAAAATAAAATATGCATCAAATGGACCTGAAATTTATTCCACATTATTCTCTTTTGTTCACGGAGCAAGTGTGTATAATTTTTGTGATTTTTCTATACAAAGTTATGATTTTTCTAAGTTAAGGGTATTTAAATAAATAACAAACAGCCTTATTTATCAATTTAAACAACGAGTGCTGACTAGATCCTAGGCAGCTTCGAAAGCATGCATGGCCCGCTCTGGTTGGACGTCGCTGTCCACGTAGCTGTTGTCTCGGCCCGTTGTTTCTGTCTTGAAGCGCTATCTGGCTCGATCTCCCCCGTCCATTTGATACACGCTTGATCAATTAGCTCCCCGTCATCGTCCCTGATAGAATGATCCCGTGCCTGTCCATACTAAAACCTTAAGATCTCAGTCTAAACTCAACCAAATCACTTCGAGTTTGTTCCTATAAACTTGTCTAAGTGAGATGAACACATTCATACTGTTAAGGTACCATGAAATCGTGCCTAGGTAAATGGAGAATCCAAATAAGCTTGAGAGGAAAAGAAGTTTTATACCTTTGCTCTGAGAAGGGAGGCTTCAATTAGAGGTGCTTGGCATGTCGTTGGGTCCAAGGAGGCTAGGGATTGAGTCTAGAGCTATGGGAGAGGCTATGGTAGAGGCTTTGTGGTGTAAGGTCTTGGTATGAATTCGACCAAGCTCGATTTCAGGTGTTGATCTAGAGCTATGGTAGAGGCTCTGTGGAAGGGGAATTTGATGGGGCTTTAGTTTCTTTCAATTTTATGAAGGTGTGGGTGAAGTTAATTTGTGTTTGATGGACTGTGGAGGTGTATTGGGTTCTGTCCTGGTTTCCGACAATTTCTCAAGCTCAAAATTGAGCTCCGGCAATGGAAATGGGTGAGGGAAATTGGTTGGAATTCACCGAGGGGATTTTAAGGAAGCTCTGTGTGAAGTTTGGAGAGGCCTATCTAAAGATATCTTAGCACACCTCTCATGGCCGTGGGAGGTGAGTTTTTATAAAAATGGTCATGGGGTCTTAGCCAATTTGGGGCTAAAGTTGGGAATTTTATGTTTAGGCTAAAATCAAATGGATTTTAGGCTTCACCAAGGTCAATTGATGGTTGATTTTGATGTATTGGAATGCTATAAAGATTTTTCAACAACAATTGAGGCCAATTGACTAGGCTATGAGTTTAATTTGGTGAGAATAGGTCATATGGTCAAAATTGGGGTTTTGATCCAAATCAAAATTGGGTTTAAATAATGGACCAATTGAGCTTGGATTTGGTTTACTTTTGTCAAATTAAAAGTTAATTTGAGTTTAGGATTGGAATTGGGGTCAATTGAGATCAAATTAATGGACATTTGAGTTGGATTTTGGGAAATTGAGCCCTTAAAGGCAAATTTGGGGGTTTTAGTTAAAGATGGTCAAATTAGCCACATTGGGTCATGTGGTAGTTGAGAGAAACAAAATTGGGAATATTTTGGATTTATTGTGATTTTTTTGGGAATTTTTGAAATTGTTGGAATTTTGGGTCCAAGAGGGGTATTTTGGTAATTTGTGGGTGTTTTAGGGGTAAAAGGCCGAGATGGGTATTTTGGTAGCGTTGAGGTACCAACCATCACCAACAAGCCATGGACCAATGGAAATCCCATTTTGGGTCCTCTACATAGTGGTCTTAGCCAAACCACAACCATATGGCTGGTAGGTTTAGGGGACCATCTACATGAGTATCCCAAAAGATCAAGGGATCTAGGCTAGGATTTGAGTTCAGGGTTGTGAGTGATTGTGGGTGTAGATTAGTGTAGTGAGTGCCTTAGCTCTAGACCAACACCCAAGGTCAACCATTGAGTTCAGGGTTGTGAGCGAATGTGGGTGTAGATAAGTGTAGTGAGTGTAGTGAGTGCCTTAGCTCCAGACCAACACCTAAGGTCATCCTTAAGGTCCAGCAATCCTAAGGGTGGCTCATTTTGATTTTCCCCCACAGTGACCCCACCTACTAAGTTCTAGAGGTTGAGAGCAATATGTGGAACTTCAAGTTGAGTGGAGAAGAGTTTGAAATTTCTAGTGGCGAGGGTTCCATGTCTAGTTTTCGAGGAATAGTCAACCGAAAAAGTGTTATGGCTAGATCCTAGGCTACTAAAGAGGAAAAAAAACTAAACCTCAACCAAACTTGAGGTCAACAAATGGACTCCCAATAGGTGGGGTGTGTTGAACAGGCACACCGTACGTATTGGCATTGATAAACGAGATCAGAAAAACCAATACAAACTCCTAAGTCAACAGACCCGAAAGTATGCGTAGAGTTGTGTGTGTGATTTCTTTTCGTCGGGGAATTAGCAGGTGATCGTCTGATTGAAATCAAGCAGTAGGGACTCTCGCTGGGGATTAGAGAGTTGACTTTGAGTTATGAAATTTCAAAAATTTCCAAAAGATGGGAGTCAGAATGTAAGTGTTGACCCCGAGGTGGGAATTGAAATTCTGATATCAATTCAAAAAGAGAGAGAGAGAGTCAGAGTGTAAGGACCGACCTCGATTGTAATGAATCAAAAATGTGGGACTGATTTGGAAGCGAGAATTGAAATGTAGGTCAATTCTCAAAAGAAAGTGTCGGAATGTAAGGACCGACCTCGAATGCAATGAATCAGAAATGTAGGACTGATTCGGAAATGAGAATTGAAATGTAGGTCAATTCTGAGAGAATCAGAAATTTAGGACTGATTCGGAAATGAGAATTGAAATGTAGGTCAATTCTCCAAAGAAGGTGAAGAAATTTTGGACTGATTCAAAAATGAGAATTGAAATGTGGGTCAATTCTCAAAAGAGGGTGTCGGAATGTAAGGACCGACCTCGTGTGGGACTGATTCAGAAATGATAATTGAAATGTAGGTCAATTCTCAAAAGAAAGTGTCGGAATGTAGGGTCCGACCTCAAATGTGAGAGAATCAGAAATTTAGGACTGATTCGGAAATGAGAATTGAAATGTAGGTCAATTCTCCAAAGAAGGTGAAGAAATTTTGGACTGATTCAAAAATGAGAATTGAAATGTGGGTCAATTCTCAAAAGAGGGTGTCGGAATGTAAGGACCGACCTCGTGTGGGACTGATTCAGAAATGATAATTGAAATGTAGGTCAATTCTCAAAAGAAAGTGTCGGAATGTAGGGTCCGACCTGTAGGACTGATTCAGAAATGAGAGAATGTAAGGACCGACCTCGAATGTAATGAATCAGAAATGTAGGACTGATTCGGAAATGAGAATGAAATGTAGGATTGATTCTAAAGTGTCGAAATGTAAGGTCCAACCTCAAATGTGAAGAATCAGAATTTAGGACTGATTCGGAAGAATCAGAAATGTAGGACTGATTCAAAAATGAGAATTGAAATGTAGGATTGATTCTCAAAAGAAAGCATCAGAATGTAAGGACCGACCTCGAATGTAATGAATCAGAAATGTAGGACTGATTCAGAAATGTGTTGGAATGTAAGGTCCGACCTCAAATGTAAAGAATCAGAAATGTAGGACTGATTCAGAAATGAGAGAATGTAAGGACCGACCTCGAATGTAATGAATCAGAAATGTAGGACTGATTCGGAAATGAGAATGAAATGTAGGATTGATTCAGGAATGAGAATTGAAATGTAGGTCAATTCTCAAAAATGAGAATTGAAATGTAGGTCAATTCTCAAAAGAAGGTGTCAGAATGTAAGGACTGACCTCGGAATGTAAGGTCCGACCAGAAATGAGAATTGAAATGTAGGTCAATTCTCGAAAGAAAGTGTTGGAATGTAAGGACCGACCTAGAATGTAAAGAATCAGAAATTTATGACTCATTCGTAAGTGAGAATTGAAATATAAGTATCAATCCAAATATGAGAGAATTAAAATGTACAAAGCTTATGGTGTTGAATTTGCAGAAGTGTGGCATGTGAAGAGGTTCATTTTGAAGAAGATTGGTATAGCTTTATGGAGTTCTGTGTAGAATGTGAAATTCTGTGAGGATGTGCAGAGAGTTAGTGTAGATAACGATGGTTGTGTTGCGTGCACAAAGAGTAGGAAATTCCGAAAATGGAAGAATTCACTCAATGGGTTTGTTTTATTTTCCTGTTGTTTTTATCACAAATGATTTTTCAAAAATGCATTTTTATAGTTTTAATTTTAATTGGTTGATTTTTAAAAGAAATTTGTTTTGTTATTTATTCATTTATGATTATCTTTTATTTGTGTTTTATTTATTGTTGAAGATTTGTTGTTTCATTCTTTGTTCATTAGAAGTCAGAACCATCACATGGTTCGCGACTTTCATCAATCGCACAAAAAGGCACAACTTGAGAGAAATTTCCATTAATCTACTTCAATAAAGATGCTTTAGTTCAAACATAGGCTAATGCCTCAAAAAGGTACATCATGTAATACTTGCTGAAATACATTGAGAATCATCTCATGATATGAGTGCATCATAGATTGATTACATCAGACACATGTCATGTTGTTAAAAGAAAGCAAGTGAACCCTCTGTGCTTGGTATACTGAGATCCTGATCAAGCAGACCTTCTAAGTCATGCTCCAGGATAAGAGTTCCCTTCGCATGTACTTAATGGTACAACCTTCTCATAGCTCATAAGGAAACAATTCCTCCAATTCCGGGTCCTGCTGGAATCCATATGGTATTTTACTGTCATCCATCCTATGGAAGGTTACAGATACCCTACGGTGTCGTACTCCTAGAATGCAATGCTTGACAACGTCTGCACTATTGCACTAGAGAACAAGTACTGAACCAACTAGAAGAGGAATCTCCACAGCCCCTCTGAATTTGCTAGAGCCGACTATATCGATTTCTTTCCGAAATAGAATATTGATCTTACTCATGAACAAGACCGTGCAGTAAGGCCTCACAAAGTCATGATGGTCAATGTGTGGGGGAATGCAGTCACCTTTTTCATAAATATTGATGATACAACAGTTGGGAATGCAAATAGCGGGTAGAGTATTCCACTTAACCATTGTCTTGATCATCCATTTTATCATTGGTGATAACGGATCCACTTGGTCGTACCTAAGGATCCTAGTTAGATTTCCCTGTCTGTCGTTCGTAAAATTGTAGCAACAGCTGTATTTGATGGTGATTCTTCCCTTCCCCACACCCATTTCTTCGGCTCGGAATACGTTCTCTCCATGAGAAGGCCCGCTCGAACTCTATCTCTTATATCGAAGATGTAGTCTAGAATGTTTCTTTCATCAGTTTCACAGAAAACCCTGGTATATAGCTCCAGGCCCTCCAATATGTTGATAAACTTTCCCTGAACCACTTCATAGAACTCAAATTCTCTTTTGTTTACATTGTTTATTTTGTAGTATTCTACTATACCGGGAGTTGGCAGCTGCCTGGGGCATTCCTTCCTCTGGGCCTCGGTGGGAATCCAAACTTGTGTTGGCCGATCCGGAATACGAGATTCAGCCTCAAGTGGGATGTATGATCCTGGGCTCCATGGTGCGTGTTGATCCGTCCCCAGTGGGACATACGGTTTATTTGCAACAAAATATGAAGTTTGAGACTTGTTGGTGCTTGAAGTGTATTATTCTAATATACTAAAACACGGTAGATGCAAAACGTTGCAGTCCGGGCATTCTACAAATGCGCTCGTGACTGATGTCCTGGCTGGTACCTCAACGTCACATGCTGGACAACCTCTGTACAAGATATCTAGAACCGGAGGCACATCTGATCCTGTCACAAATCCTGACTCTTCATCTGTAGTGGGCAGGCTGGCAGAAGTTTCTCTCCGATCTGGATCGTAAATATGTCTCTTAGGAATGGGGGTAAGAAAACTACTCACGTCTCTCTGGCGCTTGCGCTCATGTCGCAGAAAAGCTCTCTGTTTCTTTCGGGTTGCATTTCTATGTTGCGTCCTGTGGAGTGGAGTATTTTGTAGTTGTTCACTATGGGCGGCTATTAAGCCCCTTGCTGGAGTAGCTATCATGGAGGGCAGTCGGCTGGGCCCCTCCATTGGATCTTGTTCCGCTATCACGTTTTTACCTTTACGTGAAACATCATCTTGAGTGGTCACCCTCAGCAATGACGGTAGTCCCTCCTTTTCTTTATTGCTGACTACGTCCATTAGAGGACCCTCGTGGTCCATATTAATTTGGTTGAACTTCATGTTGAAATCTATGAAACCTCCTTGCGGTGTCATGTCTTCTTTCAGTGTGAGGTTCCAGCCGTCGTGGAAGGCAAAGATTGCCTCTGTCTTGACAGTTTTCTGCAGACGACAGAATGAAACGTCTGTGGGCCGAAGTTTGGCATGAACAAGAACAAAACAGAGTATCCATTAAAGTAAATTTTGTTTGTTTTGTAAAAATTATTACTCATTTTATATGTGAGTTTTGTTTAATTTAATAGAATATGCAAATTCAAAAGTAGAAAAGAGAACGTCTAAAGTTCAAAAATCTTCTCAAAATTTTCATTACAATGAGGTTAATTACAAAATTTGGTCCCAGTCATAGACGTATGGCCATATAGATAACCCTAAAACAATCAAAATTTCAAAGTTTCAAAGCAAGCAGAAGCAAGCAGAGGCAGGCGACATCGGGCTGCGTAATAGGTTTTTAGGTATCGTCCATTTATCGGTAACATGGGTCTTTCACCCCGGAAGTCCACTAACTTGTAGGCTTCTTTTGTATAGACCTTCCTAATGACAAAGGTCCCTCCCAAGTTGGCTCAAATTTCCCTCCTATTTTGCGACAAGCAAGAATAGGTCTTTTGAGCACAAGTACGAGGTCACCAATTTTGAATGTCCTTGGGTGGAACAATTTGTCATGGGCTTGTACCATCTTTGCCTGGTAGAGCTCCAAATGTTGTTGTGCTCCCAATCATTTTCCCTCGAGACTCTCCAGTTCTTCAAGTCTGAGTTTTTCCCTTTCTTCTGTTGTGAGTTGGTTGGCAACGGAGACTTTGAAAGATAGTGTCTATATTTCTAGCGGTAGCACGGCCACGGTCACGTACACGAGTATATAAGGTGTACACTAAGTGGGAGTCTTGAAAGTCGTCCGGTAGTCCCACAAGGCTTCTAATAGTTTGTTATGCCAATCCCTTTTATTTTCATCCATTATTTTCTTCAAAATATGTACCAGAGTCTTGTTGAAAGCTTCAGTGAGACCATTTGCTCTAGGATAGTAAATTGTAGGGTATCTCCAATCTATCCCGTGTCTTCTGACAAAATTGTTGATCTTGGTACTTTTGAAAGCTGTCTCATTGTCAGAGATTATTCTTCGCAGTACTCCGAAATGGTAGACGATTTGGCCTTTAAAAAAATGAAGGACGTGCTGTGTCGTAACCTCATGTAACGGTAATGCCTCTGCCCATTTGAGAAGTAGTCTGTAGTGGCAATTATAAACATGTGTCCTTTAGAAGATGGGGGGTGTATCAAACCTATTATGTCTGTGCCCCAACACTCGAATGACCACGAGGCAAAAGTTGGGTGTAGCACATTCGGAGGCTGGTGTAAGACCACCCCAAGCACTTGGCACTGGTGACATCTTTTGGCTGTATCCATGCAATCGGACATCATTGCTGGCCAATAAAATCTGAGTCTTTTAATCTTCATTTTCATTTTTGGTCCCGACTGGTGAGCGCCACACAATCCGACATGTACTTCTTTGACAATATTATGTGCTTCGGCTCTGCTCAAACACCGTAGCCACATTTGGTCGAACTATCTTCCATAGAGAACATTTCTTACTGGGGCGTAAGACATGGCCTTTCTTGTGATGTGGTGCGCCTCAGAATTGTCCTCTGACAGCTTTCCAGTATGCAAATATTCTATTAATCGCTTGCTCCAATCTTTGTTGATATTTGCAACTGTACTTGTTGTTTCTTCTTTCCAAGTTTGCGTAGAGTTTCAAAGTCATTTCCAGACAAGACTCGTCTTCCTTGCACCGTGACTTTGATAGAATCCTCCAGAGGACATGTCATTTCCTTAGCGAGTTTTGCTAGAGCGTCGGCATGGGCATTATCTCCCCGAGTAATTCGGTAGAAAGTCATGTAAGGGATCTGCTCCAGGAGCTTCATCGTGTATCGATGGTATTCTGCTAATCTTGTTTTCAGGATTCTGTATTGTCTCGCAGCTTGCTGGATGACAAGTTGAGAGTCACCATAAATGACAACGATTATTATATCCTTTGAAATTGCCAATTCCAATGCGGTGATTAAGACTTCATATTCTGCTTCATTGTTGGTGCACGACTCTGTCAAGTGGTATGAGAACCTCAACATATCCTTATCTAGTGTAATAAAGATCAAACCGATCCCTACCTTTCCTTGTATAACCGTTCCTGACCCTTTTTCTTTCCTGGCTGACGAAGCACCATCGAAGTACATGTCCCTGTGCTGCGCACTAGAAAATTCCATTTGTAGTATTTGCTCGTCTGGTAACTCGTCATTGAGAGAGCACCTAGCTGGCAGTGGGTGTGCAGCGAGAAAGTCTGCTAAAATCTTTCCCTTGATAGTACAGAGGGGCACAAAAGTTATATCAAATTGCATTAAGATCATTGACCATCTCGCTAAACGTTCGGAGAGTGTTGGTCGGGTCATCAAATATTGCAATGGATTAACTTTCAAAATTAGGGTGATCTTATGAGACAGCATGTAATTTCTAAGCTTTTGGGTGGCGAAAATTAATGCCAAACATTGCTTCTCAACAGGTGGATACCTTATCTCCGTCAGTATTAGACGACGACTCAAGTAGTAGAGTAAATTTTCTTTGCCCTGCTCATCGATTTGGGCTAAGAGGGCTCGAAGAGAGTCATCTAAAGCCACGGTATAAAGTATCAACAACTTTCCTCGGATAGGGACTGCCAAAATAGGAGGTGTCATTAAATATTGTTTGACGTACGCAAAGGCCCGTTGGCATTTCTCTTTCCAAATAAATTTGGCATCCTTTTTAATCAATGCCGAGAAATGCTGACACCTACCTGAGGGATTCGAAATAAAGCGTCTTAGACATGCCAACTTCTCCTTGAAGGAATGTAGTTGTCTCAAGGTTTTAGGGGGAGGCATTTCCAAGATAACTTTAATCTTATCCAGGTTGATCTTGATTCCCCGATGACGGACAACGAATATTAGAAATTTCCCGGAGGTGACGCTGAAGGCGCACTTTAAGGGATTCATTTTAAGGTCATATCGTTGTAATCATTCAAACTTGATTCTCAAATTGTACAAATGGTTTATCTTCTGTTTAATTTTGATGACTAGATCGTCCACGTAGCATTCCACTTGATTGTGAATGAGGTCATAAAAAATCTTCATCATTGCATGCTTATATGTTGCTCCGGCGTTCTTTAGGTCGAACGACATCACTGTGTAGCAAAAAATTCCAGTCATTATTCTGAAAGCTGTAAGTGCTGCATCCTCGGGAACCATCTTAATTCGGTTGTATCCCAATGATCTATCCATGAGGGAGAAAATCTCATGTGTCGAATCGATGTCAACCATCATCTCTGGTAAGATAGTGGAAACTCTTCTTTTGGACATGCCATGTTCAAATCTCTGAAGTCAACACAAATGCAGATCTATCCATTTTTCTTTTTAACAGGTACAATATTGGCTAACCACGTGTAGTACTGCTCTTCTTTAACAAATTTGGCGTCTATCAACTTCTTTACCTCAACGATGACTTGTTGTTCTATTTCAAGGTGCATTCTCCTTGGAGCTTGTTTTACTAGGGTTATATTCTTGTCCACCCCAAGTTTATGGACTGCAACCTCTGCTGACAGCCCTGACATTTCATTGTAGCTCCATGCGAAGCAATCTTTAAATTCTTCTAATAGTTTGACTAGTTCTGCAGATTCTTGTCATTAAGTATAGAACTTATAAATGTAGGTCGGGGTTGTTCTTCAGTCCCGAGGTTAATCTCATTCAATTCATCGACATTGGATTTAATTTCTTCCTCAAATTCTGGGGGAGCATCTTCTATTGGTTGATCAGTAGAGTCATCCTCTATATCGAGACAATCCTCTTCTGACTCACTAGTAAAAACCATGCAAAATTCAGAATCATCGACCGGCCCAACTGTACCAAATCCGAGACCTTCTTTTGAATTTGGAGTTCAACTTTTAGCATTCCATAATTTTTTAAAAAGTTGAAATTTATCTTTTGATATTTATTTTGGTAAGTGTCCTTGTTGAATTAACTTTTGAACACAAGTTGAGAAGTAACCAAAAGGCAATTCCATTAATTCATTAGAATCAACATCTAAATTTACATGTTTTTCAAGCTCAGTAGAGGTAGAAGCACGGTAAAATTTGATCGGCTTTGAACCAACACTATGGAATTCCTTGACCTCTAAACTCTCGACCTTTTGAGGGAGAATCAGAGTGAGGGTCATAGTATCCACATAGTGGCTTATCTGATCATACATTGTTTCATATTCATTCCTCTTTATATCTTCTAGGGATATCTCGTACTGAGGTTTTTTTTTGCTTTGTCACCATTATTTCATCTTCAGAACTGTCTTCATCACCAATGTTGATAGTTGGCCTAGTTCGTTCAACAGTTAAATTGATCTTTCCTCGTCTGCGTCCCCGGCCTCGACCTCGGGTGCGTAAACTAGAAGAACCTGCACCAACTCGTTGTAGGGGGGTGGTAGAAGGTTGTTGAAGCGGAGTTGTATGGCCTCCTTTTTGTGATTGTCTTGAATCTTCATCTTTATTTATGATAACTTCACGAGAGAAGACAGTCCTATTCGGAAGCACGTAGTAGGCATCATCTTCATGGATACCAACTTCATGTACTGAAAATGGTTGTAGATCTCCCTTGACGCAATTTTCTTGACAATCTTTGCGGTATTTGATGCACTAGTGTAGAGATGATGGAACCATATTGTGCTCATGAATACACGGTCGACCCAATAGAGCATTAAAAGAGGTCTCAGCGTCGATGATATGAAATTTAAGGGTTGTTACGAGTTCTCCAACCTTCATAAGTAATGTAATTGATACAAGGGCTCTTTCTCCCTTTTGGTTGAATTCTCTTAACATCATCTTATCGGTCGTAAGCTCCTGAGCTTCAATATCCAAATAGTCCAATGTATGTAGGCTCATCAAATTAAGAGATGCTCCAGGATCCACTAAAACACTGGATAACACAAATCTGCCGATATTGACAGAGATGTAGAGCAGGCTGTTGTGGTCGGCGATATCGAGAAGCAAGTCTTCATCTGTAAAGGTTACCCATGATTGTCCTCTCAACAAGAAAACTTCACTTGAGGATGTGCTAGCCAACTAAGCTAAGAAAATTTCTTGATCAAGCAAAGCAGTAACCAGAGATTCTCTCATCTGCGTTGACAGAATCAGAGCATCCTAGATGCTTAGTCGGGCTGGCAAGTTCCTAATATGAGCTAGCACGTTGTAGTCTACTTTGTAGGGTCCTCCGATTTTATCTTGATTATGTGGCTCTTCTACTGGCGGAGGTGGGGGTATCTCTTCTCGAGTCATTATCTATTTTCCTTTGTCTATTGGAGCTGTTCTTGGTGATAACACTTTTCCGCTTCTGAAGTTAACCTCTGTGACTTCTTCTTCTTGAGATATCAATGTTGAATCTTCTGGTGTCTTTTCCTCTTTGTTGGAAAGATCTAAGTTAATGGCGAGTGGTGTACCATGATGCTTGAGAGTTGGCTCTTCGTTATCGGTGTTGTCGTAAGCGATATCATTGAGTTCTTCTTTAGCCTGGACAACGAGTTCATCAAACTCGAGTACGATTTGAGGATCATTTTGGGGATCGAGATGACAACTAGCTTGGTCATAATCAGTCACGTTATTACCAGAAATAGTCAGAATGTAGCCGAAATAACAATCATTATATTCATAAGACCCAGGAGGGACAAAAAGAAAATCATACAAAGTCAAGGGTTCGAGGATTTTCTTCCCCAAATCCAAGACAACCAGTCTAGTAGAGCAACTCCTATCCTACCCCTGGTTCTATCAATCTTGGCAGCAACACTTTTCTTCTTCTTGTTCTTTATCCTCGATGATGACGGATTTTCTGGCAAAATCTTCATCTCGGGCTCGGTATGCTGCAGACCCTGAATGGAGGCTTATTTTGATCCAGACTGTAGCTTGTTTAGTATCTTCTTGATGATCTGATCCATACCTCACTCCATCCTTCTTCGGTATTTGTAGATGCTTGTTTTGATGAATCCTATATTTGATTGAGGACCCTCTTGAGTTCATCCCAAGTTGTACTCCATTCATCTTTTTCGACATATGGATCAATTGGGGAGATTGACTCAGCTAAAATCATGTTTATGGAACATTTTTCAGGTTCTCTTAAATAATCCTTCGGGATTGTTATATTCTCTTCCTTGAGGTTCTTCTCAAGCCAGTCCACAAAAATGAGGCACTTGTTTATAGTGTGCCCAAGCAACCGGTGGTACGGGCAATAATTCTGTTCAGGCTAGAGCTATGGTAGAGGCTATGGTAGAGGCTCTGTGGTGTAAAGTCTATGTATGAATTCAAGCAAGCTCGATTTCAGGTGTTGGTCTAGAGCTATGGTAGAGGCTCTGTGGAAAGGGGATTAGATGGGGCTCTGGCTTCTTTCACTCTTGTGAAGGTGTAGGCACAAGCAATTTAAGTTTGGTGGAGTGTGGAGGTGTATTGGGTTTTGTCCTGGTTTCCGGCAGGGTTTCAAGCTCAAAATTGGGCTCTGGCAATGGGAATGGGTGAGGGAAAGTGGTTGGAATGCACTGAGGGAATCTTAGAGAAGCTCTGTGTGAAGTTGGGAATGGGTGTTGGGGAAAATGGTTGGAATGCACTGAGGGGATCTTAGGGAAGCTCTGTGTGAAATTTAGCGAGGCCTCTCTGAGAAATTTTCAGCACACCTCCCATGGCCGTGGGAGGTGAGTTTTTATAAAAAAAAGTCATGGGGTGGCTCTCAGGGAATACGTTTGGGTGTATTGTGGTGCTTAGGTGAAGGGCAGAGGAGCTCCATAGTTTTATTTGGATGAGCTGGCCTCTAGGTTTGATTTGGGTGAGTCCATGAGGGTGGCTCTTGGTTTTTGGATTTTCCGGCCACTAGGCTGGCCGGCCGGCCAGGGGGAGGTGGCTAGGAGCTCAGGGAACCCAGAGGAATGGCCACTAGGTTGGCCGGCCGGCCAGGGGGAGGTGGCTAGGAGCTCAGGGAACCCAGAGGAATCCATCGGCCACTAGGCCGGCCAGCCGGCCAGGGGGAGGTGGCTAGGAGCTCAGGGAACCCAGAGGAATCCATCACAGCAGGTCGACCGGCCAGGGGGAGGTGGCTAGGAGCTCAGGGAACCCAGAGGAATCCATCACAGCAATTCCAGCCAGCCAGGGGGAGGTGGCTAGGAGCTCAGGGAACCCAGAGGAATCCATCACAGCAATTTATTGCAATATGTGTTTGGATTTGGCAAAGATATCTTAAGCATGTGCATTTTTGGAAATAAGATCCCTAAATGCCGGCTGTCCAGGGGTAGGTGGCTAGGAGCTCAGGGAACCCAGAGGAATCCATCACAACAATTTAATGCAAATGTGCTTGGATTTTGGCAAAAGATATCTTAAACATGTGCATTTTGGAAATAAGATCCCTTAATTTAGGGGACCTTTGGTCCATGGCTTGATTTAGGTGATTTTCATGGTGTTTGGACTGGTCACTACGTCCAACTAATGGCTGTGGTGGAGTTAATTTGGTGGCTTTAAGGTGGTTATATCACATTTAGTGTATGGGTCCAAGTGGGTGCAAATATCCAAAACTTGGTTTTGGGCTAGGTTTTCCAAGTCAATTGGATCAATTTATTGTTTCATTTAGTGTAGATGATCATATGGAACAACTTTGGTGAAGGATGGAAGTGGTTTTGAGTTCAATTGAAAGGTCAATTTGAAGGAATTTTGAACTTTAATCAATTTGGTCATGTTGGGCTAAGCTTGGGTCTAGCTTGGGTTAGCCTTGGGCTAAGTCCAAATTTATTGTTTTAAATGGTCAATAGGGACCTCATGAAGAGTTTTCAAAATGAATTTGATGCCAATTTAGAGGTTAAGGCAATCAATTGGGTGAAATTTGGGGACTAAGCCAATTTGGGGCTAAATTTGAGAATTTTGGATTTAGGCTAACATCAAATGGATTTGAGGCTTCACCAAGTCCAATTGATAGTTCATTTTGATGTATATGAATTTTATAAAGATTTTTAAACATTAATTGAGGCCAATTGACTAGGCTATGGGTTCAATTTGGTGAGTCATAAAGATTTTGAAACATTAATTGAGGCCAATTGACTAGGCTATGGGTTCAATTTGGTGAGAGATAAAGATTTTACAACATTAATTGAGGCCAATTAACTAGGCTATGGGTTCAATTTGGTGAGATTAGGTCATATGGGTGAAAATTGGGTTTTGACCCAAATCAAAATTGGGCTCAAATATGGACCAATTGAGCTTGGATTTGGTTTAGTTTAATCATATAAGAAGTGAATTTGAGTTTAGGATTGGAATTGGGGTCAATTGAGACCATATTGATGGACATTTGAGACGGATTTGGGGAACTTTGGATCTTTAAAGAGCAATTTAGGGATTTTGGTTAAAGATGGTCAAATTGGTCAAATTGGGTCTTCTGGTAGTTGGGATAAATGAAATTGGGAATATTTGGGATTTATTAGGATTTTTTGGGAATTTATGGGATTTTGAGCCCGAGAGGGGTATTTTGGTAATTAGGGGGAGTTTTCGGGGTAAAAGGCCAAGATGGGTATTTTGGTAGAGATGAGGTGCCAATCATCACCAATAAGCCATGGACAAATGGAAACCCCATTTTGGCTCCTCTACATAGTGGTCTTAGCTAAATCATAGCCGTAGGGCTAGTAGGTTTAGGGGACCATCTACATCAGTATCCCAAAAGATCACGGGATCTAGGCTAAGAGATTTGAGTTCAGGGTTGTGAGTGATTGTGGGTGCAGATTAGTGTAGTGAGTGCCTTAGCTCCAGACCAAAACCCAAGGTCAACCCTAAGGTCCAGCAATCCTAAGGGTGACTCATCTTGAGTTCCCCCACAGTTGAGGGTTGTGAGTGATTGTGGGTGCAGATAAGTGTAGTGAGTGCCTTAGCTCCAGACCAACACTAAGGTCAACCCTAACGTCCAGCAATCCTAAGGGTGACTCATCTTGAGTTTCCCCCATAGTAACCCCTCCTACTAAGTACTTAGAGGTTGAAACCAACATGTGGAACTTCAGTTTGAGTAAAGAAGAGGGTAGAATTTCTAATGGTGAGGGTACCATGTCTAGTTTTCTAGGAATAGTCAACAGGAAAAGTCATATGGCCAGACCCTAGGCCACTAAAGGGGACAAACTAAACCTCAACCAAAAATGAGGTCAACAACAGGATATCAGCAAGACTAATGAGTAGGCAACAATCATTGGTGAAACTGATATGACAAATTGTCTTAAGCTTCCAAGTATTATTGAAGAGGTCAATGAACCAAATATTCCCTCCTAGATTTTTCTGGAACAGGCTGTGGAGGGAAAACAAGGAGACTGTGCTAGAAGCAAGATAGACATCACTTACCATAAAATCCAAAACTCTAGTGTGGAATTAACTGCTGAGGTGCTTACTGAAGAATGGCAAACTCAAAGGAAGAAGAGGAAAAAAAAGGATCAGATGGAATTGAAGCTACTGCAGGATGCTCCCTTCATGAAAGAAAATAAGCAGCTGCAAGATTCCATACAGAGAACAATAAGAAAAGGGAGAACACTTTCACAATGATTAAGTTTTTATGTTGGAACATTAGGGGTGTTGCACACCCAAAATCTCTCAAAGGCTAGATCACCTTGTGAAAACTCATCAAATTTGGTGTTTTCCTCTTTTGGAACCCATGGTTTCTAAGAATTACTCTAATATTCTCAGAAAATTCCATAAATTTTCTGACTATGCTAATTATAATAACAAGATTTGGCTTTTTTCCTTATCTGAATTACAGTAAAAGATTATTCTGAACAGCCCCCAATACCTTCATGTTCAATTTGTGGTAGGTGCTCAGGTGGGTTATGCTACTTTTGTTTATGCCAGCAGTCTCCAAGGCATCAGGAGTTGCTGTGGAAGGAACTTGTCCATATCAGTCAGACAATTATATATTTAAAACAGGATGGTGTCGGTTGGACCTAGTTTTGCTCTGCTAGGTTTTGGGCAGTGTTGGCTCTTCTTGGAGGTGCTCTGGAGCTGGGTGAAGGAGCTTGTTTCTGCTGCAAGAAGTTGTGCTGGATTAGAAGTCTGTTTAGGTTTTTCCCGGGCTGTAAACTTTTGATTTTTTTGTTATTTTTCCATTGTTAGCTTGAGAAGCTTATTGTTTTATTGCTTTCTGAGCTTGGTGGACTGATTATTTTGGCTTTTTGATTGTTTATCTATTTTCACTTTTGCTGGATTCTTGCTTCTACAACTATTATGTAGCCTTGGGGTTTCTGGTTTTCTATCTGCTATTATTGAGGTGTCTCTCTAGCTGGTTTGATCTATTTCTGCTCTTGGGTTTCTATTTTTTGGTTTTTATTAATGGCTTGTCCCACTAATGTTGAAATTAATGCCCAATGGAGCAAGGCCACTTTTGCTTATGTAGTTGGAAGTGGGGTTGAGGTCCCTAAATCCTTTGATCATTTAGTATTTCCACAAAACCTACAAGATGTTGGAGTAGGGAGGGGAGTTTACCCTTACGTCAATCCCTCAGGGATGAAGGGGAACCTGCCATCCATTTATCTTCAAAGGAAATCCAAGATCTCAATGCATCTATCAAGTTTTCTTTAATAGAAAAATTCTAGTATGGACATCCAAAGATGGATTTGTTAAGGAGGTATTTTGATGATTTAAAGCTTAAAGGCTAATGGAGGTTGGGTTTATTAGATGGTAGGCATCTTTTAATCACTTTATTCAATGAATATGACTATGCAAGAGTTTTTGCTAAACATACATTGATCATTAATGGAGTCCTTATAAAACTGATGAAGTGGACACCTGGGTTTGATCTTGCTAAGGAACCCCCGATTGTTCATATGTGGTTTAATAGCCTAAACTCCCAATTCAATACTATCATCAAAATGTTCTCTTTAGCGTCAGTACAGTACTTTGTTGTCCTCTGAAAATTGATGCTCCAACTTACAGTATGGCAAGGCCTGCTGGTACTAGAGTCCTTGGTTGACCTCACTATTGGTTGAGGTTTAATTTTTCCTCTTTAGTAGCCTAAGGTCTAACAATAGGAGTTTCCTAATGACTATTCTTATAAAACTAGACAAGGAACCCTCACTATTAGAAATTTCAAACTCTTATCTACTCAACTTGAAGTTCCACATATTTGTCCTAACCTCTAGCACATGAGGTCATTATAGGGGAACTCAAGATGAGTCACCCTTAGGATTGCTAGACCATAGGGTTGACCCTGGGTGTTGGTCTAGGGCTAAGTCACTCACTTAAAATCACTTGCACTCACAATCACTCACTATCCTAAACATTAACTTCTAGGCTTTGATCCCCTATTAGTTTTGGGAGACTCATATAGGTAGTCTCCTAAACTCATTAGCCTTGGGCTAGGTTTTGGCTAAGAAAACTACAAAGAGGACCCAAAATAGGGTTTCCAATTGTCCATGGCTTATTGATGATGCTTGGTACCTCAACTCTACCAAGACACCCAACCTAGCCTTTAGCCCCTAAATCCCCCAAATTACCTAGATACCTTTGGGACCCCAAATTTGGCCAAAACTTCCAAATCTAGCAAAAATACCCAAATTGACTCAAAAATCATTTCAAAAACCTTGAAAACACCCAAACTACCCAAAACCTCCAATATTGGCCAAATTACCAAAATACCCCTCTTTACCCCAAAATTCCAAAATTTCCAAAACATCCGAAAAATTCCTGAAATCTTCCAAATATTTCCAATTTTATTTTTGTTAACTATCACATGACCCAATATGACCAATTTAACCATCTTTGATAAAAACCCCCAAATTACCCTTTAAAGGCCTATATTTTCCCCAAATCACACCAAATGTCCATTAATTTGATCCCAATCTCCACAAATTTCAATTCCAAACTCAAATTCACCTTCAATATGACCAAAAAACCAAATCCAAGCTCAATTGACCCATTCTATGAGCCCAATTTTGATTTAGATCAAAATCCCAATTTTGGCCCCATGACTTGGTTCCACCAAATTGAACCCACGGACTACTCAATTTGCCACATTTTGAGTTGAAAAAGCTTCATAACATCCTCATATATAAAACTTAACCTTCAATTGGACTTGGTGAAACCTCAAACTCATTTGATTTCAACCTAAGTCCAAAAGCCCCAAATTTGCCCCCAAATTGGCCATGTCTAAAAACGTCACAAAATTGATGGTCTTAGCCCCAAAATTTCCACTTGATCACTTCATGAAAAGTATTCACAACACCTACCTTGATCATTTGAACCATTCAATTTGGACTTAACCCCAGGCTAATCCAACCTAAACCCATGTCTAGCCCAACATACCCAAAATTGACCAAATTCCAAAAATCCCTCAAATTGACCGACCAATTGAACTCAAAATTACCTCAACCCTTCACCAAAGATCTTCATAGCAAACATCTACACAATTTTGATCAATAACTTTGGTCAATTGACATGGCTAACCTAGCCCAAACCCAAACTTTGATCATTTGAACCCACATTGAACCTATGCATTAAAGCTGGTCTAACTACCCCAAAGTCATCAAATTAACTCAACATCAGCCATGGATTAGACACTAAGACAGAGCTAAAACCCATATAACCACCTAAACTAATCCATGGATGAAAGGTCCCCCAAATTAACGGATTTTATTTCCAAAAAAGCACATGCTTAAATTACCCTTACCAAAACTAAACCTAATTGCATTAAGTTGCTTTGACAAATTCCCCTGGATTCCCTAAGCACCTAGCCACCTCCCCCTACCATGGAACTTAGAGAAATAAATTTCATTATTTTATGTGTTATATTTTTTTATTATAGTTATTTTAATGAGAAATTAAGGAAAATACATTTTATGCTTTTAAAAATTTATAATTAATTTAGAAAAATTAGGAAAAATATTCTATTAAGTCTTATTTGAGAAAAAAACAACTAAGAACACTTTAGACCATTTTAATGTTTATTTTTTAAATTTTAAATACTTTTATAAATTTTAAATTTAAAATATAGCTTAAAAATTAAGTATCTTCTAAAAAAAAATATTTTTCCTAAGCGTCCCTTATTACAATGAACTCAAAAAAACACTTTTCACAATATTCTCAAGTATATTTAAATTGATATAATTATTTTTGTACAAAATTACAATTTTTCTTAGAAAATTAACTCTGGTATTATTTTTATAATTTTCTATGCAAAGATAAGGATTTTTTATGTTCTGGTATTTATTTAATTCTTTTAAATCCTATTTTCCTACTTAATCCAGTCAACATGGCATCATCCTAGGTATCTCCGGAACATTGGACGTTGCTCTGCCATTTGACTTCATCATCTAAGTTAGTTTCCAAGAGGCCCACGGATTGTGTTCCATCTCCTTGTCCAGCTTAATCTCAAAAGTCCATTCTTTACACGCGTGATGAGATGGCTTGGGGTCATCATCCCCAATGGTCAGAACCCTTGAATTGTTCAACTTCAAACCAAGAGATCTCTCTTGATACTCAACCAAATCACGTGGGGTTTGTTCATACTCCTTCATCTACTCAAGAAAAATACATCTATACCATTACAATGTTATGAAATCAAAGTACTCTTCACAATTAGTCAAGTTGAGATCAAAATTAGAGTTAATGGTCTATTCCTTTTCCCAAGAGGTGATTCTTAAATTGGGTGCTTGTGGAAGCTTCAGTGGAGTCCTACATACCTAGTGAATGTGTTCTTTTCCTCTAGTGAATGGTCCAAGTATAAGTTTAGTGAAAAGGTGGAGTGGCCTTGGTCTAGACATGGTTGGAGTGCTTGTAACAAAAGAGTTTTGATGGTAAACTTCTTCTTTTAGCTCAAGGAAGCTAAATGAAGAGTCAAATTAAAGTTTGTTGGTGTTTGGATTTAGTGGCAAAAAACCTCTCGATTTTGAACTCAAAATTGAGCTCTCACAGAAGGATTCAGAGAAGAAAAATTGTGGGCTTGAGTTAAAAAGTCCTTGACGAGCCTTTGGAAGCAGTTGTGTAGAGTCTCTCCAAGGTAAATGATGATCTCTCTTCTTAGCTATAGGAGAGGGATTTTTAATAGACTGGGAGTTAGGGCTCAGTTAGTCAAGCCAGCAGGAGAGTTTTGATGCTTAGGTGGAGGGGAGAAAGCGACATGTAATAAACTGGGATGAGCTAGCTTGGATGGGTGAAATCGGTTTGATTTAAAATAAGGTGGCTCTTAGGTTTGGGATTTCCAGTGACTAGGCTTTTCGGCAAGGCCAGGGGTGGTGGCTAGAGGAGTCAAGGGAGTCAGAGGGATGATAATGATGATTAATCATTAATAGTTAAGGCCAATGGATACTGTATATTGGTAAAAAATAAATATACAAAAATATCACATAAATCAATGGACCAATGGTCTAGCCTCGTCACTATGGTCTAAAGGGTGGTTGTGGTGGCTTTGGCTTGATCAATTTGATTTAGTTTGGTCAACTTTATAGCATGGGTTCAATTTTGGGAATTTTTTCTTTAAGTCAGATTTTGGTTGGGTTACTCATGGCATTGAGCTCAATTTATTGGTTAAAATGGTGTAGTTGATTGTCACAAGGAGTTTAAAAAAAGAATTAAGTGATTTTGAGTTGATTTGGAAACTCAATTTAATGGATTTTGGCACATTGCTAGTTTTGCTGCATTTGGATTAGCCTTAGGTTTGGATTGGACTATGGTGGTTCAAATTGGTCCAAGGGATTTCCATGATGAGTTTTGAATATCAATTGAGAAGAAGTTTATGGGTTATGAGGTTCAATTTGGTGGAATTTGGAGTTTGGGGAAAAATTGGGGGCTTTGGTCAAAGTTGAATTTGAGTGTGATTGGGCTTTGAAAGAAGCCAGTTAAGGGTTCAATTTGATGTGTGGGAGTGTTGTAATAAAGATTAGGATTGAAAATTGTGGCAATTGGATCGATATGGGGGTTCAATTTGGTAAAACTTTAGATTAACGTCAAATTGGGTCAATTGAACTTGGATTTGGTTTCAATAAATTTTAGAAATGATGAATTGGAGTTTAAAAGTGAAATTGGAGAAAATTGAGATCAAATTTGTGGACATTGGAGGTGAATTGGGGTAATTGGACCTTTAAGGGCAATATGAGGCATTTCCTAAAAATATGTCAAATTGGTCAAATTGTGCTCAATGGAGTGGTCCATATTAGTTTTGGGGACATTTGTAATGATTTTGAAGGTTTTGGGACAGTTTGGATCACCAGGGTTATCTTTGTAATTTTAGAAAAATTAGGGGTATTTTGATAATTTAAAAAAAACTATGGGTGTTTTGGGCAATTTTGGTGATTTCAAATGGGTTGAAATGATTTTTTAACAAATTTTGGTATTTTAGATAATTTTTGGGATTTTTTGCTATAAATTTTTGTTTCAAGGGTAGTTTGGAAAATTAGGGTAGGTTTTGGGGGCAAAACGCCAAATTGGATATTTTATTAAGATTGGGGTTGTCAATCACACAACCACCCTACTTGATCCATGGACCAAGAGAATTTTTTGCTTTGGGTCCTCCCTGTACTCGTCTCAGCTAAACCCTAGCCTATGGTCAGTGGCCTAGTGGACCATCTAAATTAGTTTCTCAAAAAATTAAGGGACCAAGTAAGCATATTTGACCAAAGCCTATGGTTGTGAGTGTAAGTGGACTATGAAGTGTGTGTGTGTGTGTCTAAAAATGACCAAGGCCACACCATCTAGGGTCCACCCTATGGCCATACAGTCTTATGAGGACTCCCTTTGAGATCCCCCAAACTGGCCCAGCCTACTAAATGTTAGAGCTTTGGACCAATATATAGAATTTCAAAGTGAGCAAAGAAGTGTCTAGAGTTTCTAATGGTGAGCATTCCTTTGCTACTCCTCTCGGAATTGTCAACACGAAAGTGTTATGGCTAGACTCTAGTCTTTTAAGGAGGAAATTAGACCTCAACCAAAAGTGAGGTCAGCAAATGAACCCCCAATAAGTGTGGTGTGTCGAACCGGCATGCCGCATGTATTGGCATTGATCGAAGAGATTAATAATAAAATCAATAGGATTGTCTGAGTCAACACACTAAGAATAGAATAGAAAAGGTGTAGACAATTTCTGTTGGGGAATGAGCATATGCTCGCACTTGGGAAAACGGAAGTGGCCTCTAAAAACAACCAAATAGAACTAGATCTAGTCAAAGAACAACAACCTCTCGAGACATTACACCAAGCTTCAAGGTGGGAATCAAAATTCAGGTATAAAATCTGGGAGGAGAACTTGAAAAGGAATATTATACAAGTTTGGAAAAACACTGACAATACGTCTGAACTGGCTCTAGTCAAAAAATGGCAACCATTGGGGACATTATGCCAAACTTCAAGGTGGGAATAAAAATTCAGGTACTGACCTCAAGAGGTGAACTAGAATTCAAGTACAAGCCTAAAAAAGGAAAAATTGTACGAGTTTGGGCAACCGCTAGGGACATTGCGTTTGAACTGGATATATTCGAAGAATTGCAACCACTAGGGACATTGCCCCAAACTTCAAGGTGGGAATCAGAATTCACCCCAATAGGAGAACTAGAAATCAAATACTAGCCTCATAAAGGCAAAAATATACCATTTTAAGCAACCTCTAGGGACATTATGTCCAAACTGGATCTAGTCCAAAAATGGTAAACACTGGGGACATTACACCAAATTTCAAGGTGGGAATCATAATTCAGGTACCGAACACAAAAGCATTAAAAATGCAAAGGACTCTTGAAAATAGTATGAGAGATTGTGAAGAATTGCTGACGAGGGAGTAAGGCAAAAGCTTATCCCGAAAGCTGAGATTTTGTGAGGAGTGTGGAACTGTGTGGGGATTGTGAAAAATTGTGCAGACAAAGACATTTGTGCTGCAGAAGCAGAGAGTCTGAAACTTCAAATTTAAGAGGAATTAATTTATTAAATTTATCATTTTTCTTATTATCTTTATCATGGTTTGATTATCAGGGTATTTTTTAATTTTAATCTTCATTGATTGATTTTTTTAAAAAAAATATTTAATATTATCAAACATTCATTTTATCATTCTTTATTCAATGTAATTTAGAACAAATGTGTGGTTCTATTGCTCTTTATCCAACACACAAAAAGGGCAATTTGACAATTATACTAAAATCTTAAAGAAACTTTGTTAAATTGCCTCAAATATGAGCTATAAAATGAAAACGCATGTTGAAGTTGTCAAAAGATAACAAGTTGAATACATTCTGGAGCATCAAATGCTAAATAAATATCAAATATTGAATACATCTAAAACATTATATATCATATATGCCAAATCATAATGTAGTACAGAAAGTGACAAGAGTTATCTATCTGTCCTTTATGGCAATCTCATGATCAAGCTGACCTTTTATGTCATGCTCCAGGACAATAATTCATTTCGCATGCACTTAGCGGTACAACTATCTCATAGCTTGTATGGGAGTAGTTCCTCTAGTTCTAGGTCTTGACGGAATCCATGTGGTATCTTTCTATTATCCATTCTTCTTAATGTAAGAAAAACTTTACGGTGTGCCATGCCTGGAATGCACTGCTTTGCGAAAACTGCTTTGTTTCCTTCCAAAAATAAAATTCAACCCACTTGCAGTAGAATTTCAACATATCCTTAAAATTCTATAGGGCCAATAATATCAATTTTTTTTCAAATAGAATATTGATGTTTCTCGAAAAGGTCACTATGTAGAAGGCTCTAACAAAATCATGGTAATCAATATGTGAAGGAATGCAGTCTCCTTCCTCGTAGATCTTGATGATATAGTAGTTTAAGATGCAATCTGTTGGTAGTATTCTCCACCTGACCATTCCCTTAATTATCCTTTTATCATAGAAGACAGAGGTTCCACCTCGTCATACCATAGGATACCTAGTGGGTTCCCTTAACCTGTCCTTTACGAAGTTATGGCAACAACCACATTGAATTATAATCATTTCCTTGCCCCTCATCCAATTATGGTGCTCTTAGTAGGTATTCTTCATTAACAAGCCGGATCAACCTCTGTCCCTCAAGTTAAACATGCAGACGATAATCCTCCTCTCATCACTGTTAGAAAAAACCCTTGTGTGTAGTTCCAGACCTTCTAAGATGTGAATGAATTTCCCATGAATTCCCTCATAAAACTCGAATTATCTTTTCTTAACCTTGCTCATCCTTTATAACTCTATAATAAGAATCCTTTGCGGTTGTCGAGGCTTACCACCCATTTCAATCTCTCAGGGAAACCATTTCTGCATCGGCTCTATATACAATGGGATGTATCACTCAGTATCCTGACGCTCAACATCTCGGCACCCTATGTTGGTAGTTGTTTACTCCTCAAAGGTATAATAACCCTCTAAATGGAGGATGTTACATCCTGGGCATTGCACAACTGCCCCTGTTGTTGATGCCTATCTTGGAATCTCAGTGTCGCACATTGGGCAACCCTTGTAACGCTCATCTTGAATCTCTGGAAATGTTGGATCTGTGAAAAACTCTGACTAATCTTTCGTGACGGGCAAACTGGTGTAATTTTCCCTCATTCATGGATCATATAACCCCTTATCAAAAATTAGTGTAAGTGTCGCCTCCTCTTCTTTTATATGTCTTCTCTCTTGATATAGGAAAGCTCCATGGTAACGGGGGTTGGAGTTATGGCGTTGTGTCCTTCTAAGAGACACATCCGGTACTCTTTCTTCATAAGCACTGACCAAGTTTTCTGTCAGTGTGGTGATCATGGATTGTAAATAGCTGGTTCCTTCCAATTGTTGTTGTAGCATCTTTGTTTTCTTCCTCTTCAGCGAGCAGTCTTCCTTAGTACAAATTTTAAGCAGTGATGGAAACCCTTTTGTCTCCGAGCTGCTGACTGTGCTCATTAGAGGACTCCGGTAGTCTTCATTGAGCTGATCGTAGTTGAGGTGAAAGTTCATGATGTCGCCTTGGTATCATTTAGTTTGAGATTGAAGCCATCTTTAAAGGTGAAAATCAGCTTCTGCCCCGACATTTTTCTGGAGAAGATAGAAAAAACCAGTGCATTGATTTTCAGAATGAACAATAACAATAACAAATTAATTCTTAAACAAATTTTGAATTTATACAAGTGGAATTCTTTTATTTATTTAATTTAATTTAGTGAAATTTCAAAATTAAAATGAAGGAAATTTAGGTAGGAAAATTCAAGTTTTCATCGTATAGAGGTTAATCCTATTACAAAATTTTTAACCCAGTCACAAATATTGGTTAAAAACTCATCCCCCAAACAAGTAACATTTTCAGAAATTCATCTCAAAAATATAATGTTGTGTAGTTTATCTTCAAATATCAGCCATTAATCGGCAACATAAGCCTTTCGCCTCAGAAATCCACCAGTTATTACGATCCACCTAAAATGACCTTCTCTGTGACATAAGGTCCCTCCCAAGTTGGTTCAAATTTTCTGCCTATATTGTAATGTGAAAGAGTTGGTCTACTGAGAAGGAGCATGAGATCACCAACTTTGAACACTCTCCGGAGGAACAATTTGTGAAGAACCTGCACAATCCTTACTTGGTAGAGTTCCAAATTTTTTGTGCTTCTAATCATTTTCCTTCGAGACCTTCCAATTCCTCAAGTCTGAGCTTTGCACTTTCTTCTCTTGTAATCTGATTGGCGACGTTGACTCTGAGAGACGGTACCTACACTTCTAACAATAGTACAACCTCAAACCCATATATAAGTTTGTACTATGTACATTGAGTTGTAGTTCGTAACGTCATCTTGTAGGCTCAAAAAGCTTCCAACAATTTATCATGCCATCATCTTTTATTCCCGTCCAACATCTTCTTCAAAACTTGCACGTGTGTTTTACTGAAGGCCTCTGCCAAGCTGTTTGCCCTTGGATAGTAAGTTTTAGAGTATCTCCAATCTATTCCATGTCACTTGATGAAATTATTGATCTTAGTGCTTTTGAAAGCTAACCCATTAACTAGAATAATCCTGCATGACACACCAAAAAGGTAGACAATGTGACTCTAGAAGAATTTAAGAATGTTTTATGTTATAACCTCTCATAATGACACTGCTTCTGCCCATTTTGAGAAGTAAAACAAAGCTACAAGAATAAATATGTGTCCTTATAAGATGTAGGGTCTATTGGAGGTACTATGTCCGTACCCCAACACTCGAATGGCCATAAGGCAATGATTGGATATAGCATATTCGGAGGTGTCGGCCTTATTTCGGGTTGGTTTGTGGGGCTGCCCGTAAGAAGCTGTCGGTTGCTGGAATCAAAATCCCGTCGCCCGCTTCGGATGGACGTTGAAATATGAAATCAAACTGACCCCATATTTTTCATAGTTTAAAACAAAAGAGCACTGTACCTCAAATCCTGTATCTATCCTGAAGGATAAAGACAAGAATTGAGGATGAGGCTCGATCGAATAAACTAAAGAAAGTATAACATCCGTTTGGTCTGCGAAACCTTTGTATTTGTCGACAAGTTCCCCTATTTAATATAAAGGATCAAATAGGGTTTATAGTAAGTTGGGTTCGGACAAGCTTCCTATAAGGGCAAGCCCCTATAATTAATTACATCTTAAATGACCAAAGTCACTTAAGAAGACTCTTGATAAAAATCAAGAAAAATTATCTTCAAGGAATTTCAAAGGGTGGGACTCTTCAACGAAATCGTGTAGAGGTGTGAAAAGGGAATGGTTCAAATTTTGAACATTTTATTGTAGAATCCAAAGGAAGAAGGAGGTGTGAAAGGGGATTGGTTCAAATTTAGAGCATTTTATTGAATAATCCAAAGGAAGAAGAACTAGGGGATGTCATGGATCTAGAGGAGAACCTCGGTGACTTCCCAAGCTATCCTAATGTTTGGCCTCAGTTTTGAGGAGAAATATTTAGATGTTTCATCCTGCCAAATTTATTTAATTAGGGCTTGTATTTACGTGACAAAGTCACACAAATTGCCTAGAAGATGTGAGGGTTTAGGTCCTGACAAATGCAAACCACGGAATCCTAAGACGAGTTAGTGCTTATATTGTATAGCAGGGCTATGCAAATGCCTAAAGATAACGTGAGGATTTACGTTGCATAAGCAAGCAACCTCAAAGTCCTATAGCTTTGTTGTTTAAGTCTAAGGAAGGAAGATTGTTTTAGCTGGGGAAGAAAGGTTTTGCTGTTGAAGATGGTCGTGCTGCTTACCAAGCTAGCTCCAAGCTCCTTCTTGCGACAATTCTAAGCTATCTAGTGTGTCAAGTTATAATATCAAATCAGGTGGCCCTATGGTTGAAGTTCTTTAAATTATGGAGGGGTATATTAAAGTTGATTAGAGGGACACCGATTAGGATCCTACGATTCTCTCGTTCCGACACCACTACGTATTAAAGTTGATTAGAGCGACACCGGTTAGGATCCTACAGTTCCCTCGTTCCAGCATCACTATTGTTATAATATCAAATCAGGTGGCCTTATGGTTGAAGTTCTTTAAATTTTATAGAGGGCATATTAAAGTTATGTCAAATCAGGTGGCCTTATGGTTGAAGTTCTTTAAATTTTATGGGGGCATGTTAAAGTTGATTAGGGTGAACACCGGTTAGGATCCTACGGTTCCCTCGTTCCGACACCGCTACTTTCTATTGGATTCACTTAGTGTCGAGTTAGGATCCTACGGTTCTCTCATTCCGGCACCACTTTTTTCTATTGGATTCACTTAGTCCAAAATTAGGATCCTACGGTTCCCTCTTTCCGGCATCACTATTTTCTATTGGATTCACTTAGTCCAAATGATGGGTCCTACGGTTCCCTCGTTCCGGCATCACTATTTTCTATTGGATTCACTTAGTCCAAATGGTTTACGGTTCCCTCATTCTGGTATCACTATTTTCTAGTGGATTTACTTAGTCCAAATGAACTTACTAAACTCAACTTAATGAATTGCATAATTCATTTAAACTGTGGGAAGCCTCGTTAGCAACCGTAGGTTACCTCCTCTGAGGGATTCCCGATCATCCAATAGAGACATCTTAATTTAGTTGAAGTTGTAGTTTTATGTGATGTTTGTGATTAAATTTTGAGTTGTTTTATACTTTGAATGTTGTGGCGGTGAATTTTATCTTGGTTGATTTTAGTTTTGGTTTTTGTTATGGTTATGGTTAACATGCAAGTTTATGTAGGTAAATGGAAGCATGAAACATGTAAGGAAAAGACAGAAGAAAGATGGTACTATAAACTGTAAAAGCGTACCTGACAAGTCTTCTCGTTCCACGACCTGAAAGTTGAAAATGCATGTGAGGGCATTTATGAAAAGTAGGAAAAGTAAAATTTTTGTAATTTTCCTAACCCTATTTCATATCTTTGTGAGTCCTTAAAAGTTTAATTAACGATGATTTCATTAAGCGAAAAACATTAAGTTCAATAGGCCTTTGAGGTATCCAACAAGTTACGAGAGGGAAGTAGGTCCATGCCTCCCTCTCATCAACTAGTGAAAAGCCTCAAGTCCATTTAAACTTATTATGTTGCTTAATAGTTCATCCTGTAAATATCCTTAATGCTCAGTGAGCATTGATGTCCCAATTATCCCCAAGAATAGAGTAATTATCACTTATCATTTAATTTGAAAATTATGTGGGTGAAGACCCTTAAAGAGGCAAGTCATATCATTTAATTTGAAAATTATGTGGGTGAAGACCCTTAAAGAGGCAAGTTAATGTAATTTGCCATTCAATTTAAGAATTATGTGGGTGAAGACCCTTAAAGGGGCAAGTTAGTGTAATTTGAACCTTTGCCAAATTTTTAATCGTAATTGCGCTTAGTGGTGTTTCAAGGATGTTTGATTTAATTATGTTTATTTCTCTAATCCTCATTTAGTCACGTAGTGGTGTTTCAAGGATGTTTGATTTAGTTATGTTTATTTCTCTAATCCTCATTTAGTCAAGGTGGTGTTTCAAGGATGTTTGATATAATTATGTTTATTTCTCTAATCCTCTTTTAGTCAATCGATGTTTCAAGGATGTTTGATTTAGTTATGTTTATTTCTCTAATCCTCATTTAGTCAATTTTGATTAGTGGTGTTTTAAGGATGTTTGATATAATTATGTTTATTTCTCTAATCCTCATTTAGTCAATTTTGATTTGGCTTAAGTCACACTACCCCTTAACGCCTAGCCCTAATCCTCATTTAGTCAATTTTGATTTGGCCTAAGTCACCACTAAGCCCTTAAGACCTAGGTGAGTGTCTTAATTAATTTTGAAAAGGGTTAAACTTTAGGTGTTCGTGATTCATGATTTGGATTCTTGTTTAATCAATTTTTGATTTAGCCTAAGTCACCACTAAGCCCTTAAGACCTAGGTGAGTCATTTAGTTAATTTTGATTTAGCCTAAGTCACCACTAAGCCCTTAAGACCTAGGTGAGTGTTTAGTTTTGAAAAGGGTTAAACTTTAAGTGGTCATGATTCATGATTTGGATTTTATTTGACAGTTTAATTAATTTTTAATTTAGCCTAAGTCACCACTAAGCCCTTAAGACCTAGGTGAGTGTCTTAATTAGTGGGTTAAGTTTTAAGTAGTCATGATTCATGATTTGAATTTTATTTGAAAGTCAAAATAGGGGTATTACATTGATTAATTATTGATTTCAGAAGTCATACTCTTAAGTACAGGATCATTTAATTTAAATAAGCTTCCAAATTTTGATAATTTAGAAATTTTATAAATCTTAATTAAGAAAGTGAGATTGGTTTCTACCAATTAACCCCTTTGTATTTCAAGCAACAAATAAATTGATTAAGATCAAAGGTTACCCATTTTCCCTCCTTGACTTAAGCCTAAATGTTAATTAAGGTAAGATTTCCAAAATTACACATTTTCCCCTAAGTCTCTAACACTTCATAATTTGTCAAATTTAATTCAAATAACTTTGAAGTTTTTATCCTATCTCATTCATGGGTCCATTAAGACATTAGAGGAGAAAATGTGATTTTTCAAAATTTAATTTAATTTATATAATTATTTTATTGCAAAAAATAGGATTTATTAAAAGTAAATTCCTAACTTGACCAAGGTAAATTATAATCCCTTGAAATTTTTACTGGAGGTAGACCAAAATCAGGGAAGCCTTTGGATCAAACTTCACAATTTTTTGAATTCACTGTTATTTATTAGAATTATTTTAAGTTCTGGATTATTTAATAAAAATAAAATATTTTAAGTGCTGAAAATTAAGTTTTGTATTTTTGAAAAATCTCCCTAAGGTCAGAGAATTTAGAGGTTCAAATTTTTTATTTTTTATTTTAAATTGATTTATTGGAATTGTTTTAGTGAAAACTCATTTTTAGCCTTTTCAAAATTATTTTTTAAGCTTTGAAATTCAATATCTTTATTTAGAAAATCAAGAACAATATTCTAATTGTTCCTAGGTGATTAGGAAACAATTTAGAATATTTTCATGAGTTTTATTATTTTTATGATTTTTCTGATTTTTATAATTATTTAAATATTTAGAATAGGCTAAAAATCAAATTTTTATCTTAAATATCATTTTATTATTATTTAAATATTTAAAATAGGCTAAAAATCAAGTTTTTATTTTAAATATCATTTTATTTTTAAAAATACTCCCTGATCACAGAGCCAAAAAATTAAGTTTTTATTTTAAATATCATTTTATTTTTAGAAAATACCCCTGATCACAGAGAGCCAAAAATCAAGTTTTTTTACTTTAAATATAATTTTATTTTATAAATTATTCAAATATTTAAAATAGGCTAAAAATCAAGTTTTTATTTTAAATATAATTTTATTTTTAGAAAACACCCCTGATAATAGAGAACTCAAAAAACTAAGTTTCATAATTTTTTGAGTTATATTTTGATTCCCCTGATCACAGAGAACTCAAAAAACTAAGTTTTATAATTTTTTGAGTTATATTTTGATTTTTTTCTGATTACAGAGAACTCAAAAAAACTAAGTTTCATAATTTTTTGAGATATATTTTGATTTTTAAAAATATGATCACAGAGAACTCAAAAAAACTAAGTTTCATAATTTTTTGAGTTATATTTTGATTTTAAAAATAGAAAACTCAAAAACTAAGTTTCATAATTTTTTGAATTATATTTTGATTTTTAAAAAATCATTTAATAGAACTCAAAAAACTAAGTTTCATAATTTTTTGAGTTTTATTTTGATTTTTAAAAATCATTTAAGAAAAAACTAAGTTTCATAATTTTTTGAGTTATATTTTGATTTTTAAAAAATCATTTAAGTGCCTTAAGTTTCATAATTTTTTGAGTTATATTTTGATTTTTAGAAAATCATTTAAGTGCCAAGAGTGGTCTAAGTTTCATAATTTTTTGAGTTATATTTTGATTTTTAAAAAAATCATTTAAGTGTTAAGA